>VZTR01027756.1:357974-420250 GCA_013400775.1 Chaetops frenatus | reverse complement strand
TTTTTAAATAAAACTTTTCTTCTTTTTCCACAGCACTCTTCTTACCTCAGGAGACAGAGCAGATCCAGGACCAACAGTGTGTGCTGGCAGCCACCCAGCTGGTCCACAGGGAAAAGGGGTCACCTACTTCTGAATCTCTCAGAGATACTTTGTGGGGTTTGTTGCCTTTTTTAGCTCTATCTCTATGATTTATGGAATAATCATGTCAACCTTCCACAATATAGGAATTTGTTACAGATTAACACTCAACTATCAGATCCAAATGGGGGAAAGGCGAACAGTTAATGCTGCCTAACTTGGAGAAGTATCTGAAGAACTGTGCCTGCAGAGAGGATTAGAAGCCTGAAATGTTTGCCAGTAAAACCATAGCCTTTGATTTAATAAAAATAAGGCCTTGCTCTTATTTACTGCATGCTACAACTTAGTCATCGGTACCGCTCCTTTGCTTTGGGTTTTTTTTCTGAAGCTGAAGGAGCAGGGTTCTTTTCTTTACATCAGTCTATGTATATTTGTATACCAAAATACCTTTGTCCCACAGGACTTACTGATTTGTTCACTTGAGTTTCAAGTAAAAAGACTGTTTTGTGGGAAACCAAACCCATACTTCAGTCAAAAATGGCTCCATTCTCTTTGAAAATTAAATATAAATGTTAAATTTTCTCCAAATTCCAGAATGTAGTTTGCCTTTTAATGCAAGTACAGTCATTTCTATGTGGACTTCATGGTACAGCCAGTAGTGGCTTTGACAATTTTAAGACTCTTTATATTATTGAAAAATTCACTTTGATATATTATTTCTTGCAAAAAATTCCACAAAGGTTATCCTGTTTAATTGTAGCAGTCAAAACAATAAGCAGATATGGGGCTAATAAGCATGAGTTTGTATAAAATAGGGTTAATTTATGGCTTTCTAGTTTTATGCTGCAGAAGCTGTATGCCTGACAGGACTTGGGTGAACCTTAAGACCATGTTATGAAAGATTGGGAGAGACATGGGAAATTGTTAAGCTGACATTTTAATTCCTGAAATATCTAAATTATACTGTGACTTGCATATGATTTTTATACAGTTGTTTAATTATAATTAAAAATTGTAAATATAAATGTAAAGCATTTTCAAGTAAATAAATATAAATTTACATGAAATAAACTCATATTTCTACCTTTTCTTTTTTTGATCTTTGCTTCACTCAGCTACTACACTAATATTTCTGCCCTCACTATAAAATAACTTAAAATATTTGGACATCCATAATGTGAAAGAATATTTAGTATTTTTTTTTAAAAAAGCTCTGTATTGGATTTTTATCTCCTTTTTATTTACCAGTTCCTCAATCTGTACTATATATTTGTTCATAAAACCTAAATGCAATTACCATCGACCATTTGTCAAGGTTCTTTTAGGAACAAGGCCATATCTAGTGTTCCTTGTCCACCTAAAACTCTTTTGTCAGTAGAAGGACTGGGAATTTAGAAATGGATCCCAGGAGGGATATATAGTAGCTATGAATAGTATGTTAGCTGACCACAAAGCAGAGCTGTTACTGGCACAAAACAGAGGCAGCTCATTAGAGAAAAGAATATTGTAGTAGTGGAAGACATTTTTTTTCAAATTGCTTTCCAAATGTGGCAGTCAGAAACGAGATGGACTACAACACCTAAAAAGGATGGATGATCTCTAGGTTAAATTATGGGATTTTAATCCCAGGAGAGATCTTTGCCAGTGAGATTTGTGCTAATGGACACACTACAAGCTGTGCACTGCCTTTGCTTTTATTTTCTAAATGGAAGTTATTCCACGTGGGGTTACAGAATTTTTCTTCACTCTAAAGCCCTTAAATGGACTGTAAGATACAGCTTCATACATTCTCCTATCTTCAAAAGACAGAGTGAACCATGTAAAACTGGACAAAGACTTCTAATTATTTACCTGGCATGTGGGTTACTTGTGAAAATATTTGTGCAGTAACATTTTACAGGGAGGTTTAAAAATGTGTTTGCTCTGTTGAATAGAATAAAAAAAAATTTACAGCATTTTTCTGTTTTCAGAAACAACAGTCCTTTCGTATTTCCCAGGCCTGGCTACAGAACATAATGTGGCTTATTTGGTCACACAAAATTTCACAACATAGATTCAGGAGTACCAGGGAGGTCAAGGTTTCAATATTAAAAGTCTACACAGTTCCTGGATGAAACACGAGTTTTCCCATCCTTCCTACTTCAGAAACAAAAGGATAAATTATGTCTTCTTATGACAACGTGAGCTCCCTGTGACATTTACATGATCACCTCATGTGCTATAAACTACTTGGCATATCATATAAAATCACTCTATTTCTCATTGTTTCCTCTTTCATTGTAACTTTCAATATAAAAATTCAGTCACCTCAGTGCTGGACTTATTCCAAGTTCAAATTAAGTTTTTTAAACACTTGGTATGCTCTCTCATTAAGGACAGCATAATCCCTTTTGCTATGGCAGGCAACTGTAGATAATAACTAGAAATACTGCATTTCTAAAACCTACTTTTTTATGGTTCTAGTGTGCTTTGCAAACCTTTGGTCATTTATGAGCTCTTTTAACTGCATTTTCCTCATACCTTTTAAACTTCATGCTTTATGTAGTACACAGTAGATCAGCTTTGTGTAACCCACGAGAAATATTTGAACTGGGTCATAAGAGGCTCAGTCTAAATTGTTTAGCTTTTCCTTATCTTGTAAGCCTGTCTTTTCTCTAGCTCTAAGTCTAGAGTCCTTTCTTTTGATGGTCACTTTGTTACATTTCAAAGTTTAGCTTCTTTTTTCTTCCTTTTACCTTTTATGTTTTCAATGTTGATATTAGTACCAGAGGAACACAATATCAGACCTAGGGTCCATCTCTTCCAGCATTTGTCTCCAACAGTGTCCATAAGCAGATAGATCAAAAAATAATATAAGGTTTGGCTTTATCCAGCCTCACTAAAACAATGACATGTGGGGTAAATAAATTTTGTACTCTGCTAACTGCAGTAGATTGAACAAATGGGATTTAATCACCTAACTATAAACATTTCCAGTCTAGACATGCACATCTGAGCTTATCACTTTAGGCCCTTTATAGTCAGTGGGGAGAAATAGATCTTGCTAAAGTGCAACTCAGTTTATCCTAAAGTCAATGTCTAAAATGCCTAAGATGAATTGTACTAAACCATCTATTTTGCTCCATTGAATCTGAAGGGAGCTTGGGGAAGATACAGAGAGAAAGCTTTTACATTTGGTCAGGCAACTTTCACTTTAGGTTTCAAACATTATTTTGTATTATGTCATTTGAATCTTTTTACTGAAACTGCATTTTTTAAGACCTAAATTTAAGTCATTCTGTTGTGGAAATAAGACAAAACTTGGAGTTCTCAGAATGAAAATGAAACAGTTCTAGGTCAGCCTCCTATTGTATTGGAACATCTTTCGATGGCAGGACTGTGGGAATGTCCTGATCTCCTTTGTCTATTCATTTATGACACCTTTACAAGAGCTTTTGTTGTCTATGAGTACCCTGAATGGACAGATTTCCTCACAACCCAGCATCTTGTTGTCCTACCTTCTCCCCAAGTAACCTGAACCCCGAGGGTGGTCAGACTCCTTCAAGACTTGCCTTCTTTGCCTGAGTTGGTCCCAGATGTGAAAGCATGGTGGTTAAAATACAAGCTTGAATCTACATATCAGTCCTTTCTTTATCTCAACCCAATATCTGTAGACAGTCAATCACATATGTATGGCATTGAAAAGTTCATTACACTTAATATATCTCTTCCAAATAGTTTGCTTTGTATAAAACAGTTTAGATGGTGAAAATTGACATTTGACAAATACCTCAGATGACATGTCTGTTTGACAAGCTTGTCATATGAGTGATCTGGCACCGTGACATGTATGCCATGCTGCAGCAAGCATCAGAAGATGGGTGCCTCCCAAAAATGTTTATAAAAACACCTCCCCATATATTTTCATAACAAATTAATTCTTTGCTGATGCTGATTTTGTGCCATCACAGTCTAAAAGTCCAAATCTCAGAGAGGCCGGGCATCTGATGTCTATGGGACCTCAGCACCTCAGACTCTGAGCCCAGATATATGGTCCAAAACTGTCAGGTTGACTGAAATTCCTCCAAAGGAAACAGTATAAACAACTCTGTCCTGCTGTAGCTCCAGTGATGTCAAGGCTTGGCTGGCTAAATCCATACTTTACTGCTGCAAACCAAACTCAAGGCTGGGGAGTTTGTGATGCTGCCTTCAGCCAGCAATGCCCAGCAGCCAGCTAGAACCACACTGCACTGTAGAACTTTCTAAAGAAATGTGAGGGGGGAAAAGGACTTATTGGATATGTTAATCCATTTAAAAGACAGAGGGGAACTCCTTTTTCTTCCCTCCAGAATTTATTTAGAATATTTTACATTGGAATTGTTGTAATGTGTAGCAATTTAACATTTTTACCTTGGTAGACCACATAAGTATTCTAAGTGGAATAAGTGGCAAATGCAACAAAGACTTCTGAAATATGAGATGGTCTTTTCTAACCTAAAATGATTCTTTGATTCTGTGTGTTCAGGCTGCTGGTGGCTGCAAGAGAGCAGTGGAAAATCAATGCAAACTCTTTCCAACATAATATTCTGAATGCACAAACCTGCAGAAATGTGAGTGCATCAAATTACATCAAAATGCATAATTTAAAAAATATTTTCATTATTGCATTTTTATTTTATAATTTGAGTCACTAAATGGTATTAGTAGAGAAAAGATCTAATTCAATGCTACTACAATGTCAGTCAGTGAAAATAAGGTTTTAGTTACATAAACAGAAGCTAGCAATTTCTCTCATAGCTATATGCTCGCACAGACATTCATATAGTGCAGAAAACAGAGTATTTTTCTTATAATTAAAATTTTCAGGCAAAAATAATATTTTAATTTTGTGAAAATGAAAACTTTAGAAATATAAATTCTTTNACCTGCAGAAAGACTTAAATGTGAGTGCATCAAATTACATCAAAATGCATAATTTAAAAAATATTTTCATTATTGCATTTTTATTTTATAATTTGAGTCACTAAATGGTATTAGTAGAGAAAAGATCTAATTCAATGCTACTACAATGTCAGTCAGTGAAAATAAGGTTTTAGTTACATAAACAGAAGCTAGCAATTTCTCTCATAGCTATATGCTCGCACAGACATTCATATAGTGCAGAAAACAGAGTATTTTTCTTATAATTAAAATTTTCAGGCAAAAATAATATTTTAATTTTGTGAAAATGAAAACTTTAGAAATATAAATTCTTTAATTTCCCTTAAACCCAGAATATGTGGAAATAAAAATATTTTAGCAAAGAAGGTAATGAAGTGTAACTTATGTTCTGGTGGAAATAACTATGTGAAACAGCATATATAAGGGCAATTAATCAGGTGTGCATGAACTATCTGCTAAGAAAAGGTAATAAAGTACAAATAGTACTTTTAGCAATGCTTTAAAAAAGGATGTCATTGCAAAATTATCTGGGGAAAATTAACCCAAAGAAACTGAGTTCCATCAGCCCTGTGAGGTTCTTCTTCAGGTACTTTGGTGGGATTTCCCAAAAGTTTGCATGAAAATTGTCATAACACCCCACAGTAATATTTATTTTTTTCTGAATACTTCTGCCTCATTTCCTGCACTGTACAACTGTTGATATGGAATTTATCTTTATTTAATAACATCTACCAAGAGATGGAGAAGGTTCCTCCTGTGCAGAACTCAATGCTATCCCTAAAGAAAATATTATGGATGGCCTATGAGGTCAACAGCAAGGATAATAAGAAACACAGCAGCTATCAGATATTTCTGAAAACAGCTAAAAATAGTGCTCTACACTTTGGGAAAATTAGTCAGTGAATGATAGTTCTGATGAGGTGACATAATTCAGCTTTCTGACTTCATTTTCATGATAATGTTCTGGAACTGGGCAGAACTGGATCAGTCTTACCTCAAGCTCTTCATTCAGCTGAAACACCTTCTTCCCATGAGAAGAGCTGTTTCTGTTCTTTTTTAGCTCAGACTCACAAGTGCTGTGAGGAATTGTGTGGAGTTTTAACATTCAGAGTCCACATGTGAGGAAAAAACAGTTCCCTCCAAACAAACTCATGGTTCCCTGGAGATTATTCCCTGGATCCATATTACTAACAGTGGGAGGAAGGCCAACACAAAAGCATAAAATATAATGGAATGAGTAAAACAATGTGGCATGGTTTTTAGAATGAATTTCCATAACCCAGTATTCATGGATGTGGACTGTTTGTTGCACAAGATGTGGTATAAGATGTCAATTATTTTATTTATAATTGTTGAAAATATTCAGTTAAGTTTCAAAATAAATGTGTTTATGCTTTCTTGGTTTGTTCCTGACATCCACTGTCAGAATTTATTTATTCATGTACTCCCCTACTATATGGGCTCTCTTCTACTTGTTCCAAGCGTAGATGTTTAAAGTTCTGTTCCAAGAACAGGATTTCCTTTGTCATACATCAGCACAGGACTGTAGCTGAAGAAACTGTAGTTGTGAGCAGATCTGATATAGAAAATCAAATTGCACACTGGAATGAGATATGCATGTAATATATATTTATATGTTTATTACATACATATATAGTAGAATACTTGATTTGTAAGATTGAGTAGGTAGGAAATGGAATCGAGCAGTTGTCTAATTGACCTCATTAATTAATTCAGATTTCCGTAGAATAGTTTTATTTCAGCAACCCAAAATTTCTCATTCAAAATGTCTCTGTATACTCTGAGCTGTTATTTGAGCACACACAGTAAAAGGATAAGCTCTTTAAAATGTTTCATAGAATCACAGAATATTTTGAGTTGGTTTCTTCAGATTAATATAAATAGCCAAAATTAAATTATGGTCCAAAAATGACAGTCCACTGATAGATCTCTAGTGAGGGGACAAGTGTTTTGATGTTGTGTCAGATCAGAGAAGTCATTAAGAGAAAAGCCAGATGTTTCATTGGTCTGTTTGGAGGGCTGCTATTCAGCTGGGTCAGCACCTTGGAGACAAGGACAACTACAAATGCTGACTCTTACACCTCCCTTCGAGGACAAAAAGATGGAACAGGCAAGAAGTCTGTAATGCCCTTGGCTAGCAGGATGTGACTGTGAATCCATTTTTTTTTTTTCTTCCAAAATTCCGTGACTTTTGGTGTAGCAAGGCCTGGGCTTCCAGAGCCTAGTTACTTTTTCCTGGATCTGAGCTCTGAACAAAATCTTAGTTGTAAGAGAGAATCTGAGTTGAGCTTTTCTGCCCAAGTTGGATCTCAAACAGGGGGAATTTCTTGTGTAAACATGGAAACATCCTGGTGATGCCACAGCACCGGGGCAGAGTGCTAAAATAATATGGACTGGTCACAAGTGCACAAGAGCTTCTCTACAACCCCATTGGCCCAAAAGCAAGTCAGGGAATGAAGGGTCAGCAGAAATTTAGGAATCTACATGACCTTTAAAGCACTTTGTGAAAACTGAGTCAAAAATCATTTAAATTTGAATTTATTTGTTGAACAGCACTGGGGAGATGGGCACCTGTCCACTGGAAACAACACTGACATTGATGTCAGAGATTATTTCCATGTATTGGGAGATTTCAGACAGCATTAATCTGAGATAAAACTTAACTTTCTCCCTAAATCCAGACTGCATCCATGTTTAGTGAGGGACTCAGAAGTGGACTTGAGCCTCTGCTGTTTGGCTGGTCCCCAGTAGAAATCCTTAATTGCTATGACCAAATCTGGACAAGACTCAGAACAAAGCATACTGGTAAAATCTAAGGATTTAATTACCAATTCCTTAAACCTTCCAACTCTTTTGGACCAGATTTTCTGCCAATTTTCTCCCAGGTGACATGGCTTTGCCCCAGTGTTCAAATTATTTAAGAACATCTTTAAATGCACACAGAATTGTATAAGAAATACAAACATTTTGAGGTAAAGCTCAAATTTTCTTTTACTTTTTTATAAAGTTATAAGGAAAAAAACCAACTTAGACTCTTTCTATGCCAAGAGAAAGACAAGAATTTTCCACCTTGCTGCTTAATTGGCAATATAATAGTTTAGAATGTTCTTTTAAAAGGTTTGGAAACTCTAGCTGGTCTTATCCCATCCAAATGGCATTAGTGCTTTGTTAACACTCACTCATACTGCACTTGACATGCAAAGAAAATTTTTGCTGCTATATTATGAAGCTAATTTCTAAAATGTCTCCAAACTCCTAAATGGTTGCTTAGATGAAGACTTAAATGAAGCATTTGACATAACTACATTATCTGAAATAAAATATATATTATTATTTTATAAAATTTTACATTTTTACTAGTAGAGGTCTAAATTTTTTCTGGTCTGTCTTCATCAAGGTGTAGTTGAGCACATTCTGGCTGAAAATGATGTTCCCAAGTTCATGAGATGAATTTGCAGACTATAAGTATCCAGGCGTGAAATCTGGCACCTTCCAAGCTGCACATTTGTACTTACAAATTCACTCAAAATTTATAGTCATTACTTACAGATGATGTCATCAGCTGTTGCACATATTCCCTACCTCATTTTCCCAAGGTAGGATTTAAATTTTTTTGAGGAATGAGGAACTGGCAACGAATACTGATAATGACCTACAAATATCAGGGACAGTTTCAAATTATTTTTAATACCAGAACAAAATTCCCTTGTGATTTATATTCTGCAAAATATTAATGCATCAGCAATTTTGTTACCATGTAAATGCATTTACCACAAAATTAGAAGGTTTTTCTCATACCTAAAATTTCAAAATTGCTAGTGCAGCAAGAAAGTGACCAGCTCAGAGAAGCTAGCCTCCAGAGAATGGACATAAAATCAAATCCTGCCTTAATCAGGCAGAACTACTTTTAAGATTACTAGAAAATTTTATATGAGTTAGTCAGGTAGGTCTTGGCCCGTTTTCACTAAAATAAGTATAATTTGGCCATTAATTTATGGTAATGGGCTAAATTCTGCTCTGTAGTGTTTGGGTAAATCTGGAGTCACTGTATAGCTTTTCAGTAGGCTTTTTTCTGGACGGTCACCAGTGCAAATAAGAGTAGAAGAATCTGTCTCTTTTTGCATAAGGTTGCTATTTATTCAAAATATGCTCCTACAGGCTGTTCACATTCTTTCTGCAAATATTTTAGTTGTGACTCAGGGCTATGGATTCAATGTGAAGTGAATCACAAAAATATCAGACTTCTCAGGAACAATAGCTACAGTAAAGATGAAATCTGTATTGAACAGTGATTTAAAACAGGGCAGACACAATTTTAGCTACCCATGAAGGGCAGTCATGAGTTATGAGTTACTCCTGTCCAACCCAAAGCCTCCATTTTCCCAAAAGCCTGTACTTTGAATACACAGCATTTGTGTATAGTTCCTACATTGACCTTGAATTGCATTAGATCCTTGTTAGATGGCAGCAATGCTGAAATGGTTTCTGGTGGATTCTTTGGGGTAAATAGTGTATTAAATATATTTATTTTTGATTCTGATTACTGATGTTCCAATGACAGACTTTCAAAAATATGTGTATTTTTCATGTGCAAAGTAACTGTCTGTGTCTAGCTTTAAAGTTTTTAGTACTGAAAACCTAAATATTGAGTTTCTGGGGGAAAACTTTTATAGAGCTATTTTGATTTTGCAACCATACTGAAATATGACTTACTGACTTACCCCATCTAATATCATGCTTCACTGACAGCAGAATAGCACTTCAAAGTCAGTATATTCCTGTGACCGACCCCTGGAGATGCTCAATCTCTCCATTGACTATAGAAGGGGATTAGAAAGATTCCATTTGTACTGTAGTAAGTACTTAAATTTTCTGGAATGAACTGCAACAAAAGTATCTGAAACCATATTTTATTTATACTGGGAATGTCTATAGATATGATATTTATAGACATACAAAACTACCATTTCAGAAAGTGTCACCTTCTTTTTAAGTTACACCTAGATATTTCCATAATTTATTATGTCAGCTGATCAAAATAAAGCGTTTGTCACATGAGGTGTTTTCTGGTCAGGAAACTAAGATCCATACAAACAGTATGGTTTAGGTCTCAAAAGCATGCAGAATTTTCTGGACAGAAATGCTCACTGATCATCCAAAGGGTTTGTTTGGGTGGGGGTTTTTTGTTTGTTTCTTTGTTTTGTTTTTTATTGGTTTTTTTTGTTTGTTTGTTTGTTTGTTTGTTTGTTTGTTTGTTTGTTTGTTTGTTTGTTTGTTTGTTTGTTTGTTTGTTTGTTTGTTTGTTTGTTTGTTTGTTTGTTTGTTTGTTTGTTTGTTTGTTTGTTTGTTTGTTTGTTTGTTTGTTTGTTTGTTTGTTTGTTTGTTTGTTTGTTTGTTTGTTTGTTTGTTTGTTTGTTTGTTTGGTTGGTTTTTTAATTTTGTTTTATTTCAGTGAGGGGATTTCTTGGTTTGTTTTTTATTTGCAGTGAAAATTCAAAAGAATGTTCTTCTGGGAATATTTTTTTTCATCTATCTCTATTAATAAATAAATAGGAGATTTGGCTTTTTCCCACATTACACATTAAAACCTATCAAACATAATAAGCATGACATACCAACACTAACTATGAACTCTAAGGTCTGCAAAGTATGAAACCTCTTACTGTGTTTGTTTGAATCACCAGTTCTCTTCGGGTAAACCTGCTTGCAACACAAAATGCTGTTAATTAAAATATCAAAGTCATGGCCCAGATACTCAGCTGCTGTGAGCCATTTGAGACTCAGCCATTTAAACACTCAGGAAAGGGACCTCGTTTTACAACTGTTTTCACTGTGACCCCTTATGACTCTGGTAGTTAAAATTCTGCAAAAATAATTACTCTGAACTCACATTATTCTTGCATTTCTTTCTTTCTTTCTTTCTCTTTCTTTCTTTCTTTCTTTCTCGAAGCTGGACTTTACTGCAGAAACCATCTGCATATTATGTCATCATTCAGCTTGGGCAGAGCCTTGTGCAACTCTGTTTCAGTTCAGAAGATCAGAAATGCACAACAGTCAGCTCAGTGTTCAGGATTTCTATCTGGTCTTCATATTACTATTTTTTTGTTCTGTGTACATCTGGTAAAGTAGTTTTCTGAATTTGTCGCTATTAGAGCAATGCAAACTACTTATGAGAAGATCTCCAAAACACACTGAACTCACCTGCGTCCATGTTTCATTATAGAGATGAAATTCATCCCAGTTTCATCAAACATTATACAGAGTTCACAAATCTTTCAAACACACCTGGCTGAGGTACAGTTCTGTGTTTCAGTTATCCAAAGACCAGAGTACATGTGAAGTCAAAGGAGCCTCTTTAGTTTTTGCTTTTAAATTCAGTTTTGTTCTCTACTGGCTTAACATATTCGGGCTCTAAACTTGAAATCAAACTTTTCCTTCTCCTCGAACTTCCACCCAGCTCTTCTCTGTCTGCCAAAAATGTGATCAACAGGAATTGCTCTGAAGACTTCACCTCAGGCAAAGCTCCCATTTCTATATTCCTCAAGGGAAGCTTGATCTGGCTAAGATGACAGATAATGAGCAAGAAATAGTAGGGGCAGTCTCAAGTATTTTTAACACCAGAATTCTACTCCTGTGTCATCAGCAGCCTACTGTGAAATGCATCAGCAATTTTGAAACTGTAAAAAAGATGCTTCCCAGCAGAAATTCAATATTTGTCTTCAGTAATTATTTGCTGTTTGTTGAGCATGGCCTGCTCATAACAGTGAAAGGCACAAGGATGTGTAAACTCTAACCAACAACTCAGAGCATGAGCTAACATAACAATATTTTTATCTGAGAATTTAATGTGTCCCTGTTGATCTGGCAGGATACAGTCTTAGCAAACCCAATTTGTGTGCACCACACTAAAAAATAGACACTTCCTATACCATTCATTCCTAGGAAGAATCTTATTCCTCTTCCTATCCCAATGCTTTTCTAAAGAGCATGATGTCATGTAACTCATAGCTGTCAAATGCAGTTTATCTCTGTGCAGGGCGAGGAGGTACTCCATGCATATCATTGCATTTGGGTAACAGTTTTGGGGAGGAGGAGTGGGAGAGCTGAGTGATAAATGTTCTGTATGTACCTAGCGGAAAAATGGGTTGGATGAATGGCATGTGATAGGCAGGACAACACGAGTTGTTGGGGGGGGGGGGTTAATATTTCTTTTCCTGTGAGAATTAGTTCCAGAATCTTGGACCAAGTTCTTGAAAGGAATGTTTTCTCCTCTGCTCAGACAAGTGTTACCTTCTGGGTAGAAAGGCTTGCTGTGCCTGGGAAGGGGATTTTGCATCCCAGGTTCCCACCCTGGTTCCAGAGAGATTCTTTGAAAGCCTGTCCACACTGCCAGCTGCAGACAGATTTGCTCCTCCTGTGTTAACCCCAGAACCAGAAGGGTGGTTCTGGATAAGCTGCCAAAACAGGCCTGGAAGGAGAATAGTCACGTTCACACACAAAGGGCAGGGTGTATTATCTTGGGCGTGGTGCCAAGGACATGCAGCTATACTGCTTCCAGATGCAAACTGGTGAGTCCACAAAGCCCTACTCTGCGCTTGCATGGACTCACTAATTTGGAACTCTGGGCCATGGTCTATTCTGCCTTTCGCTATCCTGAGCCTGGGCCATCAATCATTTTACAGGAAAGGGGAAAGGACTTCAACACCTCTTTTCCTTCTTAGAGGGAGACTGTGGAGGGCGAAGATATTCTGGTACAGTTGTAAAGCTTGTGTTGGTGGGTTATGCTACTGCATTTGGTTGCAGATTCCTGGGACACATGGCTTAGGGCCCAAGTATATCACATTACTGAATTCCAGATGAGAGGTGAGAAAAGCTTGTATAAACTCAGACCAAGGTCTTCATCTACTGGGAGAGATTGAAACTACTGGTCAGAAACCAGGAGCAGAGGAAAAGAAAAACCGGTGCTTTATTGAACATTGGAAGTTTTGAGGATATCGGCTAAGAATTGAATGGACTCCAATGGGATGGGATGGGATGGGATGGGATGGGATGGGATGGGATGGGATGGGATGGGATGGGATGGGATGGGATGGAATGGAATGGAATGGAATGGAATGGAATGGAATGGAATNAACTGTGATATGCTCATATCTTTTTCCTAGGAGCATTTCCATAGAGCGTCGTGTGGAAAGATGACTCTACAACCCGTAAATTGTAAGGTAGGTGTGTTTATTCAGCGCCGGGCACAGGGGGGATCTCTCCTCCGAAGGCGTGTGCACCGTCCCCAGTGTTCTGTTTGGTACATATGGGGTTACAAGTTACATATTCATTAGGTCACCTGATACTCCTGTACATACTCACAGCCTTCTCCCGAAATCATTTGCCTGCTCCTTAGCCAGCATAACTGAGCTTCACACATCATGGCAGGGGGTGTCTCCCTCAGGGTTGCACTTCCACCTCTCTCAGTTGTGTGTGCTCCCTGGCTGGTCGGTATCAGTCCAAACCTCAAGGCTGTTTAAAACCAGTCATTGGGAAAAGCAGGAACTAAGTCGTGGCTGTTTATTCTTATCAGTGGCCTTGCTCCTTCCACTCAGTCTGGGTAAGCACATTCTACTCTGTCTCAGTAAGCAAGCAACTAACATGGTCAGTCAGCAATTAACCCTATATAGTCCTTTGTATCACCTTGTTCAACTGCCTGGCCACAGAGACACATAGAATCATTTAGGTTCAAAAGGATCTTGGAGATAATTTACTCACCTGTAAACCTAACACTGCCAAGTCCCCCACTAAGGTGTGCCTAAGAGACACACCTACACATCTTTTAAATACCTCCACTGATGGTAACTCAACCACTTCTTGGGGCAACCTGTTCGGTGTTTGAACATTGTAAACCTCCTCTGATGCAACTTGAGGATGTTTTCTCTCATTCATTCCTTCTGTGATGAAGATGCTAAGGCCAGAGCAGTTGGGGTGCACACTGATGACAGCACTGGATTGTTGTGCTGAAGCTTGGTAAGGAAGGAAGTCTGTCAAAATACCAACAAATTTCAACTTCATTATCTGGAAGAATAACAGAAATTCACCAAATCTTTACTAAAATTATTTTCACCCAGATTAATTTCCTCTTACACATAAAAGGGGAAAAAGTCTTACCCAAGAACATGGAATGAACAACCAGTCCTGGGTCTCATATTGAGGAAGTCTTAGAGGATTCAGAGCAAACCACTTCCTGTCCGAGCAGAATGGTTTCTTTACTCTGTCCCTTCATCCTGACATGGGGATTTCAAGTTAATGAAAGCCAGTGGCATTTAACTCAAAATCATGCTGTGTTCTTAATATGCAGGAAGAATCCTAGATGCCAAGGAGTAACTAAAATATGGTTTTATAGAAACAATTAGCATTTTGTCCCAGAATGGTGCTCTCAGAAGAAACTGATGACAGATAAAACAACAGGCAAGAATTGTTTCCTTCTAGAAATCTTCGAAGTAAAATAACCAGATCCAAATCTGAATCTTAAAATCTAACCACCTTTTAGAAACCAGCTTGCAAAAGGATACAGCTACTCAGGAAACCACATTGCCATCCTTCAGGCAAAAATGAGATATTGAAAACTTTCCTTTGGAGAATTAGGGTAAAAAAGCACAACTGAAAACAATATTCAGAATGTCCCACCCAATCTGTAGAAAGATTTTATTGTTCTGATAATCTCTAAACAGTTTATTTTAATTAGGACCTAATAGTAGCTGAAATTATGAAACAAAAGGCTTGTGAAACTGAAAAAGCTGATATTTTCCATTTTGAAATTTTTAAATGCAATTGTTTCAAAAGTACTTTTAAAAAACTGATTGTTGTCCAAGTATTAAAAAGTTATTTCAAGTGATCTTTCTCCATTGAAAGTTTCAACCTGAAAATGGTAAACATACCAGCTTAAAGTCTCTGTGAAATCCTGCATCAGGTGCAGAGGTAGTGGTAGCTAGAGACGCACAGGTTATGGTCGTCATCATTGGCTTTCAGCTGCAACAGGCATCATTTTAGCAACCTCCCACTAATCTGGTTTTGTCATTACAATCCCACAATTTTCTCCTAAGGTCAATAAAATAACAACCATAAGCTTCAGTCCCCAATGACTGGCAACAGAGAAGCTAAAGCTAAGATTTCAGGACATAAACATTTTCAGCTTTGTGTTGAAAATCCTCAGCTACCCTTAAAGTGGATTGGAGATTAGAGGAAGGGGAAGCAGATGTATAACTAAGGGCTCACTCAGGAGAGGAAGGGAAAATCTCCTGCTCCCACAATCCACTTGCTTATTATCCACTAAGGTAAAAACTCCTCCTGCTTTAATCTGCCATAACTATTAAACTGAAGGGGAGTTAAGAGAATTTAGCTCCACTGAGGTCTGAGATGTTAAAAAAGTAATATTCATTCCACTCATTTTGTCAACACTAAAGGCAATGACAATTTTCTGTTATGTATGTTTTGGTTTTTAAAGGCAACCCAGATTACTTGGGCTAGAGAGAAGTTATTGGAAATTCTTTCATTATGGGTCAAGGTGAATGAAAGAAAGGAAATTGGAGAAAATTAGTTTAAAATCTCATTTCTATAAGTGACCAATAGACAGTACATCAGATTTATAGCAAAGACAACTTAAAACTGAAACTTGTATGTAATAGTCTATTTTTTTTTGAAAGTCACTGTTGCTAAACACTATTGATATTATGAGCTTAATATGGTTCAGAAAAGGAGCCTACAGTCTATATATATCTAATAATAAATATTGTAAAAAAGAACTTTATTATATCTGGAAAAAGAAAATATATTTTGACTTGGGCTATAGAAATTTAGTGAAATTAAAATAGAGTGGTCATTCTTGGGCAAAATACAGTCTCTTGTCTTTCTGTAATGGTCACACTTTTCAGGTTCAGCTTATTCAGTTTTCAACTTTTTTTTCTTTTCTTCTTTCAAATATATAGTACAAATCAAAAGACAGAGCAGTGTTTATGATACTTTACATCGAGTCTGCCACATAAGTTATTGATTTTTAAACAGTATTTAGCACACTGGTTTTTCAGAAAAAAATTTTGTCATAAAATTCAAGTCAGATTCATCATAACACCAGAGAATTTCTGTGGCATCCTCTTCTGTGGCGTTAGTGATAACTAAGACCAAGTGGAATCTGAGCAGAATCATGATTATTTCATTAAAAATCCAATCCTACCAAGAACTTCCAGCAAGGAGAGTATTTGTATCTGTAGACAAGCAGTTCTTTCATCAGTTACTATGACATAATGTCAGCTTTTTACAGGAAAACAGATTTCTTCACTGAAAACTGAAGGATAAATTTGCATACACGTTTTATTGCAACATGCATATATGTTGCATACATATAGTAATTAGCATGGATTTTGGAAAAAATTTTTCTCCTAGGAATTCATCTCCACTATATATTGAATAGCTGATTGATAGTGAAAAACAAGAAAAGTTCTCCAAGAGCCATTATGTTTTTCTTTTTTACATTTTTTTTTGGAAAATATTAGCCTTTTGAGCATTTTAAATAATAATGAAGCCTAATGTAATTACTTCAGTATTAACTACACTACTGACTTTTTGCATATTTTCCAAGGAGAAATGAAAATTTTGAAGATAAGGGATCTTTGTTTTTTTGTTTTTTTTTTTTTTTTTTCCTCTGCCAATCAGGAGAAAGAGAGAAACCTAAAAAAAATAAATATTAGCCCACACAAAAAACCCAACTTGATAAAGATTTTCAAGGCACTTTCCAGGAGAAATTCTGCTCATTTCTTTGATTTGCTGAAATGTTCTGCACAGTGCTACAGCTCTGATTTGGAATTTAGACTGTCAATAACAGTAAAGCAGCACCTTGGGAATTGGTGTGAGCACTAAATTTGTCATTGGAGGAGATGATTGGTTGGGAAGTATGTCAGCTTTGAGAAGGTCGCTGTGTAACCTGCAAGCACAACTAACAATGAGAGGTGTCTTTGAGGGAATAATTCAGCCCATCCTCAGATGTGCTTAGGACAGGTGAGCTGGATCAGCAGGGGAGATGCCATTCCTCTCCACACCCTCGAGAGAGGTCTTGGTGTCAAACTGGTAGATACCAACCTTCCCAGTGCCTAGAATCAGAGCAGGATATGCTGTCTTCTCTTGTAATTGTGTTCTGAATTGTGTTTTGAATTATAGAGGGAAAAAGCTTGCAGAGACCAGAGCAGCTTCTCAAGAAGACCAAACAAAACCCTCATTTCAATTCAGAAGTGTTCACATTTCAATCAGCTTTACAAAACTGCAGTTTTCCACATATCCACTGCACATCATATAAATATATCATAAAAATATTTTCCCATTACGAATTTCCATTGTAAGTAAACTACACAAACTTGGCTTAATACCTAGGATTTGTCATATTTCTGAACAACAGAGAAGTTACCTGGGTTGAAAGTGTGACAACACTCATATCCTGAATTTGAGTTTCCCTGAAGAGGCAAAAATGACATGATTTTCCAAGTTTTGCTGTTAAAATGAATTCTTCTTCACATGCATTTCCACCTGAAATAAGGACAAATCCTTTGGCTGGGCCCCACTTGTGACTTGACCTGGAATAGATGAAAAACCCTGCACACATTTTTTTGATTCATCCCTAATTGACACATTTCCCAACAGAGCATTTTTGGATCCTACAAGAGGCAGAGATTAAGCTCACTGCCATGACTTTTGCAATTACTTGTAGAGGAAGAATTATGATAACAGCTCTGGTACCTCTTATATTAAAAAATACTAAAACTTAGAGCTGCCTTGAAGTTTTGAAAAGTTGCAGTTCCAAGTATTTGGATGAGATTTCAGAGAGAAAATTGTCAAGGTTTTTTTTTTTTGTTTGTTTGTTTTAAAGAAGCCATTGTGACAAATATTGCCCAATACTGTGGCCCTCAGAGTGTTATTTCAGATAATTTATCTCATTAATTGTTCCATTGTGGCTTGTAGCATCACACAGAAATGTAACATGTAATAAATACTATTTTTAGGTAGTACATAGCATTTTAATGTCATTCTTTGCATATAATACATTCTGCACAGTTTGATATCAACTTTAATTAGTACTGGGCACTCTGGAACACTGGTAAAGCTAACGATCAGAATATTTTTGGTATTTTCCTCATAATGTGACAAACTAATCACCTGATGCAGGGAACCTAGACCTAACAAATTCTTTCTTATGGTACATTGAGAGCTGGCACAATGAAGAAGAAAGATATTTTCAAACAGTAAACCATATTTCAAATGGTTCACAGAATGTGAGGTATTAATTTAGAATATTAAAAATTTTTTTCAGATTTTAATGGGGCGTAAAAGAATAAGACACAAGGCAAAAGTCATTTGTCATTTACTAGCTTTGGAAGAACACTCTTAATAGTGAGAAATGCAGAGAGGTCAAATTCCCATTGCTGTTAAAGAAACGCCAGGAACAACCAGCAATACGAGGTTGCTATTTATGAGGAATGGAATGGGTGGAATGGAGTGGGTGTAGCATTCAAATGTGGGGTCAAAACTGAAAAGTAAAAACAGTGGGAGGAATATAGACTAAAAAAGTAAATCAGGTATGGTACCTTCCAAACTAATGATGTAATTTTTCATGTGCTTTTTTTTGCACAAGATGGCAGTTGCAAGGATACTGTGTCACAAAAATGTCTGCTGAAGCATTGTACAAAGAAGTACCTTGAGTACCTTGCTTGAAGTTCTTAAGTTGTAGATGCCAGCAGCTGTTTATATCTCAAATACCCACCTGATAGTAAATCTAGACTGTCTTCCAGCCCTGGAAAGATTAGGATAATTTGGTGACAGGTAATATTTATAAATGTTTAATCTTACCTTGAAACTTTTCCTTTGGAGCTTAACTGTACGCAGATGTTTGGACACAATCTTTCAAGTAACAGCAGGTATATGAAGGGCTGAAAGAAGTGCAATATTGTTCCAGGAATTCAAAGGTGTCATGGAAGTTTACTACCTTTGTAGATCTGAAAAAAGATCTTGTACTTTTAATATATTATAGAATACAGTTTATGCAGTTACTTTACAGCAAACAAGAAATAAAAATTGGATCCAGCTTTCAGCTAATGTAATTTTTATAGCTCCATTATTTCGGCATACCTTAACCAGCTTGGCCAGTAAAGGACAATAGCTAACCTGTGCTGAAACACCAAAAGGAAAATAAATTTTCTGACTACTGAAGGATTCTTTTGCTTGCTCTAGTTGTTCTTTTGGACCACCAATGATAACCAGTCCCTCAAAATATTATTAGCCTTAAGCAGAGATATTGCACACATCTGAAAAATCGAGCACCATGGGAGATGGCAGAGAACTCAGCTCAGTTCCAGTCCCCTTGCAATTTTCTAGTGTTTCTAAAGGTCAGCTGAGGAGATGTTTGGGGGGTTTTTGAGCTGTTACTAACCCATCAAAGGTGACTAAATAGCCAGGGAATGAGTATGGGTAACTACTACCCCATTTCAATGATTTCCACTTCCCAGTGTTGCCCTTGAATACTGATTCATTCTGCGCATAGTAGTTAGATTTTAGCACCTTAGGATGTTCCAAATTGTGCCTGGGCTAAGCTGGGAAGACAAGAGTATCAGTCTGTGAAGAAACCATCCTTTGTTTTGCTCCTTTGTTGCCCTATTTTTGAAAGCCTTCTGAAAAGTTTATATTCTCAAGTCAGATTTTCTCATGCATTGTACTAAAAACACGAGCTTTGTTTACATTCCTTCTTGGAGAAGGGAAACTGATGGACTGGGCACTTCACCAGTCTGGTTGAGAGGTGGGATTTCATCTTCCAATCCTCTCTCACTTTGCAAACCCTATAAATTGTGTATCCATAATGAATGGGCTCTCTTTCTGGGGACCTCGGCTGTTCTCTTATTTATGGTGAAACCGTGTCCTTCTTTCGTGCTCTGTTACTACACTCCTTCCACTGCACAGCTCAGCCAGACCTGAAATTTTAAAGCAGAAGTGAATAAAAACTACCTCACATGGTGAGTTATAATCAGAGGATGATATGTCTCACTCTGCAGAATGAAGGAACCAATCACTCTAGGACTGAGATTTATTCCTGTAAAAGTCAGTGAGAAAAATTAAACTTGAGTGGAGTTGGATCAAGGCTCTATATCTGTTTCCAAACTTCTTGTTAATTTTTTTAGGAGATAGTATTCCAGAGTTTGAAAATCTCCAACTACATATGTTGCACATACATAACATATATTTCTATACCTAGCAGTGTTTATATGTCTTTAACAGGCTGATGAGAGCAGACTCCTTGTTAAACAGGGATATGCCAAAGAAACATCTTGCCCAGGGTTTTTAACTTAGTTATGTCTTCAGCAACCAGAAGGTAAAACCAGGTGTCCATTCCAACCTTCACAGTGTTGTGGTCTGTAATTGAAGTGTCCTGACACCAGTAAAATTATACAAGGTTCCGTGACATGTTTTAATCCACTGATCACTGACTGGAGTAGATTTGACTGACCTTTCTGGGTAGAAGAATGTTCTTTTGACTTATAGAATTAGCAAATTTTAAATCTTTTAAGGTTGGATAAGGCTGAGATTAGGGGAGAAAAGGCTACATGTAACAAGAAAACCAAGTCTTTTTCTTCCCTTAGTAGCTATTTTTAAATATTCACGACAATGTTTTATTCAAGATGTTGCCTTTTAAAGTTGTGTCATCACTTCCATTGACAAAAATGTTTCCAGCAATACAATGTGGTTTGAAATTTGTGTCTACAAAGTCTATATTTGAAAACAATATTTTTTAAATTGCAACAGACAATTTTGCATTCTAAATTAAATTTACTGTAAGTAGTGTCTTCATTTTTTTTCTTGGCTATATTAATCCATTTTCATTAAAATAAAAAAATGACAGTCCAGCATGTATGAAAATGAGAAATGAGCCTGAACCAAATCCCAGGAGAAAAGCCTAAGCAGGAAGTTTGCAATCAGGCTATCATCGGCTTCTGAATCTTTCAGCTAGACAGAATCATCAGTTTAAAAAAATATTGAAAGCTTTAGGTGATGCTGGGATGAGTGTTATGTCCAAATTCTGATCATCCTTTCCCTGTGTGGGTTAGACCTCTGTGGGTGCCAACAAAACACGACCTGCACAACTCTTGAGAAGGAGCCATGCAGCAAACAGGGAGCAGCTAGAGTGGGTGGCCCATGGTAGGACCAAACATGACAGCATTGAACTCAGCTTCAGATTGCAGTGTGGGCAGGGGCTGTGGTTATTGCAGGCTTCCTGCTGCTAATGAAACATTTATTTTCTCTGTAGTTGTAAGCGCAAGTTGCTCACAACACAACATTGGGAATACAGCACCTCATCATATAGGATGTGACTTTTCTGTTGAGGCTGCACTTTTTCTTAGCTTCAAAACAGGTATGGAAAGGGAGTTGGAAGACTTAACAAATCTGTTCTTAAATGGTTTTTGAGCTCTTTGTCTTTTGTGCTTCATCTCCTTACATTGCTTGGAAATAAAAAATGAGGGCAGCTCATCCTGTCTGCTGTTCTGCTGCAGGAATCAAGAATAATTTCACTTAAATGATACAAGGAATTGATTTCATCCTGTATGTTTCTGACATTATTTTCATCCCTCACCCTGTTCCCTATATATTGCTGCTCTGGAACTATGAATTTTCAGGAGTCAAGATTTGTATTTATGGGGTGGGAGGGGTTGATATTTGTGGGACTTCTTTGCACCCTCCCAAACCTACCAGGTTTTCTGGCTGTTCAAAATAATGTGTATTAAAATGCTTAAGAAATTTTATGAGGCAATTATGGGCAGGTAATTGTTACAATGGTTTCCAATAAGATCATTCTCTTAACATTTTTCAATGCACTATTGTGGAAATTCTGCAGTTAAAAAAGAAATTCAGGGTGTCCTTCATTGTCACAAGGCATTCCTTCTGTAGTGTGCTTTTCTAATAATGCTTCTGGATCTCTCTAAGATGACAGCCTCTTCCTTTAAATCATATTAAATCATTCTTTTGCTGAACAAAAGAATAAATTGGAAATAACAGCCCACACTTTATTTTTCTTAATAAGGAAAGTTCCATCAAATTGCTCTTTGACAAAACACAATTCAGTTGTATATTCATTTTGCATGAAATCTTGATGCTCTTCCACCCTTCTTACATTAACTTCCTCAAGGAAACAATGACCTGCAGAGGTTACAAGGGCCAGTGGGTTAATTCCCTAGTTAGAGGTATATTATGTTCAGTGACCTGAATATATCTTATGATACTTCCCCATCTCTGGGGTATGTAGCTGATCCTCACAAGACAAACTCTGCAGCCACAATCTCTTACAGATTCGATTGTTGAATGATCTTCAAACTATTGAGTTTAACTCAGTCATTGTACTCTATCTTTCTCAAAACCAACTTAATTTCAGGTCAGATCTCTCATATCTCTTTCTGACCTCAATGACACCAAGCCTTTGGCCTGTCCTTCATCTTTAGGGAATATAGTTTCATCAGGGAAAATTTGCAATTGACAGGAGAGAAATGACTAGCAGGGCTACAGCCAGGGTTTGCAGGCAAGAAAAGAGATTGTGCCCAAAGCACACACACCACAGACTGTGGAGCTCTAATTATTCCTTTTGCTGCCACATCTCCTACTACTATTTGGATATCTCAGTGACATATGCACAGGGTGTCCAGACTTCCACCCTCATCATCACTCATCACCTCCATAGTAGCTCTGGACAAACCATGACTAAACCTTGCTAAAGCAAGTTGATCATAGACTTTGTAAAGGAATTTTTTCTACTCACTTATTAGTGAGGTATTTCAGTACTTAAAGAGGGCTTAAAAGAAAGAAGGAGAGTGATACTTTACATGTAGAGACAGTAACTGGACAAGAGGGAATGGCATAAAATGAAAAGAGGAGAGATTTAGATTAAATGTTAGGGAACAATTCCTTACTCAGAAAGTGGTGAGGCCCTGGAACAGATTGCCCAGAGAAGCTGTGGGTCCCCCATCCCTGGAAGTGTTCAAGGCCAGGCTGGATGAGACTCTGAGCAACCTGGTCTAGTGGAAGGTGTCCATGGCAGGGGGTTGGAACTGGATGACATTTAAGGTCTCTTCCAACTCATTCTATGATTCTGTGATAGGAAACATGAGAGAATTACAAATCTGCAGAACATCACCATATCAACTTCCTGCCACATCTGAAACTTCCTGGCTGTCACTTTTGTTATCCTTTTTCTATCTCATCAACCTTCTTTTTATGATATTTGACTGAAGATCATGGCTATTTTTAAATATTAGATTATATTTCCTCCTTTTTCTCCTATTTTACCATTCTGTTAGAATGGTAAAATACTTTTTCTACTTCATTAGAAAAAGTCTTGTTATTATGGGAATCATCAACCGTTGATGTCCCTTTCATTTCAGATATCAAGCTCAGATTTCACAGGAGGGTTTATTTTATGTTAATGGGGAATTTTTAGTATCCTAGAAGTGACATAGTCAGGGTGATAGTGTATTTTTCATTTATGAAGTCAAGGCTAAACTTGTAGAATAAATCAGAACAGTAGATTTACTTTTTCTGTGTGTGCTGTGGCTTAACACGTACTACAGGCAAAAGATAAAATAGCACAAAATTGCAGCAGTGTGCTTCAGACTTCAGCTGGGTGTGTTCCCACAGGTTAGTAAGGAGTACATTAACATTTCCAAAGGTAAAAAAGCATAGCAAAAATTTCCTAATAGTCTAACTCTTCCAAATGTTTAGTGAAAGCCTGAATTGCTTTGGAGCATTACCATTTATTTGGCTAAGATACCATCCACTGAAAGTTGGACTAGGATGCTCTTGTCAAACCACTGGAATTACTCACTTTGGAGTTGAGTAACGTTGCATAGTATTCTTTTAGGGTCATCCATTTAAAAAATTAAAGGACAAAAAAAGTCCCTTTTTTTCTGTTCCTTATTAAAATTATTGACAGAAGTTTGACGGTCTTGGCCAACAGCAATCTGTGTGAGGCCAGTATTCTCACCTGAAGGAAGGAAGAACCACAGACAAAAACTGTTTTTTCCATACAAAGCGTGCCACACCAATAGTCATTAACAGAGTGGGAGGGCAGACAGGTGTTATAAAGCATATCCTTTACCATGATACTGTCAAGGCTTCTTCTGTACTGATTTTTACTGCTTTCTATCCTTTAGGATATCAATAGGGTGACATCAATAGCAGCCCTATGACAAAATATAGCTTCACACTTGATTTTTGTGACCTGAGGTAAAATGGACTTCATTTAAGTGTGTGAGTTTTCATACACTGCCGAACATAAACCAGGTAAGTACATAAATGTGACCCACCTCTTTTCTTCTTCCTTTTTATGTTTTTGATTGTAGTCTATTTAAGTTATAGACAGATCTCTGATAGGACCATAGCAACTGCTTTAGGCATTACATTATTTTTGTGATAAGAGGGGTAGGACTTCCTGCCTTTAACTTTCTACTTTGGTGTCTACAGTGTGGATGGTTCACTAAGCCCCCTTTAAAATCTGTGGGTGAAATCTGTGGGCAGAAACAGGAACTATGGGAATGGCTATTCAGCTGGCTAGTTCTAGGTATCTAATTTCACCTGGGTTAAATCAAAATCTGGAAGTGCCCTTTCTTTTCACTGAATACAGTGAGAGCTTATAAGGACCAGTTTAGATGTAAACATCTATACTTGGCCAGATGGAATCCATCTGGCTCTCATTATTTCTATGTATTGTCCAGAAGGCATCTAATTTCAGATGGTAAGCAACTAACAATAGTAACAAATACTTTACAGAGGATATAGCAGCAACAGGCTCTTTTGGACACAGTGATGTGTGCTGACATTGTTCACAAGTCTCTACACATAAAAAAATAATCAAACCTGTAAGAGTTCCTGGAAAGTCAAATGAGATTTTCCTCTTTAAATGTTCACTGATAAATGAAAACACTATAAGAAATCAAAATGCTGGTTTTTTCCTCCCTTTCCACTTACATACCAGCATTCATCATATTTTTAATGGTTAAAAAAGTAGTTACAACTGCTCTAGCAATAAACTCTGTGTCATGTGCTATTTGGAAGGAAAGAGCAGATGATCACATTGGCACACAAGCTCTAAAACTAGTCTGTACAAAGTGAGCAAAGAGCACTCCCCTTAGGACAGGTTGATTTTTTAGCAAGAGTGGGGATGCAATCCCAGCCCCAGCTCCAGGTTTTCACTGAGCAGCCAGCACTGCACCTGTACTCTCAAACCTCATAAATTCCCCGTGTCTGTCTCGACTCACTTGCCTCATATGTGAATTCTTTAAAAATCTTTCTGATACAATTTAAATCTTTCAGCATCAAGACTGCTTCTTCTTATTGGACTAAGCCACAGTCCAACGTCTCTGTCAAAACTGCTCTAACAATGAGGTTTTGTGCTGGGTGTCTTTTATAGGTATTTATTACTGGAGGCCATACAGTCTTTTACAGGCCAACATACGCTCTCATTGTTTTATGTGAAGAAAAAAGTTACGCAAGGCTGGGTTGGAAGCTCCTTGGAAGCAAATAGAGAACTATTGTGTAATAACAGATGTTATTGTATAGCATTTTTCAACATTTACTCTAGACCAGAAAATAAGGACCTACTTTGAATGGGGGGCATTGCATTGACATGCCTACATGTCAAGGCTGTTCTTTCTTCAAGTGCTTTTTAATGAAAAGAAAAATTATATCAAATATCTAACATGGGCAACTCTGATAAAATCACTAATGGTAATCTAAAATATTGGCAGTAACTGAATGGTGTAAGTGGAGGTAATATGTAGCTGCTAATAGTTCCTGAAAATTTTAGACTAAATGAAAATAGCTTTAATTCTGTTGGCTGGATTTGGCATTGAAGTGCTGCACAGGGATAGCTGTGAAGGATAAAGTTCCCAGGACACAGATGTCACTCATGTAGTGAAATGGCACATACTCTGACTGTAGATGCAGAAGCATATTTGAAAGAAGGTAATATATGTTTGGGGTTTTTTAGATAAAAAACCTTATTTTTTCCCCTCATTACTGAACACTGGACTCAGATTGCTCCTCAGTTAAACTGCCCTTTACCACAAGCTACAAAGAAAATCATGAGTGCTACTGCTCAACTTGCACTGATGCAGAGAATTAACCTGTCTCCTGAGAATCTCACAGTGTCCTTGGAACACATGGCAATGAAGAGAGGGTTATTTAAAAAATAAACCAAAAAAAAATTAAAATAAATAAAGTGAGACACAGTTTCAGCTTTTGTATTTTTATTAGTAATCCATACATCTTTCCCTTGCTCTTTTTCCATCTGCATGAACTCAAATCTTAGGCCATTTTTCAAAGCACTCAAAAAGAGTCCAGTGTGAGCCTAAATTTGATATAAATAAAGCAGAAATCCCCACAAAACATGCCTAGTCTTAATTTTAGTTTCTGAAGAAAACAGCTTGGCACTATCTACTTACTGTGAAACAGCAGTCATAGCTAAGCTGGAATTTTTTTCTGGATGCAACGTTTGCCCATATTGAATATTTTAAAGCTTGTAGCTTCTGGTAGCACACCAATAACTTTAAATGTACTCATTTACTCTGCTTCTCAACTTACAATTAATCTTTTTCTGTCATGAATTCATTTACAGATATTTCAGAAGACTCTAACTTGCATTTCATTCTGTTCTGTACAGATTTTTTTCTATTACCAATATATATCAGGCAGAATGAAAACAAGTTGGATGTCAATACAAATTAGGACCTTCTAATTTCTGTTCCTTCCCCTTCTGTAGTTTTGATAAAAATCTATCCATTTTTATTTAAAATACTTTCAGATGAGCGTTCCAAACATCATTTTGTTGGTTATTTTAGACTAAAATTTTCCTCTTTAAAAATTTCAACTTATTGTTTTTCTTGTCCTGCTCCTCTTTTAGTTCTTCATCTTTCATTCCTGACAACAAAATGTAACCTGTCACCTCCACCTTCATGACAATCAGCTGCAGGGTTGGAAGCCTGCAATCAGTGTGGTTGCCCACCCACTCTGGCCCATGTTCCAGCACCAGCTGATGTGGGAGCAAAGCTGACAACAGTGTTTTAACCCCCAAACAGTGCTTTTTCTGTCCTAAATTATCCCTACTTACACCATCTGTCAGTCCAATTGTACCAAAATCAGCTTTCGGCTTTATTCTTGCTGCCTTTGTGTGGAAGAAGCATCCACATGTATCAGGACATATAAAGATCCTCATCAAACAGCTTCTCTTCCATAACACCCTCAAAAAACATAATAATGGTTGGCCTAAAAGTCAAAAGTATTCTTTTCACACTGTCAATAACAAACTCATTTCTTCTGGTGTTTCAAGCTCCTTAGGTGTGGGCCTATGTTTCACTATGAGTTTGTACAGCACTTAACACAGTCTTACTGACTGGCAGCCGTGGATAGCAGTTCCAGCAGAGCCTGAAACACAGGAAGCAGAGCCTGAACAAGATGATCCGAGGAAAAAGAATATCATGTTACTTCTCCAGTTACATATGCTCTGTGGGACAGTTTCTCATTTCAGCCACCGCAGTGTAAATCTGGAATAATTCTACTGGAAAGCTGCTCTTCTGCACTAGAACATGGTGTATTGTATCTACTGTTTGCTGTTAAACACGGGGGATGACTTTTCCATTTATACATCATTTCTTTCAAGCTTTAACATTATTTCAGGCTTTGCATGTTAGGCTAGTTATGATTCATATGGCACCAAAATAAATCTCTTCCTCCTGCCTTTGCCTTTTTTTTTGTATTCAACAGAGGGGAAGATGTGCTAATTAAGTCCTTTCTTTATTGAAGACATTTTCAGCAGTTTACTGGAAGTGTCATTTCTAAAAAAATATGGGAAACTGCAAAAAAAAAATCATTACTTCAAATATGTCTGCAGGAAGAAGGGATACTTCTTATCTGCTATTCAGAAGTACTTCTGTAGTTCTAATAGGCAATTGCTGTTGGGTTTCACCTACCCCAGGCAGATCCTGTCCCCATGGGGCCCATCTCAGTTTTACTTTACTTCTCATCCCATGTCTAGGTACGTTCCTCCAAAGCTGTCAGCAATGTTGGTAAGGGTTTGTGGCTGGCAGAAGCAGCCACTGGCTGCCCATTGGAGTGTGAAGCCCTCGGGAGGTTTGGCTTTCAGGGCGCGGGTGGCAGAAAGGAGGAGGGTGGATGTGGATGACAAGAAGTGTCAGCTGGCAGGGACCTGGGCAGAAAGGACAAGGGAGTGGGCTGGCAGCAATGCAGAGATTTCTGGTGGGGAGCCAGGAGAGTCCGTGGTAGATGTGTTGCTTTTTGGAGCACTGGGGGTTTGGGATGAGAAGGAGAAAGTGGCAGAAGCTCAGGACTGGTGAGAAGATTTCATTTAGAGACAGAGGCACAGAGAAACCTGTCCTCTTCTCGTTTCTCATTCCATAAGTTTTGTCTTTGCTAGTAGGAAACTGTCAACTGACATCAGTAAAATAATTTCATCAGAGAGTATCAGTGCTCAGTTCTGATTGCGAACAGAGCTGGGGGTCTTCAGAGCAGTATGTTGCTTTAGAGGAAACTGTGTGTGAACTGCTGGGATTCTTCAGGTTGTCCTGAGACTCTGAGATGTCAGGTGATAAAAGAGTTGTGCTGATTTGAAACCATAAAGTTCCCCAAACTATTCTTATTTAATAAATTAAATTAGTCAACCTTGATTTAATAAATGAATAATAATCAGGAATAAGAGATAAAATCACTGATTTTTTAGGAATTTATTTATTTTCAGACAGATAAATGTCTTCAAAATGTCACCAATTAACTTGGACAACAGAACTAGAATGTTTTTTTCCCAAGAATTTCAAGATATTCTGTCCAGTGGCCACGAAAGAAAGAGAGGAGTGCCATCTGGGAAAGAGAGGCACTTTGGTAATTCTATTTATTTATTTCTGGTAACATCCATTTGGCAAGTAAATTTAAAAAATAACAAACAACCACAGTAATTCTTCTAAAAACAGAAGAGTAAATAAAGTTTCATAGAAAACAACAAAATAATGACAACAGTTTCAATGTCTAATTAGAAATTGTAATTGTTTTGATGATATTCTAACTGGAGAGATCATTTCAGAGTCAGAGGAAGCACTGGGGCTGCCAATAAAGTACCACAAAGGGATTTCTGAAAACTTCAGGGATGTATTGGCACAAGAGCCTGTTTCTGAATTTGTCTTGAATTTCTTGGTGCCAGTTATCTTCTCTAATCTGTGCAACTTTCAGCATACAAACCACACTGTGCAAGCATTTTAAACGTCCTGTGTAACTATAAAAGTTAAAGTTTAAGCTGCGTCCTTTCCAAAAAGCATGTGGAGACTTAACAATCAGACTAAGTATTGGCTATGGCCAAATGTTAGAAAGAAGATCCTAAGGTCTATAAATAAGCAAAACCTGACAGATTAACTGAGAGGAGCAAATGCATGTCTCTGCTGACTCAAATATTCACTCCAGCTACTAAATAGTGCTTTTATAAAGTAGCAATAAACTATATCCACTAACTGTCAATGTCTCTATTCTCAACTCTGTGTTATGAAGATCTCTATCTAGGAATAAACTTCCTCTAAGATAAAACAAGACTGTGAGCTTTGGAGACAATAGATAGATTGTCCCTCTGGCTGAAGAGACTAATCCCTAAGCAATTTAAAGAATACAGTGTATTCTTCAGATTGTACCTAACACAATTACACTTTGTTAAAAATTGGCTCTTGGTAATATGGGGGATGGAGGAATAGGTACAGTTCTACCTTTTTTTCTTATCTTTCAAAAGACCAAGTGGCCACATTTTGTCTCTGATTATCCTTTATTGTCTTCCCAAAGCTGTATATGTGTATATTGAGGGATATTCTTGTCCACATGGCTTTAGGAAGCTTAGTACACAAATACATTTTCATTAAATTACTCTGATGCAGATAGCTGGTACTAGATTATTGCAGTTTACACAAATGAATGTAGACACTATAAATCTAAGCTATACATCAAGAAGATAAAATGAAAAAAAAATCATGTTACAATAACTGCTTTTGCCAGTAATGCAGCTGGCAATACAGCTGTGACTTTGCAGAAAATAACTTTTATCTCCAGTCTTTTTATGTAGTGCAACAATTAAGTAAAATAGAACCATATGATATTATGGATGGGAAGAGGTTCTTTGAAATACTTTTAGTTAAAAAAAAAAAAAAAGAAGGAATATGAAAATTTGTCTTAATATGCTCTGGTTCCACTAGATCAATGTCAAAAAGTGAAGGGGACAATACAACAGTCTGAGACTGATAAAATGTAATTGTCTCTGCTCTGCCTGTGGCACGTGTAGAACTTGTGCTATTGCATAGTGTGAGCTACTTGTGACATTTCTAACTACTACCAGCTCCAGCTTTGTCACACCCATGGTGCTTCCTGCCTGGGAGCTACCCTCCATGCAGCACACAGCTCACATTGATCTGCCCCATGCCACCAAGTCAGGATGGCCTGCAGCTCTGAGGATGCTGAGCTGCTTGTGGAAAGCAATCACTTGTCCTGGACACAGCGTCCAGCAGCTTTTGGAGGGCAGGGTGCTTTCAGCCTCTCTGAGCTGCTCTCTGGAATCTGGAAGGTACCTGTACTCCAGTATAGGTCTTGATGGCCACTGCCAGACAAAAGCTTTCAGCTCTTCAAGTGTCTGAACACCACGGGAAGTATCCTGTGTTGCCAAAATACAGCTTTTCCTGCCTGACACCTGTGTGTGCATCTTACCAGAGAGGTGTATAAATGCATGTCCCAGAACAGCAGGTGACACAGCACAGACATACCCCTCACATCGGAAGGATGGCCTGGCAGAGGTTGTGCTGGAGCTTGCTGGAGTAGAGTTAATTTTCTTCACAGCAACTGGTATGGGGCTGTGTTTTGGAATTGTGCTGGTAACAGTGCTGATAATGCAGAGATGTTCTCGTTATTGCTGGGAAGGCCTCACACAGAGTTAAGGCTTTTTCTGCTCCTCACCCCAGCCCACCAGCAATGGGTCCACAATGAGCTGGGACAGGACAGAGGCAGGACAGGTGACACCAGCTGACTCATGGGATACCCCAGGCCATACAGCATCAAGTTCAGCATATAGAGCTGGGGGAAGAAGAAGGAAGTGGGAGATGTTCTGAGTGATGGCATATTCATGATGGAGCCCTGTTTTCCTGAGGATGGCTGAACACCTGCCTGCCCAGTGTTGAATGAATTCCTATTTTCTCTTTTCTTGTGTGTGTTAGCTTTCACTTTCCCTCTTAAACTGTCTCAATCCATAAGTTTTCTCACTCTTACCCTTTTGATTCTCTCCCCTGTTCCACCATTAGAGAGTGTGTGAGTGGCTGTGTCGGTCTGGGGTTAAACAGAGGCACATCTGAGCCATGGTGAAGTAAACATCTCCAGTGTTCCCAGTAGCCAAATTCAGTGGTAAATATGAAGGGTGCCCCACACTGGTAAACTCTAAGAAAAAGTGTTTTGCCTTGTATTTAGCAGAAAGCAGCTGAAAACAATGGCTGTCAGTGCGAAGGAATTTTCTAATCTTTCTTATTTCTGCACTTTCTAAGTTATAATATAATGGCAATTTGAAATGCAACATATACCAATCAATCTAGCATTAGAGAACATTGATATTGGGAAATTTTGAGGGCTTGTTCCTGTGTACAAGTGAGCTTGATGTAGGTCCTGTACAGACATTCGTTTTCAGAAGCAAGTGGAGCTTGTGCCACAGCAAAAGTGTTATGACACCAGATGAGATTCAGCCATTTCTGTCCTCCACAGTGTTGTAACACAACTCAGCATGAAGAGCAAGTGGAATAACTCTGCCTGTGTTGTGAAGCTGCTACAAAGCTGGCTGGCAGACTACAAGTATTTGCTCACATAACAGGTCTGTCAGATTTGAGCATATCATGTGGGTCTGAGACAATCATCGAAGGGCTTTGGTTCTTGTCAACTTGTGACTTACACAACTCTGTTCCCATATGTTTTGCATTATTTGAGAGAAAGCTGGATCCATTTTACTTCAGATGAATTCTAAAAGAGATAAACATGTATAAATATGAAAAAGGAAAATAATTTGGTATTTTGTCTTGCAAGTCTGGTGTCTTGAAATGGGGAGAAAGGCACCTCCCTGAACAGGAGCAGTGGGGTAAATATCATATCCTAAAAGTTGTTGTGGGATGTAAAGTTGTGGTGATGCAAAGTTACCCACTTGGTCCCGTCTGGGAATAGAGTTTTGTCTCATTTTAAGTTATGAGAAAACTCCTGGAGCAGCTTTTATTTTCTCTCTTTTCTGTGTTTCAGCTTTGTCAAGACTCACCTAAGCTTTCAGCATATGGAAATATTCTGCTTTTAACCCCAACCAAAGCTTCATGACAAATCAGGAAATGTGCAGGCCTCTCCAGAGCACAGAAAGCCAGCTTTCTGTAAAATATCCACTCTGATCTTAAATTAATGTGAAAAAACGTGTTTTCAGTGTTCTGTGAGGAAAATCTAAGCCCCGAAGTGCGTCAGAATTTAAAATTGCACTGGGATTTTTGCGGGGTTTTTTCTCTTCCAGAAGGGCTCTATAGCCAAGGAAACCAATAACATTTTGCTGGACTAAGTTTGTTTGTTTTGAACCAGGCTGACTCAAACAGTAAACTTCACAACTTGGTTTTTTCTTAATTGTGTTGTGCATGTTTTGCCAAATGTTCTTGCTGATAATCAAAGCAGCGATCTCTGCTCGGAATGTGCCAGGGCCGTTTTTCACTGCAAATCTGTAGATGCTCAACCAAAGTATATGTTTGAGCATAAGGGAGCAAGTCTGAAGCTGAAATCCTCATCTATCAGGAGCAGGTGCCACTTGATCTCGAACATTCTGCTCCCACAGCCCAGCCCTGCATGGCTGGGGCCCACGATGAGACGATGATTGCAGATGAGACCAATGGCAGCTGCCCTTACAGGATGGAAATGCAGGCATTGACCATCTTATTTTTAAAAAGACTACTGAAGCCCTTTGGGCTGCAATTGGATATTTTCTTTTTTGTTTGGTGGAAGGGGGAAAGGTTGGGGAGATGTCTTGTTGGTTTGCTTTTAGTTTTATAATGAAAATTATTTCAGTATAGCTTGCTTAAACTGTAAAGATGTGATTATTATCTGGGAACTCTCTGCTATAAAGGGAAAATTGCAACATGACAAAAATGGAATTTGGTTCCAAGAAACATTCTAAGATTTCATATTATTCACTCTGAATTTAGCGTTAAAATCTTAAACATTTAAATTTTTCTCCAAGGGAGAGGCTCCAACTTACTGTGAGTCACTAATTGATCACTATAATGTTCTGATGTTTTGACATTATTTTTGAAAAATAAATCAATATCTCTGAAACTCAATGCTTCAGTTTGGTTTATTGAACAAAGAGGTATGTCTGGTATTCCAAACCAGTTCCACATCAACTGTATCATTCCCAGAACCCTATTGATCCATTAAAACTTCTTTTCTTAAAAAAATCTGGTTTTAACATGTGGATCAGACTTTTAGGCCACAGTATGTTTCCTGCAATGTCTTATCAGATTTATCAAAGGGAGACCATAAACATTTAATTTAAATATGCATGTTTTGTGTCAAGCCAACAAACTAGTAATGCCAAAACTCAAGAAAGTCTGGGTTGGACAGACCTGAAGCAAAATTCTGAGCTTTGGCTTTCCCAATGAAAAGTATTTTTTTTCCCTGTAACATTCAAATTTACTTATGGAAAAGTGAACAGTACACTAACAGTAACGGTTCATGAGCTCCCATGTGTATGAACTACCCAGGTTCTGGATTTACTGTATAAGTCTGGTTATATCCCTCTGAAAATTGGGGGAATATATATTATATATATATATCAGGTCTTGTTATACTTTTTCTAATTATATAATATTAAGTCACTTCAGAGACAAAAATGACATGTGTGTCCTTATAAGAATGCAAGGGAAGAGAAGGGAGAGTTTCTCATTATTTTGAAATGAGAAACTCCACCAAAAATTTTGTTGGATAATTTATCATGCTGACATTACCATTTCTGAAATGTTTTATTTTTGTAAAAGGCTTTTAAAACCAGTTTTTATCTCCCTCTTGGTAGCAAAAGACATTCCAAAACTAGTGAATGTATGTTAGAAAATGTTTACTTGAACTTTCTAAAACAAACTGCTCATCTTGGGTGTAACAGAAATGCTCTCTTTTATATTACTGTTCCCACATCACTCTACAGCAACTGGCCAACCAAAACACCTACTTACAAAGATGAACTATACCATTGCAAGCTCCTTGGCTACTCTACCATTGAATTTCAGTCGATAAATTTGCATTTAGCTTATAATTTGTTCAATATGCCTTACTAATTTGGCAATATTTATTTTGGCACATAAAATAGAAGGCAGCTGCTTTAAATGTCCTGCTAAGTTCTTTGTTTTGTTTTGAGAGGTTTCTTTTTTCTTTCTCCTTTTTTTTTTTTTTCCTTACCCTTTTATTTTCCTTCGTAAAAGGATCTAAGATATGAAAAAGCTCCAGTGTCGTGGACAGGGCTGAGTTTCCTGTTTATGAGTCACCATAAATATGAAAGGTGCTGGTTGACATTTCTCAGCTGAAGGATTCGACACAAGTCTGTGTTGAGAGCAAATCCCCAAGCAGGGTGGTCTTGCGTTGACTTGTCGACCTTGTACATTGTTGAAGGGAATCACTTTTAAAGAACAGTAGTTAAAGGAAAAGTCGGCTCCTCTAACAGCTCTTCTTACTGTTACTCTATTTAGAAAAGTGTGTTATTGTATCTTTGCTGTGTAGAAGTAATTGTTGAATCACGGCTTTTAAAGAGAGCAATTAGCAACATATACTTGGATTTATTCTTGCAGGGACCCTAATTTCCCTCATTTCCTAGTGTTTCTACATTCATTCTCAAAACTAAAGTAGCCAAAACATTGTGTAACTGTTGCTAGTGGGCAACCAAGGTAAACACAAGTAAAACTTTTCGTTTATTTTGTGGGCACACCTGCGTGGTGTGTCTCTGAGCCACACCAGTGCTTTCATTACAGGGATTTCTTTAGCCTATTAATTGCAGGTGCAAAAGGGGAATGTAGATATGGTTAATGTCTGCTGAAAACACTGAGCCTGATAGAGGAGGTGTTGGAGAGAGCATACATGGAGGTTTGTGCTAGGATGTGACTGAATCATAAATCAAGTGTAAGTAAAGGAACATGTACTGGTAAGAGTGTCACTCAAACTGCCTGCTCTCCAGGCTGTGCGAGATACAAATTGCTGTGGGTGGGAGTGAGTTTTCCATCTTAACTCCAGCAGTTTTAGCTTTAAATAGCCCTGGGCCATTCCCTCTGTGGCAGCATGATGCTGCAATATATCAGTAATTAAATCAGCAGCAGGTATAAAACATACAAAATTTTATATGGGCAGAAACACTGTGATACCTCCAGTAAACTCTGAGCAACACCTCCTTAACATACACATGGAAGGGGATGTTTCATGCCAGTGGCCACAGCAGTAAGAAAAAGGTACTTACAGGACTTTTGCCTTCCTTGATTTTGTTCTACATGTTCAAGAAAAATAGCCAAGCATGTATTTTTGGTACGTAACATTTTGAAGGTGAGCGGCTCTCCAACAAGGAGAGGCTGGAAAATTAGGAAGGTGGAATAGGGAGGAAGAGATCAAACTAAGTATCTGTGTAAAAGAGGATGACATAGGGGATAAACTAACAGGAGTGTTAGCAAAGCTAGCTGGGGATAAAGACTGGCAATGGCTAGCAGCAGTCATAGTTAACTTTTCCAATTTCAGAAAAGTAAATTTATTACCTTCTTTAAAAATTGATGAAGTTTTAAAGATACTTTAAATAAATTACATATGTCTTAAATTTCGACTACGTATTCAAAACAAAATTTAAAATGTATACTGTCAATATTCAAATTAATATTTTAATTCAAGTATTATTAATATTATATATTTATTGTAATATTTAATATTTTATTGATATAAGTATATTGATATTTTATGTTCATATTAACATCTAAAGTATAACTATTACTGACTGTCTGTAAAGGTGTAAGTTTTCTGCATTTAACTATCAGTAGCTTTGGAATATCTCCTTTTTATTTTCATTTTTTCTTTTTCTTCCTAGACTATGTCAGCTAGCATATGCAGGTGATATTCCAAAGAACCAAGGTCATTTAGCCAATATATGGCTGAATAAGTCAAGCACCAACATATAAACTTGCTTCTGATCTTACCTTTCATACTTGCACTTATCCATTAGAAAAACTTGGTAAATTTACATTGCTGAGTAAGAAATAGAAAAAAATACCTAAAACCACTTTGGATGTTCATTGACATGGATTAAAAACATGGAGATATCATGATACTACCTTAATGCTGTTATAATTCCATTCTACTGGGTGATACAGGAACTGTGATCCAAACAGACTACACCTATCATCATTCATAGGACAATTTTCCTGACAGTAAAATTATCTTTCTGGATAAATGTTCATAGAGTTGGGACACATGATTTTAATGTTTTCTGGAGTGGGAGGGAAGAGAGAAAGTTCCTCATTTCCCTCCTTGTTATTTTTCCTTGTGTTCCTTAATAAGTAACTTCTCCTCTTCACCGTTACATATTTTTGTTTATGCTACCCTAAATAAAATTATTCTAAAAATACTAAATCCAGAATTCAGCAACATCAAGGATTCTCTCCTCCTCTCATGTGATTGAAAACAAGTACTCAGTGAAATGGTGCCAGGGTTAAATATCTTGGCTGCCAACATCTGCCCATGTCAAGACAAAACATCCCAGGATACTTTCATATTTTGAAAGAGGTAATCTGTTTTCCTTTCCCAGCTTTGGCCCAAGTCTTTCTTTGATTTATAAAGCCTGAGTAAGTTTACTCATACTCCTGTAATATATTCACAGAACAGGAGAAAACATGTTATTCAAATACACGAGAAATTTCCAAAAGGGCATAGCTGACCTCTCTCTACTTTGCTGTTCACATTCTTATTCTTGACCATGAGATGCAGTATACATAATATAATACATAACAGGAAAAGCTGAAATGCAATTTATATGGAAGCCAATTGGTTTATGTAGGCACTTTAAGAGGAAAAAAGTTCTCATCCTAGTTATTCTGTTTTCATGTATTTTCTGACTATGTTCCTGTAAGTAAATGTAAGGGAAATTTTAAGGGAAATCATAATTAAATATTGCTAGCTTGCAACCTGAATGCAATATTCTTCATAAAGATAACATATTTTGATCACCAGTCATTTTAGTCCTTATAATAAAACAATATATTAAATAATTCCAGGTAAGAGAAGAGTCAAATTCCAATCAAATCTAAAATATCCTGTCAACAAAACTAATTTCATATTATTTATTTGCATTCCATGTTTTATTGACCAAACTGTGGCTCCTGTGAAATAAAAGCAAAACTTCCCACAATGGTGGAATATTTCCTGGCTTTAAGAGATTAGTTAAAGTTTTTTAGAATTCTTATCAGTTGCTGAATTGAGAAGAAATACAATATGGATCAGATCCTGAAAATACTTCAGGGGAATTATTCACAGTGGTTTCTGATAGCACAACCCTAAAGAAACAGAAAATACATTTCTTTTGATGGTCTGACAATGACAACATGTAGCTCAGAATCCCTGCATGCTCTATTGATATGACCCATAAAAGGCCCATGGTTCCATCTCTTATTTGTATTCTTCATTTTATTATCATTCTCTCTCTGAGGTCAGCCGTGCTGGTCTCCCAGAGACCATTAGCATGCTTTTGCTTATTTAATTCACTAACTGCTGAAGTGCATGCTGCTTTTAGTGGCACTCATACAACCCCAAGCACTGAAAGGTTTGGTTTCATGTACTTGAACTCAAGTGACACAAATATTTCAGTGGTGAATCAATACTGGGAAAGGATGGTCAGTAAGGTAGGGAGTGTTTATAGAAGATGTTTCATCACTACTAGTAAAACATGTCTTATTGTTAGTTCAGGAGGTGCTGGTATTTAGCTCTTTGAAGGAGGTTTCTGACAAGCCAACAACTATCAGCCTGCTAGTAAAACAAAATTTTAAAAATTGCACAAGCTTAGAAATGTAGCTTTTTGCAACACGCCTGCAGATTAACTATTTAGGAATTCTGATTTCCACAAAAAGAGACACCTACTTCTCCCTCCCCATGAGCAACACTATGTGTAAATGTTGAACTTAACTATATGGAAATGTTGAAAATGAAGTACATTTTTCTATTTCATTTGACCTGATTCATAAATGAATACGTACTCTTTCCCTACAAAAGCCATTTTGTAATATTTTTACAAATTTTCCAGGAGCACCTGGAAGTTGATGGTTATCTCACAGGACAATCCTATCTGGAACAGGAACAGCATTCCTGTTATCTGCTCCAAAACCAGGCTTCTACTGATACATTCATAAGGAAACACCAGTAGCTGTTAAGGTAGTTCTGATTCAGAAATGGCATTTGAGGGAATTTGTTCAGCTTTACAATAGCCATTTGCCTGCCATATAAAGAAATCCATATAAATTATTTCATACTAAAGACAGCTATCTGATTTTTGCAGAACTTCTTCAGAATAAAATGACCTTTTCTATTTCTTGAGAGAAGATAGACAAAAAAGGGAAGCAACACTATAAAATATTTTAGTACTTTAGCACTATACCTGAAGTAAATGAATTAGAGTGAGGCAAATGAAAAGCTATTTTTGATTTCCTGTTAAAACCACGAGGAACTGAAGCCCTTGAAGCACACTTGTGGCTAATCTTGGGTAATATAGTTGGCAGAGGGACCAAAAGAAGATTACAGTTATAAAAACAAAAGGAGGCCTTTGCCAAGAAATGCAAACAAAAAGGAAATATTTTAAGAAAATAAACAAAGCTACTGAGTAAAACATACACAGGGAGGAAAAAGGGAACAAAAGAACATTTCAGTCTTGATGTCTTAACATTTTGTGGCAACATATGTGATAGTCCAGCCAGAGTGTGTGAAAGAACGTTACAGCTGTGTAAGCTATGAGATATCCACACACGCCTTGAGATCAGCAAGCCATAAGGAAAGCCCACCTAGTTTGCCAGCTTTGCAGGTCTTCTCTGATTCTACTAAAAATAATAAGTTCCATCCAGTCCCATCCATGTGATTGCAAAAGCTACACAGCAAGTCAAGGGGCTGTTTGCAAAGGCAGCTTTAAATAGAAACCCCTATTCTTTTTCCAAGGTGCAATAGTTTATAGCAATTTCCTGAGGCTATAAAATATACATTTCAAAAGAAGACATTCTTCTTCTGTTCCACCTAGACTATGTTATTCTACTGTTGTTGTGGCTATCTGCTACAGATCAGCAAGTGACTATTGGAGCCAGAAGGCTATCACAAATATCACAAATATTTGGTCAATTGTACACCAGGCCATGGCAGGCGAATGGTGTTATATAGAGCATTGAGGGAAGAATGAAATCAACAGATATTATGGCCTCCAAAAAATTACATACACTAGAGAATCCTCGTGCCAATTTCTACATTCATCCCCATCGCCTTCCAGACAGTGTCGGTATCATCAGAAGCTGCTCTGGAGCCCAGTCTCAGGTTGAACACTTTTCCTGGGCACTGCTTTGTGCTCTGGGTTTTATTCAGAGCAATCCTTTTGCTCCCTTCTCCCAGAGCAACTCCAGCTCGGGCCCTGTGGACACAACAGTCTCCAGCTCACAGTCTCAGTCTTGGCTGGTGTAGGCTGGACCTCATCTGCCCAAGGGACTGAACAGCAACCACATCACTGTGCTGCAACTCCAAGTTTGCACTTTTCGTCCAGAAAGCCATGGAAAAAAACACCTGACTTTAAAGATATATTAATCCAATTGAAGATCCAGGGTCAGTATTTTAATCTTTCGTTTCTCCAGGCTATAAAGCATAGTACATCCAGCCAAGGTAGAAGAATGAATGAAAACAGACTGGAATTAAAGACAAAATATTTCTGTAGCTGCTGTTTGCTTTAAAAATTTGTGTATAAGAAATAACACAGAAGCCTTTTTTTATTGTTCTACAAGAAGGTTTGGATTTTTTTTTTAATTTTGTCATTTTTTCAGCAATTTGTTAAAAGATTCCATTGCACTGTACACTATTTCAGCTGGACTTTTTTTTACATAAAGTAATTCATATATGTTTTTTCACTTCTTACTTCTTTGGACTTTAGAATTCTGAAAAATTATCTGCTTTCACTATCTAGGACAGGATCTCTTAGAACTCTGATGTAGCAGAGGTCCTCCAGAGTTATAAAAAAAAACCACCTATGCTGAGGAAGTGCATTAGCAAAATCTTTGTAGCGTGGTCAAAGGAGAAAAGGAGAAGAAAAATAACATTTTATATATTCATATCCTATCCTTTATTCTTGCACTCTTTCTAAACCATAAATGAAGATTTGTGACAACAATGGGAGCAAATTGATGTTTGGAGATATGCTGCCTATATGAGAATAGATCAGCAACAATGTGGTTTTCAGTTTATGTAAAAATATCCTTAATATTTCTGCAATGAACCCTGGCAGAGAGCTGGAAGAACTGAAAGGTGTGAAAGATCTGGGTCTAGAAAGACCTATTTGTCTGTCATACATTCTCCATACGATAGTCAAAGAGATTTTTATCTATGTCAAGTTAGTTAATTTTTTTCCACAAAAACATTCATTTTAGATGAAATTTGTAATAAATTTACTATTATGCAAGGATGAAGTATGCAATATTTCTTCACTACCAGAGAATGGAAGGCTAAGGCTGGATTTTCTGTTTTACTAGAGACTTCCCACTGAGGAATTGTTTCACTCATGTTTTTTCCTGTAAATGGAGAGTAAAAACCATCTTTTGCCTCACAAGGAAGAAAAAAATGACTAAAACACTAAACTTAGATGAAAATGAGAAGTTTAAAAATTCATATTTCAGTTTAATTACTTTTCATTTGTCATTAATTTGAATGTATGAGATTTTTATACTTGTGCAAGAGTAAAATTCAGCTGCCTAAGCACAAACAACAAGTAGAACTTAAGATTTCCACGTTTTTTTTTAAGTACCCAAAATATGTGACTTAGCCAAGGCTGGCAGATATCTTGTGGAGCTTATTGAGTATTTGAATGGCAGACTTGGAGGTTGTCACAGGGCATCTCAAATGGTGTGGGATGCAATCCCAACCTCCACAAGCAATAAGAGACCCTCAAGCCCCTAATTCATCTACAAACTCTTACACGGTGGCACCTCAGCCTCAAACTGGATCTTGCCTTTGTGAGCCCTCTGAAAACTACTCCTATTACTGACAACACAGTCCTTGTTCTTAAGCACATGAAGGCCTGGAGTTTTAAAACTTTAGCCTGCAGAAGAAAAGATGATCAAATCCATCCACGTACATAGGTACAAAATTTACCCAAACTGACCTTGCCCTGAAGTTGGCACTGCCATAGATAAATAGGCAGAATGTTGGAAAAGAGGTTGAATTAATGTGAGAGGTGTTAATTCACAAGTTCATCTATTTTATAGCAAAGAGGAACATCTACCAACATCTACCATAGTGATTTAGATTATTTGTTGTTGATATTTGCAGCACAGCAAACATACAGAAGTCAGTAGGATTACTTCAAATTTTATTATCAGCCAAGGATAATTATTTCAGCTGTGGCCCTACTTAAGACTTACTGATATAATTTCATTTAGCGTTGTGCATAACATAGACCCAAAAATTCTGTTCTTTTCCAGTTCACAATTTCTATTTTAGTCACAGTATATTTTTTGAACAGGCTGTTCTGAACTTATCAAATTTCTAAAAGGCAAGACAATTTATCATATCTTTATTTAAATTGTACCAGCTTAATGATTTTCACTGTCAAAAACATCTGTTAATTTTCTACTGCCAGCTTGAGTTCAGTATAAAAAAATATTTGATGGGTTGCTCCTTATTAAAAATCAAAATCTTTGGAAATACTTCACAGTCATAGCCCTCATCACAATTTAATTGTTTCAGCTTCTTCAGTGTCGTTAAAAAGCATGTTTCCCATACCTTGAATGCTTTTAACCTTATTTTTTATAGACTTTTTCCAGCTGACAATTCTTTAAGATCCTGGCAATAGGAACTTGATTAATTTGGTTTTTACTCTCATAAAAACTTTACTGATCACACCTGGCCCTAAGCTGCAATTCCAGAAGAAAAGGAGTCTCCTTTAGATCTGGGGCTACATCTGCTACTCCTGCAGGGACATCTTAGACACACCAGGTATTCATGGCTCAAAAGACACTAGGTTCCTCTTTCTAGGGAATGGACCCAAGCTCAAGAAATAGTGAGAGCATTGCAAAGATTGCCTGCAAAATTAACCTAATGTGCCACACCTGTATTATGTGTGTCATGTGTGAAAACAGCCTTTGTTTCCAGGGTACAGCTCAGCAAGGGCTTGAGGGGCTACCTGTAATGACCAAAAGGTTCTGCTCCAGTAAGTACCTTCTGAAAAAGACTCACAGTTTTACAGCTGGGGTTCTCATTCTGTTGTCTCTATAGATCAGCTTCAATAGGAAGATTATCTTTGATTGAAGTCTTAGATCTTACTTTTCTGCTAATATTTTTGGCACTCAAAGTTTTCATTGTCAAGAAATATGGGGGTTTTTCTTTCATATTTATGTCTTGCTTCATTTCAAGACTACTATTTCTTGCACTGTCCTAAGTGGACAAAGAGAACAAATTATTGCCCAATTCTTTGAAGCACAATTGTACATATTTCAACACTGTTATCATGTTTCCCCTTCATCTTCTCTCCTCTAGACTAAACAAATCCTCTTCTCTGAATCTCTCCTCTGAGATCACATTTTCTAGACCTCAGATTTCTGTGCTGGACACTGTCTAATGGCTAAATGTTCTTCCTGATATGTGGATTCCTAAAACTCAGAGAAGCTTTAGAAAAGGATTAACAGTGTGGAGTAAAGGGATTACAAGTCTTACACTAAACTTATCTTGTGTGTACTCTTTATATGTGAATCTTGCTTTTTTTTTCAGAAGACTGTGACATCATGTTCCCAGCATCTCCTACAGTAGATGGCCAAAACCAGACTGTAAAAGTATTTTAAGAAGGAGTAAAATGCCAGCTGAGAATTTTTATTAGTTTTTGGCACTAGTATAGAGTTGAATCACATACAAGATCATGAGCACTTCTCTTAGTTTAGACTTATATTTTCGTGACATTCTTGTTTTCTATCAAAAGAAAATAATCTTCAAGGAAAAAAAGAGAAAAATCTGAAACATTAGTAGAGTTCAGTAAGACTGAAGAAGCATTTTACATCACAACTATAATTAATGTCCTAAATAATAAATTTTAAAAAAGCTTTTCTTTTTCTGAAAGTAGTTTCACAACAAAATTTCCTCATATCAGAGATAAGTATATTTGCATTTTTCATATTAAGGGTCAACAGGACCTCTGCTTTGTTATAGGACTAAAGCTTGGCATGTAGGAAAAAAGGAATATCGTACTTTTATGTGTTATTAATTTTTAAAACACTAGACCTCTGAAAATATATAGATGATTGCAATAGCTTTCATCTTGAATGATGAAAAAAAATTTGTTTCTCAAATCTCAATATTTTTCCTAAAAAAAAGGAAATTGAGGCATTTTGCACATGGAGAAAGAGAAATTCCATATGGAACAAAAGGTGACTCATTCACTTAGTCCATGTGTGTTCACTTGTTATCTTGACCACGGTGCAAAACTGAACTGCAACATTTCTGCTGCATGTTTGTAGCCAACTTTTCTCTCTGACATGTATGCTGTATTATTCAGTGCTGTTATTTAACTACAGATCACTTTAAACTTAATTTATGCACATAGAATGCATACAAAAGAATTTAACTCAATACATATTTCCACAACTATTTTAATGTGAAGTGGCAAGCTTGGCCAGCTCCCCTCATCCTTGTCCTTCAGACACTGATACAGATGGCTAACTATGTCCATATGAGTGGTCCCACTGACTTCAGACAGGACTTTCAGACACTCTGAAGTCACTTAACTCAATCCTGCCCATCACTGGGAAGCATTATGGATCTGACAGGGAGGACTAAGGAGTGAGCCTGCCACATGCTGAACATGTCCTGGTCAAGCAGGACGTGGAGGTAGGTTGTGCTTCTTGAGCTGTGTCAGACTCTCAGTCAGGGGTCACTCCTGGCTATAAGAATCCCAGCACCCAGCAGTCTGTATTAAAGCACAGATAATTTACAAGGATAGTGTAAACTTGTGCTTTTCTTTACTTTTTAGTGGCTTAATGAAAACTGTATCATTTATAAGAAAATATTTCTTGTTTCTTAAAATCATAGTATTTATAAAACTTGTTGCTTTCTCTGAATTTTTAGAAGTGAAATATCAGAAATGGTGTTACCACCAGTCCCTGTTCAACAGCAGATACACCTGAATCGCGGTCTCTCTTGACATATTAAAGACATGATTATAAAAGCAAAAAAGATACTGTTTCTAGAGCAGAAAAGACTGGACTTTTGAGGTTCTATCCACTTACAAGTATTTGTAAAGCAATTATTAATTGCAAGTATGAATGGATTACAAAACACCATTTCTCTAAGTAAATTTAAACAGTACCCTTGGTCTCTATCAGTAAGTCTTTTTTTCTGTTAACTAATAACATATTGAAGCCAAACCTTTCACTGCCATCTGTTCAAATGGAAACATGTGGTAGTAGAGCTCTAATACTGTGCCCTTGGTAAAGATATACCTTAGAGATTTCTTTTGGAAAACTTCATAGTTAGCAAACAATTTGCGGGCAGTTAATTTGCTCCCTTGCTGGGCTTTGCATTCCCACGTGTGAAATGTGCTATTCTGATGGTAAAGTTAAATTGAACGAATGTACACAGGACCATATTTACATAATATGGATTGTATTTACTCTGTGGGAAACTTGACTGTCCTGCAAAATATCATTACTGAACAGAACTGAGAGCATTCGAATTTATTTTTGTTCTTGAGCTCTTCCTGTAGCAGAACAGATTGCAGAACGAAACGTCCTCTCCTTGCACCAGTCCAAGCCTTATTACATCGTAGAAATGAAAAACACCTTCAATATATGCAAACACACATGGAGCCACACACACACATCTTGCAGTACAAATTCTCAGGGGGCTATGCAGACTGAAAAAGCATAATGTATTCACACCATAAACACATTTCCTTTGTTGTTGTGGTCTTTTTCTTTTTCCTAACAATCACAAACAAACTATTTTGAGAACATCTTCAAAAAGTAATGCCAGATTTTGACACTTATGGTGAACAGTGCATTTCCTCAAGCAGCAAAGTTCTTCTCCTGTGAGTATGGTCATCACAATTTTACTAACTATCTTAAATTGAATAGATAGAGCAATAAATATATTTTGTGGTTAAAGGTTATCAACAGTAAAAGCTATTAATTATGACATCACAGGGCTTATTAACTATGTTTACCAAAAGAAAATCAAGATTTAACAATGAACAAAAGCATTCTGCAAACACTGCTAAGTGCTTGTTTTAATAGAAAGAAAAAAATTGTTATTCAATCTAGGAGATTTATAAATTAGTTCAACAGATCACCTGGTCAAACTAGTAGTTAAAGAAATTGCAAAAATACTTAAAACTGATTTAAAACTTCTGTGGGTTAAAGTCCACAAAATAAGTGCCCCAACTATGGTTACAGTTCTCAAGTTCTTGCTTTCCAGACCTACTTTTTGTATATGGGGCAATGCAGCCCTTTTATGTCAAATGTTTGGGCCCAGCCCTGCACCTGCCAAAACATCACCTGCCTGCATCCCTGGATGAAGACCATTGCTAGCAGGGGAAACTGGGGGAAGGAGTATAACAAGGACAACCTGCAGGAGTATTCCTTTTGTTATATCTTAATTCCATTTTTCCAGCAATCAATAGCTTAAAGGCTTCCAGAGAGGGCAGTCTGTAGCTGAATTTCCAAATCTAATTCTTACATGATTTTCAAATAGTTCTTAAACCCCTCTACACTTTTTGTGTATCTGTAATATTTATGTGCAACAGTAATTTCCATGTTACAGGGAAAGTCTTTCTTTGGCAGCCTTTTTTACAAGTTCATGATATACAGAACATATTCTTACTTACCAGCACTGTAACTTTCTGATAGAAAACTCCCATGCATTTTCTTTTCAGAGGAATGTTAACAAAGTCTCTCCCTTTTATAGCATTGCAACTCTCTGAGATGGAAGGATTTTTACCACACAGATTACACAGGGCTCATTTCTCTAATGAAGTGCCACTCATGAGTGATGAGACCTAGAGAAAATTATCCCTGCCCATGGCAGGAGGTTTGGAACTAAATGATCTTGAATGTCTCTTCCAACCCTGTTCAGTCTGTGATTTCATGGTTACCTTGCCATTTCCTGGCAGGCTGATTTCTGCCCTCACTGTGTTTGCCCATGCAGCTGTGCTTCCTTCATGTTTGGCAGCTACACTCAGCCATCTCCATGGAAATGTTTCTTGTTTACTGTAAATTAGGAAGTGAAGAAGTAAAGCTCCATTGGGATGCCACCTTACATCTTACAGATAGTGTGGCATTCACTGAAATGAAAATGTTATTGAGAACATATTTTTCTTAATACAAAGGGTATGGTTTGGGGAGTTTGCATGAGAATATGCAGAGAATCTTTTTATGAATTTGAGTTTTCTTCACAGAAATATTCCAATAGTTATATAAAATGCACAGTCGTACAAAGAATTTAACTGAAAACTGCCTTCACTGAATAGCATTTCTGCAACTTTTGCTCATAAGGTGTTTTTTTTTTTTTTATTTTAAATTATATCCTTGACATTTACAAACAGAACTTTCCAGCAAAAGTAACAGTTGAAAAAGCCACATATTTCTCAAAGCTGAGCTGACCCAACACAATGTTAGACTGAGGATACATTTACATGACATGCTGTTTTGTTTGTTTTCAGTGGGGTTACCATCTTATAACAACATTTGGAAATGATAAAAGGATAAAGTGAGGACCCCCTGTCTGTTTATACTAACACTGTATATTCATAAACAGGAACGAATCAGTGAGTACAAATCCCCTTAATTGTTTTATGGTTTTATTTATTTTTACTGCATTTTATGTATCCCAGTGAGAAGCACTCAGTTATTAATCATGTAGTAAGCCATATTATGTATTAAAAGAACTGTATGTTAAATGCCTTCCAGTTTGTTTGGCTGCCAAAGAGATTACTCTAAATCATCTATAAAATAACTACACTCCTATTATTTATTATAAGTTGGCTAATATCACCAGTGTATTAAGTATTTACAGTATTTTCTACAATAATTTGTCATCGTAGAGAATATATAACAAATAATGAAGACCCGAAATATTTCTAAAATCTCAAAATCCTGAAATTCTGGCACTATTCTTAGGACAATTTCTTAGCTGAAACTTAAGTCAGCCTCTGAGGCTTCCACAAATTATATTGGTATTATAACCTTTTTCAGAAGAATGTGGAAAGGGGGTCATAATATGTCAGAGACTCTATGCTGGCCTTGTGAGCAGCATTCAGTTAGGCGAAGAATCTTCACATGCTAAGAATAAAATTTTGTCTAGAGAGAATATATTGACCATCCTGTGTACCTGTGATGCAGATGGACTGGTGACAATTATAGTTGTATCAGAAATATGGTGGATTTAGGCAGACATGAGAATAGCACTTTTCCATTCGTTGAGCTCAGTATTCTGACATTGACCACATAGGAACTCACACTGATTTATTTGAGGCAATTAAATATGTAATTTAATAAATCATGGACTGGTTCGTATATGAATAATATCTGTTCAGCATTACAGGCTGAACTGTATTATCTGGCAAAATAAGGCATTCTGTCTTAGAAGGCTGGTTTGCTATGAATCTATTGACCCAGACATCAGGCTTTGAGGTGCACAGCAATAACTGTTTTAACAGTGAACAGGAAAACCATATAAAAGCTTTGATATAAAGTGGAGAAGGAACAATACTGAAACCAGATGAAAACTCAGGGTTGCTTTTAGAAAATGTGAATGTAATCTCCTGAAATATTAAAACTATTAGGATAAACAACCTTTCCTGTACAAAAAGTATAGTTGGATCTTTAACAACAAGATAGCTGGACTTCATTTCTATGTAGTGCTGTCCAGCTTTCACAAGGTGTTGGAATTGTTATTTCAAAAAGAAAGATGCTTTTTTACTCCTTGCACACTACCATTGTGGCCAATTGAAAGAAAGCAATCATCACAAATTGATTTGCTCTGGGAAGAAAACAATTCTATGTTTGGGCGTAGAGTGGAAAGTCACATTTTATAGCTCTGTCTCATTACAGTGTTTGACCATTCAAATAGAGTAAAGGATCATTTACTGTATGAAGAGCCAATTCTTACTCAGAGGTATGGAATAAATTAATTTATGTCTGCCTGGGTATTTAAGGCACCTGTGATGTTCTCATCACTGTAACACTGGCAGTAGTGTTTGCTGCCTTTGTACAGTCCTTTTCCTAAACTTATTTAACTACGAAGCCATTCTTATTTTGTCATCAAATCATGCAAGGATATTAAGGTGTTTTTAGATTTTGGCAGCATCAGTGATCAAGTAAAGTGAACACTCATGGAAATTTAATTTTAAAATATTGTGGATTAACCTCTGAATAGAAATATTTAAGGAATAAAAACCAATGAGATTACTCCAATCAATTACAGCTTAGCATTACAAGAAAATATGAATGTACATAGCAAAGCTTCATAACAAATAATTTAAGTAGAGAAAAATCTGTTCACTGACATGTCTGAAGCAGAAAAAAAAACCAACTTCTAAAATAAGTTGAAAACTTTAATTCTGATCTATTTAGTTATCTTCAAAACAAATCATAAAGGACCTAGCACCGTCTCTGACATGTTCATTCACTTGTAAGAGAAAGATTCATTTACTCTGAACAATCTTCAGTTCTATAAATACCTTTTTTCTGAGGATTTTTGGCTCATTTGGTGAACAAAGAAATGGTTTTCCCTCATTACTAATACTTTGTATCTTTTACTATGCCACAAAAGTATTGTTTCTTCCTCAGTTGGCTGATTAAGTAATATACTGTCATGGGTTAATTATTACTGATTAATTTCTACTGGAAATTAGAAGTTCTGACAAAAGAAAATAGAATTTATGTTCTGAAATCCATTCCTTCACGATTTCTTGCTGGGAAGGTACTCCATGCATGCCCAGGATTCTGCACAGAGTCAGTGTAAAATACTATTTCCACAACTGCTAACACCTACATGGTTGCAATTGCAGTGGACTGAGAGAAACTCTTCAAATATCAATAAAAACATCACCCAGCAAGTGTTTTCCCACATCATTGAATGACTTCATCTTATTTTACAGATGTGTGTGCGTTTATGTTTGTTATTGGTCCTTTGCAATACTACACCAGTATTGTTGGCACTGGAGATGCAGCCTCAGGAAATGGTGGGATGTGGTGCAGAGATCCTCAAGAGATCAGCTGGAGGGGAAGAGAGTTTCCCTGACAGGCCTAGGGATGAGGGGTGGGAAGCAGAGCTCATTCCTTTGGGCACAGGACAGTGACACCTGGGCAGCATTTCCTGCACCCTGCTGTCAGGCACAGCTGAGCTGTGGGCATCCTCCCACGGGGTGTGGTGTCACCTCTGCTGGCTTGGCACAACCCTGATGCAAAGACTAGGTGATTTACAAAAGTTATTAGATTATTTCACAGTGCCAGAGTTATATAAAATTGTCTTTATTTTATCATATTTGAGCCAGCATCACAGATGTTCTAAGAATATTTAAAGAAACTGGTCTAGTGATTCTGATCTTTTGGTTTCCTAATAGTGAAATTCCCCTGGACCTGCTTCTGATTTGCAAGGGTGTATTAACAAAAGGAATTAGGCTACAGCTGTGCTTCCCAATCTCCCTCACACATCTTTGTACCTTTAAAAATATTTGTATTTCTTAAAAAGAAATTCCACTTGATGCTGGAAGGAACAAAAAGTTTCCAAAACACATTATTCCCCCAGACTTACTTTGTTTCCGGAAAATGTAGAACAATGCTCAGAACTGAACTGGAATAGCAAGTGTCTTTTATTTGGAAAGAATGCTTACATTGTGATATGCAGTGTTGAGTCTGCATAATAGGAAATCATGAATTTTGCATCCCAGATCAGTAAAATACTCAAGCATTTGCTTAAAATTAAACTTATGCATGTGGTTAAGTTCTTTTCTGACTTCTAGCATTATGAAGATGCAAACTGAGTAGGTAACCAGCAAGATCTGTAAGATTTTCAAATTTTTATTCAGTGGGTCTAAGATGGTGTATAGCAGCAGTTTTCAGATGCTTGGTAAAAGCTTGTTTGGAGATCTTTGATACTTTTAATGGTCTATGGAGGTGTAGAATTTTATCCAGTTTATTAATTTCTTCAGTTTTCCTGTCATTAATTTTTTGCATGAGTTTTAGATAGTCATTGAGGGTCAATTATCAAAGGCATCCAATAAGATTTATAAAAATTCCTTAGCAAGCTGAATATCCTTAAAGACATTTTTAGTATTTGTGCACTTTAAAGATCTAGCCCAACATATTTAGCCAATTTCCTGGGCTAAAATTATTATGACACTTGTATAAACAACCTAAGTAATATTATACCATTGATAATTTTTACCAAGTATCAACAAAATTAATCTCTACAAAATTTTCATGAAATTGGGCACAATATTTTTAAAAATACAGAAAGAGATGTGGCATAACTATCTAAAATAATAGTTAAAATAATTGTCATAATAATATCTTTGTGATAGCACTGTGACATTCAGACTCCAATATTTAGAATTATTGAGTCTTTTAGCTCATAAGAGATTTGAGAAAGCCAGAGGCAGCTCTTGCAAGAGGTACTGTCAACATATGAATAGTTTTCAAGGTATTTTGGAGATCTGTTTGCTCTTGCTTCACTTTAGGATATGTATTAGAGATCACAGAATCATAAAATGGTTTGAGTTGGACTTTAAAGATTATCTTGTTCCAAACTCCCTGCCATGGGCAGGGGTGCCAATCACTAGACTGGGCTGCTCAAAACCCCAGCAAGCCTGGCCCTGAACACTTCCAGGAATGGGGCATCCACAGCTTCTCTGGGCAATCTCTTCTTGTTCCTCACCACCCTCACAGTAAAGAATTTCTTCCAAATATCCAATCTAAACCTGCCCTCTTTCAGTTTAAAATCTTTGCCCCTTGTCCTTTCACAATCTGCCCTGAGAAAAATTTCCCACTCACTCCATTTTCTAAGTTTTTCAGTACTGGGAGGTGCAGTAAGGAGTCCCCAGAGCCTTCTCCAGGTTGAACAGCCCCAGCTCTCCCAGGACCAGCTCTCCCAGCCCGTCTCCACAGGCGGAAGTGCTCCAGCCCTGTGATCATCTCCATTGCCCCTCTCTGGACTGGCTGCAATGGGTCCACGTCTCCCCCGTGCTGGGAACCCAGAGCTGATGGGTTGGATGGATGGACCCAGCAGCCCTGCAGGTGGAGCATCACCAGTGCAGAGCAGAGGGGCAGGATCCTCTCTCTCAGCCTGCTGCTCTCCGTGCTGGGGAGGCAGCCCAGGATGAGGTGTTGTTATAGCAGATCTCTGTTCCTCAGTGTCCCATCACTGCAGAGGTGGCTGTGCCACTGCTTCCTGCTTATGCACCTTGTTCCTCTTTTGCGAGCTAGCCCTCGGCCCCCTTGCTACTCTTCCTGGTAGTTGTTAAGCCTTAGCACAGAAAATGGTGTCTCCCTTTTGCAGCACAGAAACTTCAAATTGTATTCATATTATTTTCCTTGCTCTGATGCTTTGCAAAGTCACTCCCAGTGCTGCTCTCCATGATTCTGGCTCCCTTTGATAATTAGGTCTAACACAATTTTTCACGTGATCCCATTGTATATTTTCCAAGATGAATCTCATTTTGTCATTCTTCCTGTTCATCTTTCTAATATTTCTGCTGATCTGTTCCAAAAGTTGTTGAAGTCAGTGTGAAGCTTGGATCCATATCCAGGTTCCTTTTTACTATCTGTCTTTCATCACCTTTTGCAACTCCACCCTCTTATTCATCATAGGGGACTTTCATTAATGGATGACTTTTTCTAGATCATTAGAGAAAATGTTATATAAAACCATACTGAATACAGATCCCTGAAATACCTCACTAGGAAAAGACCTTCACACAGATCTATACCTTAATATTTTGTCTCCTGCTTTTGTTCATAGTCCTTCAGCCATTTTTCATTCCACAAGATAGTGCTCATGCCCCAGAAAATTTAAATTAGTTCAGCATTTTCTATCAAATAGTTTCCACATCCTGGGCCAAACTGTTCCCCAGTTATTCATGACCACACTTTTTTATGTCAGTGGAATTACATACAAGCAATATATTAAAGAATCTGGCCTTTTTTCTCAATTACAGCTTTTGAGGGTTTTTTTACAATAATCTGTAATTTGAAAATCTGTATATCTGTTTTCTGAATTTTCTGTGAGCGTATTGCAATCCAATAGAATCCAAGTCAATAGAATAATCTGGTTGTGGCAAAATATTGAGAAGATATTTTCTTAATCTCCAAAGTGTGGGCTTCATTTATTAGAAAAAACATGATGAAAATTGAACCCCATTTTTACATACACATGTAATTATATATATTCACATCTATACATTTTTTTAGAAACAAAAATTCTTCTCTGTCTACAATCAAATTAATCATATGATAGTAAATATTTTTGAAGCTGGATTATCTTTTGGAAGAGTGATGCCTATATTCAAATTAATATTTGGAACTTTCTGAAGCACTTGAATGAACTTGGGTTTTTTCCCCCAGTTTCTTGTATATGTTGGAACAACTTCACTGTCATTATATGGATCTGACATACTGCAGAAGATGCATCTTGAAATATTTTAGGTGACAATCTGAGAGAAATGCAATCTGAGTCAGAAATCATAAAATTTGCCATAAGATCAGCCAACACAATGCCTTTTTAATTAGCATCCTATCTGGATCCTTAAATAGCATCCCCAATTAGTATTAGTAAAACTTGTCTAAAACCAGATCTAGCTGGAATAGCTGAGGAGCCTGTTGGTAAAGTTCCTAGGTCACTGATTAAATCCAGTACAGATCAGTAATGACTGAAAATTATGTTTGGAACCAAACATGGTACATTTGGATTACTCAGCTTCATATCCAGTACAAAGGTGACAATATAATTTAAAAAGGCATAATTATTGTTACCCTTGGCAATATCCCAACAGAATAAAAAGCTTGCAAGGGACTTTCCTGTGATCACAACAGAGAAGTCACAAGTTGCGAGATGAAAAATATTAGCAAATAATCTTGCCCAGCTGGAGTCTGCACTATCTCTGCTATGTTCATCAACACCTATCAGTTGAAAATCATCATCCATGTATCTTCAAAGGCACCTATCTCTCCTCCTTAACTACACAAGGAAATTAGTAATTTTATATGCATATCTTCATTTGGAGCCTTAAATTTGAGTACAAATCATGTGCCTAAATTAGGGAAACTGAGTCTAATCTATAAAAGAATTTTTAGATATGTCTATTCAGATGAACAACCCCAATCCACCTAATTGTTTAGATTCTGTGTTGAAAGTTTCTTTCTGTAAGGAAAGACAAGCAGATTAGTGTGCTTTCATGGGTTTAGTATTCACCTATTCAACATGGAAAAAACCCGTGATTCTACTCACCACAGCCTGAAGGTTGTATTTTATGACAGAAACCCTTTCAACCAGTGACATAACAAAAACAGACAGAAGAAAATCTTTTGTTTTTCCTAGATGTCCTACCCATAGAGATCCCCTTGTGTGAAAGGTAGTTGAGTAACTCCTCTGACATCATCACCTCAATCTCACCCTTCAGTTTTTAGAGGTGCTCACACATCTGTTGGAATGGCATCTAAATTTCAGTGGAACTGAAATACAAGCTTGTTTTACATCTTCCCAGACTGGAGCACTTGAAAGATGACCAGGAAGTTAGGATGTCCCAAATAAATCCCTCACCACTTTTTTTAATGGAAAAAAAAAAAAAAGGGAAAAAAAAAAAGGAAAAAGTAGAAAAAGAAAGAAAAAAGTAAGAAAAAGAGAAAGAAAAAGAAAAAGAAAAAATTAATAGAAGAAAAAGGGAGAGAAACAGCTCCTGGAACAGGTATAAGATAAATATACCAAAATCCTAGACATGAAACAGACACTGATCAGGTACACAGCAGGATGCCTGTTTAATGTCCACTTTGTACCTATTGCTTGTACAAATAGAAAGCAGTGGCTTCAGACACAGCCTTCACTTTACCTGCTCCGATATTGAACAGACCTACTTTGCTACAGGAGACAAGAAGCAGTGGAAGTACAGGTGCTGAGAAATAATAGCCACAGGAAAAACCTGGACACACAAAATCAAACCAGTGAAACTTGGCTCTCACATCTAGGAGAAAATCAACCCTACCCTTTATGTTCTACATCAGATGCAAGAACCCATTTATATGCACAGAGACACAAGACCATATATACATGTACGTGTGTACGTATGTAGAGGAAAGAATAGAAAAAGGAATGCAGGTTACAGCCTATGTCATTTTACTAATCTTGTTGGATTTCAGTGCTGGTTTGATTGTTTATTACCCCTTTCTTTTCTTCACTAATGTCTTCCTGATACCTATATTCTAACAATATGTTATCTTTATAAATGATAGCTTGAAATGAAATTTCAAAAACTGCCTATATTATATCAGTTAATTGTCCAGTGACTGTGGAGAAATGAAACCAGAACTATGTATTTCAAGTAATGCCCAACACATGGCAAACATCAAGTGAGGAATGCAAGGCCTATGCTAGTGAAGAATGCCATAAATATAGGCCAGATCATAAACACGGCTATAATAAGACAATTGAGGAAGAAGATTTGGAAATATATAATTGATTTCTGTACCTTTTCTTGTGCAGGTTGTGCAGGAAATGGATAATCTCAAAACTATCACCTCCATGTCTAGTTTGACATAAACTTTTTGAGCTCAGTATTCTTGACTTTGAAAAAGGGGAAAATATTCTCTTCACAGCCTGAGTTAATCTGAAGAACTCTGGCTAGTGTTATGCAGGAAATAGGAGCTAGATGTTTACAGTGCTACCTCTGGTCTTGAAAATCTGTTAACTTTGAAATGATCTGTGCTAAACATGGTTGTCCACATCTTATTTGCTTCTGCCATCAACCTTACTAAGACTGTTGCAGTGAGTTAAATGGGGATATCATGGTGTCCATTTGAAGTTTTATCTTTCTCAGTCCAAGGCTAATAATGCAACTGTGATATCAAAGAAAATTGGCATTGTGTCAGAATAAGAATTATATAACTTGGCTTTATACTTTAAGATCTTCACAGTGAAGTTGTCTTATCCTTTATTTCATTATGTTGTCAGTTTTCTTGAATACCAGTAATGAAATGTGAATGAAACAGATTTAAATCCTCTTTCACTGACCATAGGGAATATTATGCCAAATGTTCACTCTTTGTGCAGTTTTGCTGATTGGTCAACATAACTGAAAGGTGTCACAGAGTTTCTTTAAATTATTTGAACATATGCCACATTACTATCCTTCAAATTCCAGCTTTGCTTGGTATAGATTGTGATTGCTTTAATAGATAACAAAAGAAAGGTTTATATTAATAGAAGTGTTGTACCTATCAGTCTGGTAACAAGGTTTTTTTATCATTCTGGCAATATAAACAATCCAGAGGTTCAGCTCCAATAATCCCATACACTTTTGCAGGATAAATAATAATATTAGTGGTCTCCACTAATCACTGCACAGTATAGTAGCTGCTGACAAGCACTGAACCCTTCTATGATGGTCCTGGCACCTTTAACCCTGTCCACAAGAAGTGCTTGTATATTAGTCAGAGATTTCTGATTACAAAATTAGGATATTGGATAACTGGACTCTGCTTCAGCTTTCCACCTCCTAACTGATTCTCTGTATGTGCTATATGACAGTATTGTAAACTGTCTTTAATAAAACTTACATAGAATATACACATAGAGTAAGGGTTAATTTTAATCTTTCTAAAACCCTTTGAGATTCTCAGATGAAGAGCAGTCACAATACCTGGAAAATATCAAGCTATTTCTATTCTTAAAAATAAGCAGAGAAATAGACAAGATGTACTGCACACAGAAAGCATTGCCATATTTATCTCTGGTTTTACATATGCAACCTTTTCCTCCCAAGGACAAGTGCCCAATACAGGTAATATCAGAGAAGTTCCACTGACCTGGTGTACAATGTTCATCATTCAGTGTGAGGTCATGGATACCTTACACTCACAGAAGGAGCAAAATAGTTTTGCTGGTAGGTCAAGGCTTTCATATTATCTCTAGTTAAATACATAGAGCAAGTGAAAATGCACAATCAGTGTGACATCTTCTTTCTCCCTTCAGTTCAGATGGGTACTCTTTTGCAAATATGTCCCATTTTTGATCCAGGAAGAGGTGTTTCGAACTTGCTGTATTTCAAGCATTACCTAAACTTTAAATCCTAGGTCCTAAGCTTTTCCACTGATATCAAAGCAAAGCTCCTCTGATTTCTAAGCTGTCAGTTCAGCCTCAACCCTGCCTGTGGGAAACAGACAGACAGCAGAAACTTGTGTTCCCAGGCCTGAAGGTTTTCACCAAAGCTCCAGGAAAGAAAGTGTTTTGGGAAGGGCTCATGTCACCTTGCATCAGTGGAGACTAGACCTTTAAGAAGGGACAAAAGTCATCCCCTGGTGTTAGGCTGAAGTGGAGATGGGTGGAAATGCTGTCTCCTATCTTCAAGAACTAATGATTGAACAGAATAAGGTCTGAATTCAGCAAGAAATTCAGACACCTTAATTTAACTCTTCCCCATGGTCATGTATTGCATGAGCCAGGGACCTCAGAGCCCTGAGTGGTCAATGAGGATGCAGTTAACAAAATCAAAGGAGCACAGAGTTATTCAACATCTTACAGGCTAGGGATAGGATTAGCTGCCTAAACACAAGTTTCTGGTGCCTTTGGAAACACTGTAGGATACCTGACAGACCTGATAGCACAGAATGTGATACTTCCCTTCCCTAGAATAGCATCTGAGTGGTAGTAAATAAAGTATCCACAAAAGCATCATTCTTTGGTGTTTACATGTCTGAGTACATGGCTGAAGCAGATTAAATCAGTCTCAAATTTTATTTCTCCATGTTGAAGGAAAAAATTTAGAAGATGTTTCCAAGAATTGTTAATTGTATTAGGTGTATAAGAAGTTTTAAATGACAGTGAAAATATGCCCCATTCAACTCTTTTGGCTGCTGTGCCTTCTGGTACAGATGTTTTTGAGTTTCATTATGCCAAATAAATCCTGAGTATTATTCCATTGAATACTTAAGGAGTGAGACTCCTTAAGCAGGCCATTTCTGTTTCAAACAATGACTGACTCAGCAAGGGGAAGTCTGAGCTGGATTTGCACAAAAACAAAAAATAGAAACAGGCATGGGCTGTCAAAAAGCAGAGTTGCTAGAAATCCATTCCAGTTGTCTTAAAGCTTTGACACATAGTTTGCAGAAATATATTCCTTTTCCACTTATTTAAAACTGTCATTTGCATGTAATCATTGCAAAGTTTGGCCTTTAGAAAAATTGTGGAGACAACAGTACCATCCTACTTAGCATCATGGCTAAACAATTTCTGGCCATACATACTTAAAACATTTTAAAATTATAATCCACATTGAAAAGAAATTGGATGTATGACGTTTAGTTTCTTTGAAATGCTATATTTCAGCTTTTTTCCCCGTTATTTGCTGACACATGTGGAACATGTGAGTTTATAGTCACCCTGTCAAAAAGCTGTCCTATGGTCTCTTTAGCCATAAGCATATTTAATCCTGGTTTCAAAACCTATTGAGGTCCTGATCTCCATTTTATTAATTTTCTCCAGATTATGGTTATCACTGGCATCAAAGTGTAGGGCAAATATATTCTGACTTGAATACATTAGCATAGTGTCTGACTACTGTGGAACCAGACTGAAATCTGGTCAGAAAATAATAAATGGTAGAGCAAAGTCACTCAAAGCTGCAACTGCAGCACATGCAGAAGAACACATAACCTCAGCACCAGTGCTGGTTTTCAGACAGATGTGGAAGCCTCATACTCCACCTCTTGCAGTCATTTACCTATTTAAGAAAGGCCCAAAGTTCATCTGCTCAGTTAAATTTTCTCAGTCCTTTGGGCTGTCCATATTCCCTGGTGACCTCATGAACTCCAACCATCAGAATACACTGCACCTCACTAAAGCTACCACTTATGCACACTTTTAGATTTTGGATTTGCAGCATTTCTCATAGCATGAGTGACAAAATCATGTGATTGTTGGACAAATTTTGATAATAAGTGGGCTAAGTTTGATTAAAGGAGCTGAGAAATAAGTTGTTCTGAAACTCAGTCAGATGTTCTGTGACAGGATGTCAGTAACTCTGCAGACTGAACTGTGCTGAGAGAGAAACATCTACTTAAGACAAATTCAACTATTATAGGTTTCTCTGGGAAAAACCTACTTTCCCACTTGCTTTGGTTCTGAAGATTTTGCTTTCAGACCAAGAAGTTTTAATGCAAGTTGAAACTATTGTAAAAAAAAAAAAAATTAAAACCCACATTTAATCTCTAGGTGAGGGAATATATCCTAATTAGTTATGTCTGCTCTGATGTCTGGCTACCAGCTGACATGCCTGACAGCTGATGTTGCTGAACCAAGCCAAATTGGAAAAAGATGGGTTAGGGTCACTTTCTGAGTGGGCAAAGGTTGGGGCTGGTTGTTATTTGAACTGAACTAGTTCATTCATCTCTGGTTACCCACATGTCAATACAAGAGATTCACTTAAAATAATATGCCATGGGCTAGAATGTTTCTGTTCTGTTTCTACCTGCACATTTTCCTGGGCTGCTGCCAGGAGATGAAGACAATACATCCTGAGACAAGAGGAAGTTCTGGACACTTCTGGAAGAACTCCAGAAGGCACTACGAATACAGACACCTAGGATGTAAAACCTTCAAGCTTTGTGCACCTCAGGTAGAGTTCAGGTCAGAAGCTCATTTAAGGGTCTGTGACCAACACAGTCTACATGAAGACTGAGGATTTTTATACTGCAGACTCTCTGTCACTATTTATGTTTTAGGATGTACCAAAAGAACTTACAATAGAGAGTTATATAAAATGCAACCAAATCAGTAGAAATTCGTCTATCAATTTAAAAAGAAATTAGTTTAATTTTTCATCACCTAGATCCAGGAAAAAACCCCCAAAACACTAGACAAAGCAATCATTAGCAATATAAGCAATCATTATTTAATGAAAACAGTCCCTTTTGCTTATCTTACCTTGATCTCTAAAAAGTCAGCCTCTAAAAATCTAACCTTGTACCTTCATTATTAGTCTTGCAGAGTGACTTCTGAAAAAAAAACAAAAAACTGTTCTATTCATAAATGAGAAGAAACATCATATCTGAGAGTCAACGTAGGTAAACCATTAGAAAATATTCTGCATTGGATATAGAGCTCACAAGTCCCCAGATCTACAACTAAAAGTACAGAAGTAATGGTAAGAATAAGAATTGATGGTCTCCTTTAAGTTGATATGGTATTGCCAAGATAGAGCAGGACTCCATTTTGAAGGTAAGCATGCTGCCATCATCATCTCACTACCACTAACATGAACACAAGTAGTTTCTCTAAATAATTGACTTTTTTTTTTTCACTACTTTTTCTTCCTGCTCCAAGGACTGAGGTGTGGGAATATTTGCATTACTGATGATAGAGCAAAACAGGGTACATATATTAAGTAAATAAATTAAATATTATCTACTGTTGACCATTCCATAAGCAATTCCTGGGCACTGTTTGGAAATATGCATGGGATGCATGGGCCAGGGATTCCCCAGAGACAGTGTGGTTGTGGTCCTTTGAACCCTCTGCAGACTGAAGGGCTTTGGCAGCTCTTTGTGCCACTGGCCCCAAAGCCTGGGAACAGCCTGTATAGAACTTGTATAGATACAGCCAGAGAGTCCTGGGAAGTGCCTCCAAGAGCTGTAAGTTCTCTGCAGTCTTACTAGGAATAAGAGGCAGAAGAAATTAGTATTTCAGGATTCATAACACATGAAAAGAGCAGAAATTTTTCCAGCAATGCATTTCCATTTTTACACTGACTGACTTATCCTACTGAGGTCATAAAATAGACACAGCATAAACAGGAAGTACAAAGCTGTACATTATATGTGGCATATTTAGAGCCTAGAAAGGATCCTTCATTTGAGATTTTCCCCTTTTCATAGATGGATGACTGGGTGGTATTATTTTGCTACCTTCCCTTAGCTCTTCACATCTGTCCTCTGACATACTTTCTAAAACTTCCCTCCCTGACCCAGTCCCCTTGCTGTATCCCACAGTACATGTGTAGGATGTGCATAAACTTGGCCATTAATTAGAAAATCTTGTCCAGACACTTTAATAGAATTATGACCTCTTACACTGCTTATATTACTTACTCTCCAATACATAAGCTTATTATCTTCTTCCTCCTTATGTTGTTGAAGAAGGTAACAGGGTCACCAATATAAATTCCTAGCATGTAGACTCCAAATTTTCATCTGGCAAACATTACAAGCTTCTCCCTTCATTATTATTTTCTATCTTTTTTTTTATGGTTTTAAAGCACTGCTCACTAGTTCTACTGATTATAAATTACAGGATGGGGAGAGATCTGATGAAAATATTCACCTTTAAGTGGCCCAGAATTTTATGTCTGTGAGAAAACACATATTTTTCATTGCTAACAGATGCAGCCCAAAGCACAGCCAAACAACTGCTCCTAGCACACAGATATACACCTACATTACACACATTGCATGTACACGTGAACATATTTCCTGTATTATGACAATTTTTCAGCTTTCACTTTATCATCACAGAAAAAAACAATTGATGAACAGTCCAGAAGATGCAACACTTCTCTGCATAGCTGTCTGGAATGTCCAAGTGACAAAGAGCAATGGCCATGACATAAAAATGGGTCAAAATAATTAATGACAGTTGCAGAATTCTTTTTCCTTGTGCCAGAAACTCCTAAAAGCACCATTATTAGAATATCAGTACTCCTTAAGATCCACTTCAGCTGCTGCAGATGGTTCTGAAAAGACACAATTTCTGTTTTTAACTGGAAACTAATATTCAAGTTCTATATTTGGATGTCACTTCACAGCTAAATGCTTCATCCACATATGAAAAATGGGGAATAATGGCATTGACCTTGGTAGAGCACTTGGAAATCCAAGGCAAAGGAAAAGCTTCAAGAAAAACTGTCATTATTTTTATTTTTCTCTTACCATCTGTAGGGGTAAAAAAAGAATGAAAGTTGGTATAACAGAAACAAAGATGATGTGGTTTCACAATGTTGTATAGGCTCAGATTATCTGGGTGGGGAGTGATATTTGCATGAGACCTTCACCAATTTTCAAGAACAAAGACAAAAAAAAACTAAAAACCAAGAGCTTATACTGTACACCACTAGTATGTTTTGGGTCCCACTAAAAAGAAGGATTGTAGGCCAGTTAACTTTCTATTTTTGTTTGGTAGTTTTATCCAGCTGTTGTAGAGATGTAGCTAGAATTTGGCTTCTGGAGTCCTCCTCCATACATGTCAAGATGTGAGCCCTGGTTTTCCTGCTTTAAATTGGGCAGCCATCCTGGAAACCATAATAAAACGCAGCACTGCTGACAGACTTTCTCATGGAAAGTTGAACAAAATGCTACAGAAATTGCTATACGCAGAGGTGTGGTAACAGCATTCAGTGTCTCCTAAAAGACCCTGAATGTTGTCTCTTTTCTACCTTTCTGTGTTACTTTTAGTTCTTTGCTATTTTTTTTTTTTCAGAAGTTCACTTTTATCTCACCGTTTGCATCAAAAAATTACTTTGTCCAAGTCAGTAGATTAGATCTCCTTTATCATAAAATAATCTGTGACAGGCTCCTCTCTCTAGAGGATTATGTGGATCTGTGTCAAATATATCTTTGAATGGGTTAAACCTTTTTTGTTTCCACTGGCTAATGAGGATGCCCAAAAGGCAAGCTCAA
>VZTR01027756.1:312084-338443 GCA_013400775.1 Chaetops frenatus | reverse complement strand
CTCCCTTATGCTTTTGTCCTTGCTAGTGGTACCTCCTTCAGTTACCAGACATCCATTCCCTTGATTCTTATCATAAGTACATCTGGTCAAGGGGTTCCCTGAATGAATCATTTGTTTCTCCACAGGTTTGGTTGAAACAGAGAAAAGACTTCCATCTTCATTCCCTCTTGAAGTCAGGGAGATGACAACCCCTGATTGATGCACCTCACATCCTGAGAACAGGTTTCCTAAAGCAAATATGGAATTACAAGTTGTGTGAATCTCCCACAGTAGCCTGTGAAACCTTTGACCATGGTACCTTCTACAACACTCTGACAGGGATGTTTGTTGTGTCTATGTGATGTCGTGAATATTCCCCTCCTTGTCTTGTCATCAAATATCTTGAAAGCATTTGAAACAGTCTCTGTTAGGGATGTTGGGAAATTGATTGAGGCACAGTAGAACTGGGTTATTCCTGGAGCCTATGGAGGAACAATTTTAAAATTATTTTGTTGTCCCACAGTTCATGTAAACTTCAGGAGTTGACTAAGCCTCATAAGTTAGTAACTAATAGTTCATAACCAGTGGAGAGGGATCTGGCAGAGTTGGGATTGTGCAGCCTGGAGAAGAGAAGCTTCTAAGGAACTCATTTTTGTGGCCTTTCGATATATAAAGGGGAATTGTAAAAAAGACAGACACTTTTTACCAAGGGATGTAGTGACAGGACAAAGGATAATGGTTTTAAACTGAAAGATGGTACATTTAGACTGGGCATAAAGAAAAAATTTTTTTGCAATGAGGGTAGTGAGACAGTGGAGCAGGTTGCCCACAGGTAAAGTGGTTTGCGCCTGGCTTGCGCTCACGAGCCCTGGCCAAGGAGGCGCAGCTTTGGGGGTGACGAGGATTTCGTACCCTTTGAGCGCTGACTCCGGCCCCAGCAGGCCACNGACTTGGGTAAACAGGCACTGGGACATAACCAATAAAACCAACAAGGGGAAGAAATATAATCTTCAATAACCAATCAACAATCAAACAACTAAGAAGGTTCTGGGATTCAGGGCAAGGGCTAGGAGGGATTGACATGTGGGCTTAGGGAGTGGTTTATGGATTGACATTAGAGGGAGAAAAGGGTGAACACCACACTGCAGGCAGGGTTAGGGGATTGACAGTTTGGGGAAAACCATACAATAAGGATAGGGGGAACATGGGAGAAACCATTATAACTAGAAAACACACAGGTTTTAAATGCACTGTCATTGCAAATGGAAGGAATGGAATGGAAATGGCCTCAAGTTGTACTAGGGAAAATTTAGATTAGATATTAGGAAATTTTTTCACAGAAAAGATTGTAAACCATTGGAACAGACTTCCCAGGCAAGTGGTGGAATCATCATTTATGGAAGTGTTCAAAAAATATGGAGATACAGCAATTGAGGACATGGTTTAATGGTGAGCATGATAATGACAGTTGGACTTGAAGATCTTAAAGGACTTTCCTAATCTTAATGATTCCATGACTGATTGGATATGTTCAAGGTAAGGTTGGAAGGGCCTCTGAGCAGCTTGATCTAGTGCAAATGTCTCTGCCTATGTGAGGGGGTGGTATAAGTGATTTTTAAAGATCTCTTTCCTTTAAAAGTATTCTGCAATTGTGTGAGTTAAGCACCTCTAGGAAAGGCATTTAGCCCATCCACAGACATGATTTGCCATCTGGAAGCACACATCTTTCTTTACTGGCTACAACTGTAATCCATGGTGGTTTTGCACTTACTTTAGTGTTTGGAAAAATAATTTTTTTTCAGAGGGTGAACAGGCGAATGTGAAACCACTACATTAAGGAATCTAAATTTTTTCCCTCCATTACCAGCATTGCTTGAAATTAATTTATAAATTGCACTTAGCAGAGATTTTCTTTGCAAGTATAAAAGAAAGTGATAGCAAATAAAAGCAAATTTTGTTGCTGAATTATGTTTAATTTTCTAGCGTATTTACTAGAAATAGACAAACAATTAGATAAATTGACAAAACATGTATTCCATACACAGTTTCTCCATATTTTAAAGATGTTCTGGTCTATACCAAGAACAGATAAGCTGCCCTGGTGCTGAGAGGATCATCATTTCAAGCAGACCCATTTTTCTGTGGTTTTACTTTGCTGCAAGACTCAGCCTGCATAAAGCTGGGCAATGCACATGTTCATGGAATCATTTGCTGCTTTACTCAAATACAGATTGATCAAGGAAAGAGCAAAGCAACATTATTATGGCTTGAAACAGCATCACACAATTGAAGTTAACCTGTTAAAAGAACAGGGTGTGTTAGAAAGGAATATTGGTTATATTCAAGTATCTGGGATATTAAAATATTGGAATAATCAAAATATTTCAAAATTCATTCATCCAATTTAGAACTTGTTAGAAAAAGCAGAAGAAAATACCACAATAATAATTTCTCACATATTTCATATTCATGGAGTTTTTACACTAAAAGCATCACAAAATTGTAAAAGTTGGTCACTCCTCACATAAAAGTTTTGGAAAGAAATAAACACAGACTTAGTTTTTGATTGGATCTGTAAGAGACATTTAGGTAAAAAAGAAAAATTATCACCTTCACAACAGAATTTTGGTAGGGTTATTCAGCAACCATCTTCTGAGTGTAACTCCATGTTACTTCTAAGTCCTGGTTCTTGTTTGCCAGTTGATGCACTGACCTTACATATGTAAGACTTCATGTTAAATTCTGTACATTGGATGCACCCACTTTCCTCACTGGTGCAGCACAAATACAGAAGAACAGAGGTTTGTTTCACTGCTGTCCATTTGGGCTCCAGCAGGACCAGCCTCTACCAGCAGTGGAGTTCATGCCAGTCCCCCACTACACAGTCATGGAGAGCTACATCCTGAAGGATCAGGCACCCACATCACAAGTGAATACTTTCAATAGTGCCTCCTAGAACGGCTTCCAGTTCCTGCCCCAAGAAGAGAACTACTTCGAGTGCTTCAGGTGTGCAGTTGAGTGTGCATTGTAAGACAGCAACTGAAATGGCAAATTTTCACCTAAGAAAGACTCATCCAGTTCAGTCAATGATTAATATAAATCCACCCATTGCATACTAAATTTAAAGAACTTGATGTTCTAGAATAAGGTAATGACCTAGATTTTATCCCTAGCCAAATTCCAAATGAGAGTTCATCTCTATAGCACATGGCACCAATTTTCAAAGAGGAAAATTTAAGCATCATTGAAACTTATGGTTGGAATGGTGCCTTGAATCACTGCAGTCTTGTTCTCATACAATGATAATTACAAATTTTCTGGACTTTCAATTACTTTATTACTTAAACATCTACAAGAACCTGGCTTCCATTTAATTTTGAAAGTTTTTTCAGTTATCTAGTTATAATTTCTTCTTTTCTAAATTGTCAATTTATTCTTACCCTGCTTATGAAAGGCATGGAAAAAATCTCATAATCTTTCTCACCCTGGGTCTTTTACATATCTTATTATGCTACCAGTTCATGTCCCACTCCACTCAATTGCCATCTTCCCTTTAAAAATAACAATTCTGTTTGAATTTTCAGAGAAATTCTGTTTTCCTAATCTCTTGGCTTTTTGCTTATCTTTGTACTCTTTCCAAGATGTCTATATGTTTTTTTAAATGTGATGTTTAAACGGGGCAGAGTATCCCCTCTGAGGGCTCCCTGGTACTGAGTAGAATGGAACAAAAATCTTCTTTCTCTCAGAGGCAACACTTCTGTTATTACACTCCCAAATGAGAGTTGTCTTTTTTGCAGTAGTTTCAAAGAGCAATGGATAAATTTTGTGCCCCCTTATATCTCCTGGAGACTTCTTCACACAGGTGATTTCTCACTAGTCTGTGCAGTTGTTTTTTTGTTTTTTTGGTTTTTTTTCTTTATTATGTGATCCAGTTTGTAGAGTGCATCTTGATGATAAGGGGAAGAGGCTGGTTTATACAGAGAAATCTTTCACATTGAAGTTTATTCAAGGCAATTTATATGTTGCAATTAATAGGGAAAAATATTTGATAAACTTTTTCAAGTTTTGTAGTTATCTTTCAAAATGTGTCACATTCTGTGCTGAATAACTCAATAGTAATAAAACTGAGAAGTAGTAACTTGTTGCATGTGATTTGCACTGTACCAGTCTTTTTATACATCTGTCATTTAATTTTTGGGTGTTAGGCTATTTCATGATGAATCAACCTTGGCTAACAGCCCAACACCCACCCAGCTGCTGGCTCACGTGCCACTGTCACCACCACCACTCACTGGGGCAGAGCAGGGAGGAAATTGGATGACAAAGCTCATGAATCAACAAAAAGACAGGAGATTTCTTCCTAATTACTATCACAGGCAATACAGACTGAAAGTCAAGGTGGTGGGAGAGGAAAGAATAATTTATTCTCAATTGAAGCAGACTTTGGTAGTGAGGATCAAAAGGGCAAACACTAAATCCAACACCTTTCCTCTTCCTCCTCTACCAGACTCAACTTCACTCCAACAAACCAACTTCATTTGCACCTTCCCCAGCAGCACAGGAAGGATGGAAGATGGGGATTGGTGGTCAATGCATAACTGGTTCCTTTTCTGCTCCTTTTCCCTCATACTCTTTTCCCACTCCAGCATGAGTCCTTCACAACAGCTGCAGCCCTTCAGGATGAACCTACTCTGCAGAACATGGGTTCTCTATGGGCTGCAGAGTATTGCTCTGGAGCTTGGAGCCTCCTTCTTGGACCCTGGTACATCCACTCTTGTTTCTCACCCAATTGTGCTCCCTCCTCCTACATCCCTCTCGTGTTACTTACCCTTTCCTGAATGTGTTTCCTCAGCAGTACCACGGATTCCCCAGAGGCACCACCAGCTCCCCAGGTGGGTTGAGCTCTGGCTCACTGAGTCTGCAGCAGAGGTGGCTGGAAGTGGCTGTGACAGGCACTGGGCAGCCCCTGGCCTCCCCCTGCAGCCCCACCCCCTCCACCAAGACCCTGCCACACAAACCCAACACATCTCTGAATGTCCCTGTGACCCTCACCCTCCCCTGCCTGGGGACATGTGGTTTTGATGTTATCCAACCCTTCCTAAGGCAGCATCTCAACAGCTGTGCAAAGGCCCCTGCCTTTCTCATAAAGCCCTGCCAAAATCACGGGAAGAGAGAAACAAAAGCTTGAGGAAAGCTAAAAGAAAATAAAGTCTTTGCTTTCAGAAAAGGAAGCAAGTATCAATAGGTAAAAATCCAATTCAGCTTAGAATATTTAAGAAATCAGCTACAACAAGCATAACAATGCAGTGAGATAACAGCCATTTCAAAACAGAAGAGAGCTATATTTACTGCAATAGCAGTTTTATGGCCAGAATGTCATCCATGTTATCAGTCTGAGCAACATGTTACACAAATAATTTGTGTTGAAATTGTGAGAGTATCGTTTGCAATAAAGTGTTCTAATCCACATACATTTTATTAGCAAGCGTTTCTCTGGGCTTTTTATTTATTTCTGTTATAAAAACAAAGCATGTTTACAGATGTTATTGTCCTGATTTATAGTATCTTTAGAGAAAGAACCTTTTCAGGTTACAAAAATTATGTCGCTTTCATTTATATCAAAATATAACTTTTCTGTGGTCATTAAGCGAATTATATTACTTGAGGTAAAGCATATTCAGGGATCTACACATAAATAAAACCAGGTACATTACAAGCACTATTGTGATATTTATCACTGATGGAGCTTATGATTGCAGAACTATATAAAAATCTTTAGGGGTTACCTTAGCTTAATGGTGTTCTTCCCTTTCACTCACCATCCATTTCTTATTGCAAACATCTGCTTGGAAATAAAAAGGGTTTTATATTTCCCTGGGACATACTTGGCTCTACAAGAACATTGCTCATTTTATTTAAGAAATACTTAACTTTAATCAAGTTTTTAATTCCAGAAATATTACAGCCACTCATCTTGAATGACTTGCAACTCTAATCTATATATTTTAAAATGTCCTTAATGAAAAAGAATAATGTAATAGCTATTGTTGGATTACATAGCAGAAAATGAACTTCTTTGCTTTCTCTCTTGATTAGTGCTCTGGCATTTAGTCAGTGGCTTGGCCTTGCTCATTTCAGCCTTGGTGTAATAATAATAACAAATGAACCATATTACTCTTACTGTTTGCTTACTTCTGTTCTGATGTTAGGTACTCTCCAGTTCATCTTGTAAATTGCAGCTAATATAAGGGAGAAATACCTCGATATGAATAAAAGAAAACAAATTCCTTATAAACTTTACAAGAAACATTATTTGTGAAATAAATCTATTGGTTTTGGGGAGAAGAAAATTATGTTTTCCACTCACACTGATGAATGCAAAATTATATACCGTATTTCACTTACTAATATGAACTAGTAAAATTCATGGCTTGCTGTTTTACAGGCAGTAAAATACTTTTTCCAGATGTGGCTTCATAATTCTCCAAAGACTATCATAGTTATCATAAGATTTATGGGGGATAATTTATTAATCACGGGTTTTTTTTACTCTGGAAATCTGTTTAGTAAGATGAAAGAGAGCTTTAAAATTAGTCATTTTAACCAAATGTGGATGGCATTATGATATCAAGTTACTCCTTTTGTTCAAATTATTTTTAATGACTTTATTTGTTTTATAGCCTCCACAAGTCAGTACCAACTTGGTGGTAATGATATATCCGGCAAAACTCTAACATTTTGAAAACCAGCAAGAAAACTTTTTCTAACATACTAAATTAACTTAACTGTGCTATAGTATTGTTACAGCTTATTTAGGGATATATAAGCTACTTAAATTTATTTTTATAAGATTTGAAGGAGACAAAGCTTATAAAAACTATGCCTCATGACTTTAACCCAGCTTCCTTAATGAAAGTTTGTAAGTGGATCATATGCATAAAACACTGCAAAGGCCAAATGCTGATTTAAATTCTATATTTTACAACCAAGTTGATACTGCTGAAGCAGTTTTATTAAATCTGTAGTGAATGTTCAATACATGACAGATCTGATCCTGGAAGCTATTTCATGCACAGTTGGCCTGATCCTCTGTGTAGCATGGTTAGGATAAATAATTTTTTCAAACCTTGTACCTTTGGACCATACCCAGAGCTCCTGGTTAATTGATTTCAGCACCAATTCCATGCCAGATCAATTCCTTCATCAGTCCCTGTTCTGAACCTTGTGAATGGTGGCAAATGCAGAAAGCCTGTGTGTGAGATTTGGGAATGACATCCCAGACCACAAGGGCTCAAGTTTTGTTGCCAAAAAATAGGAATCTGGTGCCCACTGATTTGCTTTAGCCTCCTGCTAAGCTTCCAGTGGTTGAACCAACACATTTCTGTTCCCCAGAAGGCTCACAACTTCCAGTTCTGTCCAGTTGTCTTAAGATATTTCAGTTAACATTTTAAATTCCACTAGAGGCCTAGGTTTAGAGGAATGAGTGGAGCTTTAGCTCTCCACTGGCTCTTACAGGATCTCAGATCCTCACATGCTTGTATCTGAGATTCCTGTTTCTTAGATCCATACCCCCTGACATCTAAAAATGCCTTAAATTGAATCCTGCCATAGTGGTGACCAAGCCAAGAAGGAGACATCAATGCAATTTTATACCAAAAAAGTGCAACAGAAAGAAAAAATAAAGGTTTGAAATAGATTAGGGTTACTGGCTGAGGTGTGAGAGAATACTGAAGAAGGAACTGGAGGAGATGGCAAAAGATCACATCAGGTCCTGTTATGGGAAGGTATTCAGATTTGTAAACTGATGTTCTTAAGCTGAAATGATGGTAACTATTTTCCATCTATCACATATGACACAATGCAAGTTTTATCTTTGTGGTGTGACTACTATGACACTTATCAACTCCTTCACCACTACACAACAGACTTCATGCAAACAAAGTGGAAATTAGGTACTTCCCTGCTTCTTAAAGCTTTTCACACAGGCTTTAGAACTGCAAATATGTCACCTTCTGTTAATCACTGACTAAGAGTTAATCAACCCCTTAGCTCTATTTCTCATAGAATGGTTCTTATGATTTTAGTATCTGAGGATTAAACTGGTTAAATAATTCTACACCTTGTGTATTGTGTATTATAAGATGATGCCTGTACTACAGTCAGCCTTAATAATCTTCTCATCTCCTTTTGATTTCCAAACACATGTATGAATAAGTTAAGGGAGATGATGTGGCATTCATCTGGAGCTGAGCTTACAAAACAAGTGAAGAAACTTTCTACACCAGTGCTGCTAGTATCTGTCCTCACAAGCATAGCATTAATTTGAAAATCTTATCTGAGTAATTTGAGTTGGTTTTGTATGTGATATTGCAGAGGAAATTTATCAGAGGTTTGTGTAAGAAACATCCTGCACAAACACAAGTAGATACATGTATGTGTGCATTAGCACACACATAGATTTTGAGGTAACTAATCTAAACCTAAGAAAATTCAACCACGTAGCTGATTTCTGTACCCAAATTTGGAGTAGAGACTCTACATGTTATTGCCATGCTATAGCTCTAAAAATAATGAAGGTGTCTTGCCTAACTGTAGACTACATTACAGATGTTTACATCCAAGGTAGTCAATCATGTCTGTCTTTGTGTTCAACAGAGAAAAATAAACATTTTCTGGGAGTAATTTATCTGGACCATTTCCGATGTGTTTTAGAATGTGGATGAATTGTTCTGTGCAAAAGCCTGTTTCTTTTTACTGATTACCTAGGGCCTGGAAAACCAGTTCAAACTTAGATGTCTACTTTGTAGATGTCTAAATTTAGGCAAATTAATCCCATACTCTGTGTTAAAATAATTTCCTACTGATTTTGAGTATTCCAGATGTTCACAATTTCACCGTATCACGGTTTTATTCAGGCTTACAAAAGCAAATAATCCGTGTTAGGGGAACCCACCTTTTTAAATGAAGTGGTTTTTGTTCATGCTGCGGTCCGTTTTTTTCTTATCCTTGCCAAAATAATTTCCTTTAAGAGAGTGAATAAGTATAAATCATTTTTACAATTTTGGAAATTGGTTTATAGTATTTTAAAACATTTTTATGATTTTGGAAAATTCTCACAAATTATTTTTCTCCCATTGCTAGAAACACTGGTGTGATATCTGAAAAAATAAGACATCAACATGCTTATTTAATCTTTCATATGGTTTTATTTTTCATTTCCAACTGATACAGAAAGAGCTGGAAGGCAGTTTACAGTCTCTAACTGCAAGTCCACACAAAGCTTTATATGCTCAGTGAAACCTTCCTCACTCTTGGTACAAACAATATTGGAAAGATAATTTTTTGGAGTTGTCTACAAAAAAAAAGATTTTTTTTTTTCTGACACTTAGCTAACTTTTCCTTTACAAATAGTTGAGTAATGAAATTTACTGGTAGAAGAGAGATTGTATTACAAAAATATGTGTTTATCTTAAGAGTGGGAGTATTTCACAGATGATTCAAACCATGATTGGGCTCTAACAATTCAGGCCCCACAACTCTTTAGAAACATTAAATATCACAACTTTACTACTTATATATGGTTTCTATTTTATAGCTTCTTTTATGCTGCCCTGAGGGCTAGAAGAACTTTTTTCAAGTGAATTCTGGCATATTCACATATTATAAAACTCATTGAGGGAAGAGAAACTACCAAAGATCATCAAAAAGAACATTAAAAAAAAAAATCTCTAAACTGGCAGTCCTGTGTCATTCCCTAAGAAACTATAAAAACCTTACAGACCATTGTGCCTTAGTATATGATAGCAAATGAAATCCTGATTTTGACACTGCTGTTCAACAGGTTGGCCTTCGTAAGTCTGAAGAGCCCCCAGTTACTTCACATAGAGCTCATTTCCAGAAAAGGTCTTCAAGACTAATTTCACTGAACCTCAACACTTGAAAGCAAAAGTCTGCTCTCTATTAGGGAACCTTGTCTCTTCATGAAATAAAGGAAAAAAAGGGAATTTCCAGAGTATGAACTCATCTACAGGTGAATAACCCTCTGAAAGTGTCATTTTCTCCCTGTGCACCTAGGAAAAGGTTCCTAGAAAAACATAGGAAATATTTATGAATCTCACTGTCATTGATTTTTATGTGAAATGGGTCAGGCTTTTTGGATATCTTTGGGGTTTCTGTCACAAAGTTTCAACTATATTTTTATTTACTTATTTCCTGTCAACTAGGTTTATAATTTATTTGAACTTAATTGCTAGAAGTTCATTTTTCATTCATAATTACAATTAACCTGCCCTTAAGAAAATACAAATATTATTTTGCTTTACATACTAGAGCAAGCATGATAATAGCTGTAGGAATAAGCTTGTGCATAACACTAATCAGGTATTTAAGTTATTTGTCAGATTGCTGCCAAAAAGTAAATTGCCAAGAGGAACAGAGCTTGATGTAATAAAGTTATACTATTAACAACCAAGGGACAATCATAAAGTCTAGCTCTCCCAGATGTGTACTATAACATGTCTAATAAAATCTGCACTGAACTTTAAACTATTTTCCTTTTTAACCAAAATGTGTAAATTATGAATTGGTTGGCTATTAATGAAAAAATCCATGGATAAGACACCTTCTCTAACAAAAAAATGATTGCAGCCCATTTCAAACTGTTTTGGAACCATTCCAGATTGAAGAGAGCAATTCACAACTCTCAGGATAGCATGACTGTGGAAGGCAGGCATTCTTTTAACAACCATGCTGGAACATGATCAAGCAAATTCTGCATTATCTCAAAAATGCCTCACAAGGATACCTGAGAAAATCTTCTAGAGTATCTGATTATAAAAGCCCAAAGTACCTACTCCCTTAACTGATCAACAACTATATTTTTCACCTTGCAGCTGTATCCAAAAAGCACACAGAAATATTACAAGATCTCATTAAATAGAAAAAAAATGTCCTTGACTAGTGTCTCACTTAAGAATCTTATCAGCAGAACAGAGAGGACATCATAATTCCTTGTCTCCAAGATAATCTTCTTCCTTTGCTGTAGGACCCAGCCAAGGTCTTAAAACATTTTAACATTTTTAATCTCTGTTCCAGGCAAGATCTGTACTTCAATTTTCTGTTTTCATTCAAGGGCATAACACAAACTACCATTAAACATGTATCATACCAAACAGAACAAAAAAAACAGGCTTAGTCCAAAGTGCCTTGTTCCAGGACATCCTAAATAAGAATATGTACCATATGAACTCCAAGATAGATACAGAAGGTAATAACCTGTAAAAAGGTTTTGAGGACCAAAGATTCCCTCTGGTTTTCACCTTTGTTTATTAGTACAGCACACAATAAATTAATGTTGTTCTTTTACTGTTGAGAGCTTGCTGTCCTCAGTTTGAATGTGCCTGTCTTTCAGTACTGACTGAAAAGATGGCCAGTTCAAAGTAGATATATACTCTGCAGGTAGCTGACTTCAGATGCAAAAAATCACTTCCATTTCAGAACACAAATCAGTCAGAAGTCATACAGAATTTCAGTGGGATCTATGAGACTTCTTTCCTCCCACTCTCCTCTGCCAGCCCTCACTACTCTTGTCTGTCTGTTGGGGGACCCTGCTCACCTTCTCCTCCTTGATGTTGCTCCCATGCCAGGATGTGCTCTGGTTCAGGAAAAGCAAAGTGTGAGATGCAGGACTTTCAGAACAGTATCCTCTGCCTCAAGCAAAAGTAGCTGCTAGCAAATTCCAGAGCCCAAGGCTGTGATTGTACAACCATCCCAGGGCTTTCAGGTCATCTCCATCCCATCCAGATGACTCTTTAAAGTGAGAGGCAGAGAGTTTGGAGGAGAAGGACCCACCCTATTGCACAGCAAGAAGGAAACATGAGGCCCACAGGGACATTTATCTACTCTTTCCTCTGACTGTTATAGTGCCAGCAGAACAGCACTGGAGCCTCATCTGCCCTATTCCATGGTGACACCGAACTCCAGAGCTCTGGCTCTCTGGCATTTGCTGACTGGGAGGGCCTGCATCACTTCCAGCTCAGAAATGCAGCCGTGGTGTACAGGGGATCTCCAGGGAGGTGGACCTTCAGCCCATATACAAACTTGTATTTCATCTCTATTTTCCTAATTCACAGTATACCTTTTTAAGTTTTCATGTTCATCTGAAATGGACTTCCATATTTTTGCATTTATCTCCAGTTTCACACTGTTACTTAATTCAGATGGCTTTTTTTTTTTTTCTTCTGCTTGAATGAAAAAGCCTGTAACACCATGAAAGCTCTACTGTCTCCATTGTCTTTTCTACATGCTCTCAGGAGGATGAAGCATCACTGCATTTGTTAAATAAAACCAGCAAATCTAAACTAACCCTTTGTTGATACAAACGTCTGCCTCATGGCTTCAGACAGACAAATCAAGCTATGAACTGGGAGTTGTTTACAGTCTGAAAAGTCACAGACAGGTACAAGAAGTGATACCACATTTCTTTTTTAATATTCAGATGGGAATTCAAAGGGTTATTCAACAAATTATATACTTTGATTTCTTGAAATTGACAGATGAGCAGAAGTGATGTTGTACTTATTGCTTCTGATTTTACTGCTTGTAAAACTGATATGAAAGATTTAAACAGTAGGAGAGGACCATCTTTACTTAATTTCTATATTTTAGTCAGCCAAAGGGAACATTTTTTCCCTTTTCTGGGAGTAGAATGCACAGTGTCTTTTGCAATAACTTTGCACACATGTTCATCATGGCTCATAATGGCGGGAGGTTTCTCATCTTTATGCCATCTTTTAATCATAAATTTTCTATGAATCACAGAATGTTTTCACTTGAAAGATTCACGGGATCAACATCTGTTGTATAGAATGATACAGCTGAACAAGAGCTAATGCAGGCAGTTTAATGTTACTTAAAGATCAGAGATTGCAGAGAAAGTCTTTATACACACCCTGAAGCCATTTATGTGTCTTCTACAGATTCTTCCCAATCTTTCTGTTCTATCCCATCTCACACCATCCAGACAAACTTCCCTTTTACTTCTTCTTGTACTTTTTAAATGAGGACAAGAAAAAAATGTTTGCTACAAGAAAAGAAGGAGTCAGTTTTATATAACTAACAACAAAACCATTTTGCATAAAAATGCTTTGATATGGCTTATATACTCTCTAAATGCATTAACTTGGTATTGGTTATTTTTGTTAACTTTAAGGTCCACTCTGTTCATTTTCAGGGTTATTTGCAAATATTTTATTGTATTTTAAAAAATGAAGTTAGATAAATTTGTGGGAGAAAAAAAAAAACTTGTGGTTTTTCTTTAGTTTTCAGATTCCAGAAACAAAGGAGCAGAAATCCTAAATTACTTATTTAAGGTAATACAGGAAACCTATACCAGAAGCAGGAATTAATTTTTTTTATCTAGGAACCCTACCAGAAGTTTATGTCTTGTCTCTTGTCTCTAAAATCAGCCCATCATCACATTGTAGTTTTTCTGTTGAATCTTATCTGATAGTTTTGCCAATTCTTAGACTGTGGCTTGGGCGATTTCCAGGTTCTGATGTACAATGTACATGTTTGTTTCTTTGTGTGTGGTGTTGGGTTTTTTTAATAAGAGATTCAAGAACAAATAAAGGCATAGAGTGACAGTGAAAGAAATAATTTTCTGCATCACGTCTTCCAATTATGTGTAATCCCTTTTGCATGTCATGTTGTTTGCATCTGCAGATAGTCAGAATAAGTCTCAGCAATATCATGTGTGCATTCAGAAAATTTCTGTTTGGAGCAGTATATAACCTATATGTTTTGTAGGCTACCATTTTTAATGGCAGAAGGTTTCAAAAAATAATCAAATGTTTACTGTGTCAGACCAAAAGGATAAGGTACACATGCACATAACTATAATCTGCACATATAGAAAAGATTTAATGATTGATGTAATTATATAAAGATTTCAGATAGACACTTTTAAAAGTTTTTCTTATCCCCCAGGATGATGCCAGACTCTGTAATATTGCAAGGTAGTTATGAATTTGGTAAAAGATCCATTCACTTTGGACTCACTATGTAATACTGAGTTCAGGTGTTACAAAATTTGCAGGATAAGCAAGAGAGCAGCTCTTCCCCGGATCTAGCTGCTTCTCATTACCTGTAACCCAGGAATTTGACTCAGATGGTGTCCAGCCTGCCTCCACAGTGGAGTCATCTTGGGCAAGGCCAAGTCCCTCTGGGCCACGAAGAACTCTGGATCCATGGAAAAACAGCTTAGTGCATCTGGAAGTTACCAGTAGGCAGCAAAGAGAAGGCTGAAAGAAAAAAGGTATGATTGAAAAAATATGACTGAAGGGTGGGATGTGGATGAAGGAGACTGGCAAAGTGGGGAGAAAAAGGAAGAGTGGTGCACAGACTGGTAGGGAAAAGAAAGGGGAACTCTTTCATTATATTGAAAATTTGGAGCTTACCAGAAAGAAAGGAAAAGGATCTCGATTGTGTTTTAGTACAGTGGGTATAAAGCCTAAAATCAGCTGGATGAAAATACTGCTGAATTAATCCTAATGGCAAGCTATCTCTCCCCACTATTTCTGTGTTTGTCAGGCTGTCTTGGCCCACTTGAAGCAGCTCAGAGACACTCCCAGTGAATCTGGCCATCCTTGGATCTGGTCCCACAGGGGACCCATTTCACCAGGCTCTGAAACCCAGCCCTTCTTGCATGAAACACAGCTATTGTTCAACAGTACAGAGCAACAAGCTGAGGGCAGGAAATGAAGAATAATGTCTCCACTTGAAACAGCTAATTATACTTGTGTTGATCTAGTGTTAAACTTTCCTGTTATCATTGGCTATACAGTCTTGTGTATCTTGCTTGTGTTGAGGTTTTCCAGTGGCTTCATCTTGGGCTGCAGTCCGTGTTAAGCAGAAATGTGAGAGAGCCTTTTTCAACACCAGCTGCCCCCTGCATTTCTTTAAGCCCTGCTTGCCAGTATAGCTGAACTTTTAGCACCAGACTGCTTTTGGTTAGAGGGGAACATCACACACATAAGAATGCTAAGAAATTTAAATATCACCTTGGATAAGTATTATCAGCTAGCAATAAGTTGTCTCCAAACAGGGGAGAACTGAAGACAATAACTTAAGCAGTAATATCCTCTGTTTTGTTAAAGAAACTTCATAAGCACAGAACTTTATTTTTTTCTTTTATCCTTCAAAAGTCCAACACCCTAATTTTTTTCATCTTAAAGTCAAGAATTGATTTCTGAAATGAAATCTGAACAGGGTGTCTTGTTGTAAAATTAATTCATGTAATCAGCACTAACACCTCTGTGGCTAGGTTAGCTTAGCCAGTGATAAAAGAAAATTGTAGTCTTGTTATAGAGCCCTTCTTAGGGCTGCAGTCATTCACAGTTAAAATCTGGAGCCATTTTGTCCTGAAACTGCTGAAGGTACTCATGATTTCACAACACACTGAGTTTCTAACCTCTACTCTGGTACCTACCCACAATTATCTTCTTGTCTACACAAAAGCTGTATCCAGTTGAGAGATCTGTCCTCATTTCACAATGAGGATGAAATAAAAACCTGAGCTTCAGTTCCTTCCCCAGCTGGCCCATACTGAACACAGCACCAGAATTCAGTGGTATGTGTTAAATGCAGCAGTTAGATGTGATATCCACGTGCCCTCCCTAATGAAGGCATAGCAGATGTGCATGCATGGTTCCAGCTGTGATCAGCCATGTAATTCAGTGTACCCTCAGGTGCAGGCTGGCACAGGAACTCAGAAGAGCTCCTATAGACAGCAGTGTTCAGGCATCAGGTTTCCAGGAGTTGTCCAAGAAACATGTTTGGGTGGAAAACAGAACTATTCATTCAGGCTGACATTTGAAACTTTCATAATTTGGGATGAAGAGAATGCTTCATATTGTTTTGGTTTTGTGAAGCTGGATTTTCCTGACAACCTTGTATTATATTGTTCACATAGTACCTTCCTTTGATAAAAGGAACATTTTTGAACCACAGTAAGTATATTCCCCTTCCCAGACTTTTAAGAGTAGCAGCAAGACCATACTACTCTTTCCAAAATTTAGAAGAAATTTAGTGTCTTTTTATTCCATTCTGCAGTGCAGAAGGAAAAGTATGTATATTTTTTGCACACCCCGGGTTTTTATATGTCTCCTTTCAATATTGCTGCTTGTATCATTGTCTGACTGGCATTGCAGTGGTTTCTGGCTCTCTACAAAACCTACCTTTCTGTAAGCATACTAAACAGAGGCAGGTCATGACCTTTAACTACTAGAACATCTCTTGGCACTGTTTTGATCCAAAGTAATACTATTCCAGATAATGTCTGGACACAGCTTTCAAGTCTTAGCTGACTCAAAACCCAACAGCCTGTTTGGAGGCAGTCAGGTGGTTTTGTAAAGTAGAGGAGTTCAGCTGGCTGATCATGAGCACACTCATGTCAACTGGTCACAGAGCCAGAGCAGAGCAATGGTCCAGTTTATTTACTGGTATAAGTGCAGCCTCAGGGTTCTGTATTGTGGCTACAACATGGTGTTAATAACTACTCAGTGTTTTCTTAATGCAGTTTCTAGGCAAGGAACAGATATTTTATTTTTTAGTTTCTACAGCAGCCCCAGCAGTTTCCATCCTTTGCATTAGCACAGTGGATAACATTTTTTGAAAGTTTGATTTACCTTCTGTAGATAGACATGCCACCAATTTGGATGGCTTCCATTTTGTTGAAGATGTCAGTACCCAGGAAAACAAATGCAAAACAAAGAAAAGAGAATTTTATGCAGTGTGAATACATGACAGATGAATAACACAAGTGTATGTCTTAGCCAATAGGAAGAAAGAGAGACTGGCCAAAGGTTACAGCTTACAGGCATAAATTTATCCTTTGTGATGAAATGTAACTGGATCCTATCAGTCTCAACTTTGAAGTCTTCCTGAACCTGTAAGGTTACAGGTCTGAACATATCTCCACCCCTACTTGGCACACCTCTTGATCTGCCTTTTTTAAAATGTAAAAATATAAAAAAGAAACTAAAACAAACTGTGACATGATTGGAATTTCAGACTTCTTAAAGAAATGCCACAGATATATATTCCATAGCACAGTAAATGATTCTTTAAAAATACAGGATACAATACTCAATACTTCAAGAAGACAATCCTTTCACATGTTTCTTCCTAAAAAGTATGCATACAGTTAAACAATAATCATGGCATCTATCTTAGGAAGGAGGTCTGTATTTCTTCTTCCAGTTGCTGAAAAAATTGCTTTTAAAACATTATCATTTACAATCAGCCTTTCCGAGTACAATGTGACAAAAATCAGTGCAGATATAGAATTGGACAATGAACTGTCTGCTATATTTCCAGGATTCTCTAGTGAAGTCTTTCTGTTTCAATACTAATATTAATGTGGAAGGAGAACTAAAAAATTCCTTTGGTAAGGGTGATGAATGCTTATTTTCTTGAGTAAAACTGTCTGTAATTGCCATCTGTAAACACACAGAGTAGGTGAATCAGCCCTGCTACAGAGTCTTCTCCCACAGGACACTCCCTGAAATCAGTGAAACTTCAGACAGACAACACCTCTATTTACAAGGAATAAAAATATCAAGAGCTGCTCAAGAAGGTGAAGAATTTTCTTACATAGCTATGTGGCAAGATGTGAACCTTGCCTAATATAGCTGTGTCAACTGTGGTTTCAGCAATTTAAAATTTTTATAGGATAGTGTAATTTTGTTTGGAGGAGAAAGCAGTGTTTCAGTTTAGCAACACATAATGAACTCTTCCTGATGATGAGGGCTGGAATGAGATTCAGATAAGTTAATGCAATGGTCTGTAAGTTCAAGTTTCAGGCAGGCTTATGACATATGCACAAACCACTTTTAGTCAGTGGAGAAAGAAGCGCAGGTACCTCTAGAATGCAACTCCAAAGAAAGGTATAACATAAATCACTTTGTTTCCACTGACAATAAAGAGAGTGGAGGAAACCGTTTTTGTCTGAACTCTATAACTTTCAGACTTTAGAATGTAGCAGCATGTATTGAGTCCAACCAAAGGTCCAGAAGCTTATTTTCCTGCATTCAACAACAGACTGAATTCATAGTGGGTGTACAAACAAGGAAAACATTTGCAAACTTGTCCTTTTATTTCCTTTTAGTTACTGCTGTTGGGATGCTTTTTAGTACACAGTTATTCCTCCACCTGCAGAGAATTCTGGGTTTCAGAGACTTTCTCAGAAGTGCTTAAAGTTGTTTTTCAGGGGATAATCCAATTTTGAGTAGTAAAGCTGGAAAAGGTTAGAATAAAACACCATAATCTTCCTGGGGGATGGGATGGTTAGGTGCAGAACTGGTTGGTTTTATTATTCCCTGAGTCATCCAAGCAATATTCATTTCCTTGTTAGAACAGTCTGCTGTCAGCCAGTATGGTCAGCAGCATCATGCAGCACAGTTCTGTGCCAAAGGAATGCAATGCTCAAGTTTGTGGATTCACCACAGACTTAAANAAGTCAAACATCTGAAATCTGGAAAAATTCAAATGAAGCATTCCCCAAACCACATGAAATGGACCACTAGAGACACACTAGAGACTGATTCATTCAATGCACAAAAAGGATCTAAACTGAGGCACAGCCACCTCTGGGAAGGGAATGGTGATGCAGCATTCCCTGAGCTTCACAGAAGCTGAACCTTTCATCCTACAGGACTTTCAAAGCAGTAGATTGTGCATGTGCACTTCTCTGTGCAATATGAGCTCAGTTCTACATGCAGACAACCCCCTTTGGCCCATGTCCTCTCTGATCAAGACCAAGCCCAGGGAGAGCTCTGTGCCTGTAAAAGACAAAGATATAACAGAAGTTGTTCGGCAACTTTAACTGCAGTGGGGTGGCCTGTAACTCGTGCCTGGAAGTCAGTGCAGAGCTCTCAGCAGCCTCCATGAGGCTGCCATTTGCTCAGTCATTAAGCACCTGATCCCCAGTGAAATGGCATTCATTGCATAAGACAAAATTTTTAAGATTCTGATAAAATCATCAAGTCTTATTCCCAAAAACTAAGGATATTTTCATTAAATTCTCCAAGGAAACCTCTTTTCTTTCTGTAGGCAATGTATAGCAATGAAATTTTTCTATAATTGTTTTAATCTTAAGAATATATTCTCCTCTCTTATGATTCTTATTTTCTAGTAAATTCATGGAGAGAATATAAATAATGCAAATTTAACTTATCTTGAAATTAATCCACCACTCATTTCAGTAAATTGTAGCTCTGACCAACCAACCTAAGAAAGTGATGTGGAATTTTACTCACTCCTCATCTTATCTATAAGGTTAGAGAGATGAGACAAAAGCCAAAAGGTCTGAAATCCTCACCTGAGACATCCCCTTGGTCTGCAAGTAGCACTGCAGAAACCCCAATGAGTGTGAGCCATGAACTTTATTCAAACACAGTGGCTTTTTTAATTAGCCAGGAGCCTGTTACATGGCATTGGTCAGTCCTACCCACAGAGAGCTAGGACTGCTTCCAGAGGAACCACACAGCCCAAAAAGCAGAGTGCTCAGTCTCCTCAGTACCTTTATTTCCTGAGAGATGAGAAAGGCAATACTTCCTGACATGTCCCTACTGGACCTGCAGCACTTCTGTCCTCCCAGGAGCCCTAGCAGCAGAGAGCTTTCTCTTATGGGTCTGGCCTCCTCAGCACAAGATAAAACAAAGAATTGTTTCTATTCCTAAATCCCTCTGCTGTTAAAATTAATGTACAAACTACATGTGTAAATGATACTTTTTAAAACAGTACCCATATTCAAGTTAATTTTTGAGGACAACATATCAGTTGTAAGTCAAAACTTTGTGAATCTAAAGATTTCATGCAAATGTTTTTCTGTGTACTGTCAGGACATAAGTTGACATATTTTCATCAGTATAGATATATTTATGTTTTAAGTCCCTGGCCATTACAGAAGCCTTTCTAATTCATGATCAAGATATTTAAAAGAACATCAATTTGTCCTGAAAGCCCTTGATGTGAGATTATATTTTGTTGTCTATACCTTTACAGAACTTTGAGGGTCTATGTGTTTTTCAAGGACGTTTTTATCAGACACCCAGGATTTTAAGGATTCTTGATATGCATGATATAAGAACTTTTTCTAAGATTATGCAAGATACTTTTGGAATAGGATCAAAACATAGCCCAAAGCTCCCTACCTCCTTACTTACAGAGCTCCTGTTATTGTATTTAGGTTTGGATAAACTTTCCTCTGGAAGGTGATTGCTCACAGCAGTTAATTTTAAACTTGCAGGCTTAGATCTGGCTCTGTGTGTGTGAACAGGCTGTCATCATGCATTCCAGGTTACTCTTAGAAATGAATGTGTCTTTCCTCAGCATTTCTCACTGCTGGGGCATCAGACATTCCTTCTGCTCTGCATTAATCCAATTACTAAACACCTGCAGACATGCAATAACAGTTTTTGTGCCAAGTTCCTTAGAAATGGTTTTATAGGAGAATGTAATCTGCTGTCCTGCTATCAGGAGTCACATTACACACCTGCCAAGTCCTGAGCTGAAAAATAACAATCAGTGTTCTAATTCAATGCAAGAATGTTTCGGGGCACATTAAAGAGACAAAATGACATTCTTCTTAATTTTACTGCCATGGAGTCCATTAAACATTTTGAACTTGCAGTTAATTTTATTAAAAGCCAATTTCAGTACTAAAATATTTACAGTACAGCATGATAAAAACGGATTTCTTATGGCAACTTAGGCAAGTTCCAAAAGATCCATTAAAGACAGAACTGTTTCAAGCACATATATAGTGTCATTCCAATTCTGTTCTTAGGGATTTATCTGATAATCACCAAAACGCACTTCAAAGTGGAATTTTAAACTATGAAATAATTTGTTTTTCTTGTACTTTTTTTAAACTTTTCCCCAAAGATGTGTGGTGTTTGTGTCTCTGTTTTTGAAGTGGTTGTGCTCCTCAGAGCTGAAACAAAACCTGGTTTAAGAAGGAAAGAGTTTTCAAGGCACAAGTTTTACTGTGTGCCAAAGAACAATATAGTAGAACAGAAAGATTTGGAGCATGAGTCAGCTGCTGACTGCACCACAAGTTTTTGTACAGCCTTGGGTAAGTCATTTCAGCCTTTTGTGGCACAGCTCAATTTGTAAAATGCACATTGATGAATCACAAGAATGTTAGTATGAATAGTAAAAAATAATTAAGGCATTCCTAGAAAGACTCTTTGTGAGTCCTAAGTTTCCTACATGAAAATGTGTCCTTTGCTAAGCTGAACAGCTCATCTTTGCATCCATAAATCTATTTATATATACCCAATCATCTTATTTCATCATGGCCCATTAGCCTCAATTACAAGCATAGGAATTCAAACAGTTCAAAATTATTTAAAGAAATGCAAAAACACCAACCATAAGTTAAAATGAAATTCTCTAGGATAATCTGCAAGGCTGTTACCCCTGTTTACCTTGGCAAGGAATATGCAGCAGTGATAGCATGCACTCTGTTCAGGAGGAGAAATTGGATTTGACCAGAGTCACCTGCAGTTTATAACACTGCAGTCACTGCTGAGGGCTGTACATGATGTCCTGAGGGGTCTTTTGCACAGCTGTAGACAAGACAGCAAGAGAGCTCTGGCCAACAAAGAGCATTCCAAGGCTATGGCCCCATGTACTAACCCCTTCCAGCTAACTTTACATTCCCCCATCCCATATGTAACCTTCAGCCCCCCACCTGAAGCAGGCAGTCTGACAGTAATAATAGTAGTCACAAGAAAAAATAACCTCTGTCATACTAATAATTTTTGAAAACTTAAATGCCCAGGATGTGATTTTAATTAAAATGCACACTGCCTGGCTTGTCTGTTTCCAGGAGAAGGTTTCTCCTGCAGGAAGATGGTGACCTGTTGTACCTGTTTGCCTCCCACACTCCAGGGTCAGTCCCATCATTACACAGCCTGACTTTTAGAGAGCACGTATGGTGGTATATAAACATGGGGATTAATCTGTTTTGCTTTAAGCTTGGTTTTGCCCAGTAACCTTTGCATGAAAAGCATTTTGGAATGATCAAAACAAAGGAGATTTTTTTTTTTGCTTTGAAAGTTCCTGTTGGTGTCACAATTTTGCACAGTCCCTGGTATAGTTTCTAGTAAAAGGAAGGTATTTGGACTGGTTATCTGACAGATCCACTATTATAGTTCACTCACAACTAACACATAGGGATGGTGAGGTATGGACTTACAAGCAGGACAAACCTCTTCCATCAGTGTGTGCCATGCAGAGAAGCATGTACAGAGTTTTAGCTCTAAAATTGTATATATCTGCCTCCATCCATCACTGTGTATCTGGTTCTGGGATTTCATTTTTCTTCATTAAGATCATCTCAGGATTTTATACAGCACTTTGAAGATTCGTTTTGTCTCTTTTGTTTTGTTTTACAAAAGGCAGTCTAGATTCTCTTGTCCTTTTGGGGGCAGTTTGATAGGGCATCACCAACACCTATGTTTATTCATCAGCAAATCTGAGAGAAGAACTGAAGTTTTTAAAATCAATCTCAAGTGCATTAGAGCAGAAGCTGGAAAGCTCACACCATGTTTTACTCTACCTACAAAAAAATTCGTATTTTTACTTCTAGAAAATGTATAGCAAACTCTTTCCCAAAACAGTTCAGGTAAAATTTTCAGAAATTATTTTGTTCATGGTCTGATGGCAATTCTAAGAGGCTCAGAGTGAAAGCCTAATATCACAATCTACTTTGCAAGGACCTTCTCCAAAGTAAAGAACTGCTTTGCCTCAGCCTTTCCATACCCTTCTCTGCCGTCCTGCTCTAGGAACTGCTATTCCTTGCCCTGTGTCACTGCAACATCACCAGCTACTTCGCACACACAGAAGCTCTGTTTGCAGGGAAACTGCAAAATATTACTCTGCATGTTACAACCAATATGCATTTTAAATAGTCTAAATATTGCATTTTCATGAGTAATTCCTATGTTATGGACTCTCAGAGATACACATAACTTTCCTTATTTATATTCTGCTTTCCCAGAGGCAAGCTTAATGCCCATTCCTCTTTACACAGAAGTCAATGAGAGTTTTGATACTTACTTCAGCAGGAGGAAGGTCCATATAACTGGGAGTCTTACGCTGCCTAATAATGACAAAATGTTTTGGACAGAAGAAGGTCTCAAAGGCTCCATATGTTTCTCTCATGCTGGGCTGACTTTTTTGAGGGGAAGGTCATCCCATTGTGCAAAGGGTCAGTGGGTGAATAACACATTTGCTGCATGCCTGGGAGAGGAAGCTTGAAGCTGGGAAGCAGGTCAGGCTTCTCAATTCCCATCAGGCCTAGCATCCTTCAGGAGTTGTTCCAGCTCAGAGTCTGTACAGCCTCAGCATGTGTTTTCAGATTTGTCTCTTTTTATCCAAAAGCAAAAAAAGTCTCTAGGCTTTGGAGGATTAAAATGCAGGCCTTGATTACAGATCAAAACAGGAGTCTTGTCTATACTGACGCTGTGCTTGAAAAGACAGTGACAGACTCGAGCTGAAAAAGGAATTTTATCCTCTGCCATCCATTTGTTACAACACTCTGTGAAATGTCATTCACAAAAGGTGATTCAAAGACCTTCATCTTCATTCCCAGAGACTTTTGGTTGTTTTTTTTTTTTTTTTTTTTTTTTTGCATGTGTGAATCAGCAGATGTATAGGAGGACTTGAACTCTGTACCAGTGTACTTCTTTTCCCTAGGAAACCATTCTTTTTCTATGATGGTCAGTCAAAACCTTCCCTCTAGATAAAGAGTAACTTTCACAGCTGTGCAGTCCAAATGGTACAAAAGCTTCTCTGACAGAAATTTAGATGCTATTATTATGCATTGGAGAGAAAACTTACAGGAAAAATAATCAATTCACTGACAGACTTGAGCTGTTTTTTTCCTTATGTATCATTTGACTTTTTTTTAATTGTCTATTGGTTCTAAAATCAAGATCAAAATAAGTATAAAATGTACTTTTCATATTTCAACAGACAAAAGTCAGTAGTTTCATATTTCACACAGAAATAGGAAATAAGTACTTTGACTACCTGCATGTGTTTTCCTTTGATTAGACTTGAACTCAGGCAGGATGAAAAAAATTTAAAGCTTCTGGCTGAATTTACTAAAATGAGACTAAATGACACAGGACAAAGGCCACCATGTAATCTTACTGTAAGGGACAACTATAGCAAAATAAAATGATTATTTGTTTGAAGCAATGCCCAGATGCCAAAGTTGTCATCTCATGGAAGGAACACATATTATATGCTGGAGAATCTGACCAGATAGAGTACCAAAAAGCTGTCTTGAAAAAAACCAGCCACAACTGCAACAAATTATCAAAATCCATGCACAGAACTAGGAGATACTTACAATCTCCTAAATTTTTCCTCTTGACTTTAACTCCTCCACTTATCACAGCACACTCATGGATCACATCTAAAATATTAGGGAGCCAGTTGCTACCAATCATCTTCATCTCTGTCCACAAAGATCCTGTCCTCTCTTTTTTTACTCTTCTGCCATAGGATTATGAGTGCCAAAAGGATTAATCCCCACTTTAATTCTCCACACTGAACAAAGTTAAGAACACTTTGAAGAGAATAGACTTAAAATCAAGAATACAGAGTTTAAAATGTACAAAAATAGATGCTCTGACAGATTCTTGAATTAATTTAAACTAAAAAATATCCTAGAGTCATGTATCACCATTTAAATATTTTATCATCCAGATTTTACCTTTGCTGTAAACCCACTGTCCCTGTTAATGTCTTACTCTTCACTTAAACACAAACTTTGTCACTGTATTTGGCTGAGGTAAGAATTGCTGAAAGGCATAAAGCTGCTTTAATATCTTGGAAACCTGCATCATCTTTGCTCAAATTATTACTGAAAGAATCAACATCATATGATACACAGACATGACAGTGAACTGGAGGAGCAGTTATAAACCTGCAAGGACAAAGCTGTCTTTAACACCAGCATTGAAAAGAAGTTTCAGCAATACAAATGGTTCAAGATACTACACCATCTACCAGAGGATTAGGTGAAATGGCAACACTTTTGAAAATGCTGGAATGCTTTAAAACATTTCAGAAACATTACTCAGAGCTCAAGAACAGGAGCAGAGTAGAAAAATACAATTTGCAAGACATTTTTGAGAGTATTCATAAAGCTTCACTTGATGGTCACAAGCTTGATATCTTTAGACACATCTTCTACAGGGAGAGAAGCAAGGTGGGCTTCCCCTGGGAGTCTTTGGGAGTGACTCTATCAGACTGAGCAAACCTTTGTGAATAACCCATTTCAGTGTAAAACAAACACCGTGTTTGGATTACCTATGCCCATTCTCAGGCCAGCTCTAGCCATAAATCTGAATGCAATTCACAGTGCAGGTCATGTGGCAGTGCCTCCCTCTTGGCTGGAGCCCAGGGGCTCGGTGTGAGCAGTTGGTTTAAGTGCTTTGCTGGAGCAGAGCCACACTGCTCTGCACCTCCCCGGATGCAGCCCCAGAAGGGCATGTCCATATTTGTGTACAGGAACTCCTCTGAAGTCATCAAGGAGTTAAAATCAGACAGTACATCTACCACAGCCCTTTGTGTGAGCCACTCAAATTTTGCAAGGTAAACAGGATCAAGATGGGTCATACAAGAAGCAGAGACATATAGAAAACCCTGGAGGGAGTAATTTAAATAATGCAAGAGGTGGCAGTTTTTCTCAGTGCTCTAATCCTGAACACAGATCAGAATCCCCAACCAACTCTGACCAGAAAAGAATTAACAAACTCTTAAGAAACAGGAGAGAAAGAAGAGAAATGTGTTCATTCTGAAGTCCTGGCAGGAGATTGTTATAGTCCTCTTATAGTTAACTGTTACAGATAGCCAAAACAGTAAATATTTGTCATGAAAGGTTAAAACTAAGTGGATGCTATCCATTTCCTCAAACAGAAGAAAAAGAGGGTGCTTTCAAATTTCTCTTCTACTTTTCCCCAATTATGTTCCTAAACAACTGGTGAGGCCTTACTTTAAATATTGTGTCCAATTTTGGATGCTGCAATATAAGAAAGATATTGAACTGTTAGAGAGGTTCTAAGGGTGGCAACAAAGATGGTCAAGGGCCTTGAGGGGAAGTCATGTGAGGAACAGCTGCCACTTGGTCTGTTCAGCATGGAGGAGACCTCACTGCAGCTACAACTTTCTCGTCAGGGGAAGAGGAGGGGCAGACACTGATCTCTGCTCTGTCATGACCAGGGACAGGATCCAAGGGAATGGCCTTGGATCAGGGGAGGTTTAGGCTGGATGTCAGAAAAAGTTTTTTCACTCAGAG
>VZTR01027756.1:281834-312029 GCA_013400775.1 Chaetops frenatus | reverse complement strand
TCTAAGGGTGGCAACAAAGATGGTCAAGGGCCTTGAGGGGAAGTCATGTGAGGAACAGCTGCCACTTGGTCTGTTCAGCATGGAGGAGACCTCACTGCAGCTACAACTTTCTCGTCAGGGGAAGAGGAGGGGCAGACACTGATCTCTGCTCTGTCATGACCAGGGACAGGATCCAAGGGAATGGCCTTGGATCAGGGGAGGTTTAGGCTGGATGTCAGAAAAAGTTTTTTCACTCAGAGGGCTGTTGGGCACTGGAACAGGCTCCCCAGGGCAGTGGTCACAGCACCAAGACTGACACAGCTCAAGAAGTGTTTGGACGACACTGTCAGGCACATGGTGTGATCCTTCAGATGGTGCTGTGCAGGTCCAGGAGTTGGACTCAATGGTCTTGATGGGTCCCTTCCAACTTAGCATATTCTGTGATTCAGCAATTCTATGAACAACAGCAAAATTTTTAAAATTACTTTTTAAATTGAAAATTAAACATCAAAAATATCCTCAAGTAATCATGTATCACAAGGAAGGTCTTCTCAACTCTGGTGATTCTCAAATATATATATATTTCAGATATATAAACAATTCTCTCACACTTTTGGTCCCAAATAATACGCACAATTCTGTTGTATTTGGGGTTTTTTTTCAATTGTTGATGGCATTTGAGGGTTTTGCTTTGGTTTTCCTCTTTTTTTCTTTTTATTTTAATTCTGAAATGGAATTATTTCAATGCACACAAGTGGAAGTCTCACATATGGTAATCAGGCCGCAAGGTGTTTGGGATACCACCAACTAAAAAACACTAATGCATAGCACATCATGCAATACAATACAGTCCAATCACAAAGTTGAACAGAATTTATTCAGCCACACAGGAGCCAATATTTTCAGCCATTTTCAGTTAACTGTCAGGTAACAACCAGCAAGACAGGCAGCTTCAAGCAGGTAGGTACAAGGCTCAGACCCCAAAGTTTCCTGCTCCCTGCTGACCCGTTGTGTGTGTTTGCTGACAAAGGAGGCTGCAGGTTTCCTGCCTCAGGCCTTTACCATCAGCAAGATGCTGAGCAGCCGAGCAAGGCACGCTCCCTTTGGTGGCCTAATTGCAGATTTTCAGTACTCAAAGGGGACCTACAAGAAGTTTGGTGAGGAACTGTTTGCAAGGGCTTGTAGTGAGTGGTATAACACAGGAGAACGGTTTCAAACTGAGACTAGCTTTAGATCAGATGTTAGGAAGAAATTCCTTACTGTCAGGGTGGTGAGGCACTGGCACAGGTTGCCAGAGAAGCTGTGGATGCCTCATCCCTGGCAGTGTTCAAGGCCAGGTTGGGGCTTTGAGCAACTTGGTCTAGAGAAACATTCCTGCCCATATCTTGGGGATTGGAAGTAGACAATCCTTCAGATCCCTTCCAACCCAAATTTTCTATGATTCTGTGATTCTCTGCAAACTCCCCTCAAACCCAACTTCCCGGGAAACAGTGCCCAGGAAACAGAATAGCCTTTCAGGGGAAACTGCAGCAAGAAGGCAACTTTGCTGTTTCTCCTGGCAGCTTTTCAAACAACGGCCTTGGAGCAGAGGCGGGCGAGAGCTGAGCGGCGCTCACAGCCCGCGGGCTCGGCTCGGCACGCAGCATCTTCCAGCGCCACCTGGTGATCCCCACCTCCTCCTCCCTCCTGCCTCCTCCCTGTCTCACCGCACGAACCAGCCTTTCCAGGCTGCTTTTCTCCATCGGCATCATGGAACTGAGCACAGATTTAGATATACCGAGTTCTGTTTCCACAGTGGGCCTAAACAACAGAAGCTGGCTGGCCACTGTGTCTGCCTCCGCTATGGTTTTTTTTTGTACCTGTTCTTGCTATTTTTTTCTGTGGGGAAATGGAGTTTTACCTCTAAAGCAACAAAAGGAATAGTTAATGGAAATTACTTAATTTCGTAGACAAGAACCTGATAAATTAATAGCAGCTTACCTTTCCTCCCGGTGCAGAAAAAGAACTTCAAAAGGATGCCCAGTTCAGTTTCTAACATGGGAAGAAGTTTGAAACCAGATTTACAGTCAACTGTCAGGAGACAAATGAGAAGACCAAACAGACTGTTACCCTGGGAGGAGATTGTGCACCCACTGCCCAGCAAAAGCATTCAGGCACTGATTTCAGAAGGAGCTGATTGTACTCAGTAACTGCTTATCTGATCACCTGATGGATGCCACAATATACAGCAGATGGAAGTGGGCATGTACAGCCTTGTCACCTCACTGGAAGATAAAGCAAGGTCTAAATCTGCAGAAAAATTGTGTCATGAAGGGAATGAGGATTATATTATAATAGACATTAGAGTTGTTTTTCATATAATCATCAGTTCATAAGTTCATGGCTTGAAACAAGGCTGTTCAATGTATCCCTGATACAGCTACAAAATGAACACTAAGGAAAGGGCAGGATCTTCACATTTTTGCATTTTTCTCTCTCTATTAATAAACAACATATGTGGAATATAAGTCTGGAAGGAAAACAATCACCAAAATACACAACTGCAAAAGTAATTTCTTAAAAACATTTATCCACCTGGTATACACATAATAAAATTTAAGATCGTTGGAGTGACTGCATTTTAAAGCAATGGATCTCTGCAGAAGTATTATAAGATATCTGAGATACATAAAAAGAGATGGATGAAGGAGTCTAGGTCTTGCTACTTTCTACAAAGTCAAGAAATATTGTGGAAAAGACACTAATCCTTTTTAATTAGTCCAAGAAGCTATAACAGAAATCCTATTTGTTCATGAGATTTTATTATAGGAAAAAACACTATACACAAAACCAGTCACTTTATTATTTGTTCCGTTGAGTAAATTAATCCGGCCAGGTCTTCAAACAGTTCAGTGCTCTGACTGTGAATGAGTAATGTAAAGTCAAGTAACTCTGACAAAATATGTGAAGAAAGTTTCAAAGTATGGGTCTCTGATGAATGTGTAAGCTCAACCAGTTCACCTAAACTAAGTCCTGAACTTCTGTCTAAATGTCCTGGACGTAGTAAACTGGAGTCCCTAGGCTAAATTCTTACTTCTCCTATGGGTATAGAAGTGACACAGACAGAACTTCTCTTTACAGGCACTCAAATGCGTCCATTCTAAGCACAGACCATGCTGGAAAATTGGGCACTTCCATTAGGAGGCCTGGCTATCTCAAGGTGCAAGCTGACAGAGTGAAAAAAACTGCAGCAGAGAGATAAAATGCTGTTTTATTGCACAGTCATTTGCTTTCTGTTTCCCCTTTATGAAAGGTGCAACTGCACACCACCTTGCAAACATTTCCTAACTCTTTTCAAAGGCCTCTAGGGACCTCGAGGAAGAATGGAATGAAACTCATTTTGTGCTCCTGTAAAATTTGTACAGTTGGCCTGTGGAAAATCAAAGACTCTAACTGATTTCCAGTCTAATATCTCACATTGGTGCTACTCCAGCCTTGGCTTTTATCTATATTCTAGAGCATGTGGGAGTACTTCTGGCTGCCCTTTTCAATAAAATGTAAAGAAAATTAGATTCTTTCCCCTTGCCCATTTTATCAAGAGTCCGTCATAAAGTACATATAACATTTGTAAACATATTTTTATTTCTAGTATTTATTCCAAAGATTTCTCAACTATTTTAGCACTGACCTTCTGACTCCTCAAGCTAGTTTTTATTTCATTCTATTTGAAATCAAAGGTATGTCCTCTCCTAGGCTTCTTCTCACCATTGAAACAGTTGTTTTTGGGGAGTGTTAATCCTGGAAAAAAATCACTGGGATATTTGAGGGACATGGAGAACCACATCTGCCCTTCCTACTCCTCTGGAATTTCTGAGTGACTGCAACCTGTAGTTTGTGAGGGCATCCTGCATTATCTCCCTCACACAAGTAAAGCCCAGTTTATGGCTGCTAAATACAGCATAGCAAAGGGTAAAATATTCTAGTTTCTACTAGGATAAAAGTTTTAACAATGCTAAGTATATCAGTCCCAGTAGTACACTTCCAGCAATGTGTTATGCCTTCCTTTTTATGGCCTCCCCACAAGACAATCTGTTCATTTACACACATTCCCCTTCTACTTTTTTTTAATTCACATTTTTTTTCAGTGAATTGTTTCATACCAGAAAAAAAAAATGTTTTCTTTGTTTAGATTTTAATAAGAAATGTGGTTGAAGCACTTAATAGACATAATTTCGAGATAGTCAAGAAAATTAAGCCTTTTTTCTGACAGTTTTTTGTTTCATGGTTGGCTCAGTTTTAGATGAAAGATACAAATGTTACAGCCTTAATTCACTCTAGATGGTTGTTAGACAATATACACAGGGGAGAGATGCTATGAATATTCCAAAGTGAGGGAAAATAAATTATTAGCTATCACATGGTCCTTAGAGGAATGTATTCTGCATCACCCAGTGACTATGAGCACAGGTCACATGAAGATTTTCTTTGGTTTCTGATGAAAGTGGGGTTTGTTTCATATCTTTTTCTTCAGCAGCATTAATAAGGCCTCCTAGCTTTACCTGGACGTCTGTTTTCACAGTGCATGATGGAATTTCATCTCTGAAAGATGTATCAAATGTAGCTGAAACCAGTCATCAAAATCAAGAGTGATCAGAGGGGGTGGTCAGTCCCCTACACAGGCAGGGAGCCCTAGCTTGAGCAGCCCTAAACCAGCTGCCTAAGTTGCCTGGGCTGTCCCTGGAGAAAGGTGTAGGAGACCTCAGAACTTACAAGGCAGAGCCAGAATGTGTTACTTTCCCGACAAGGAACTAAGATTTTGTCTTTTCCTCATATGTTTCTGTATTTTCCCTTACAATTCAATGAAATTGTTTATAAAGTTAATTCCCCTTTCTGCCTCCACCCACTTCATATCGTTCTAGTTCTGAGCACACTAACTTCAGTTTCTGAGGAGAAGTGAGGCAGAATTTATACTGTACTGTCCCAGATCACTGTGTTGGGAAGAGTCAAGCACAGTGTCCCAACAACAGACACCTCTGGCATTGCCTGACCAGTAAAATCTGCAAAGCATCTATGGGAGATTTTCAGCTAGGAAGGGAGGTGTCTACTACTTTTATATGCTTGAGCTTTAGGAAGAAGTTAAATACACTGAATCCTACCATTAATCCCCTAAGAAAATCAGGTTAAATGTAGTGCTGAAACCCTTATATTCCATGCATAAGTAGCTTTTATTAGGCGAGTGAAAAGCTAACAAGTTGTGAAAGATGTTTTCAAAAGAGAAATTGCAAACACAAAGATTGATTTGATAGTGGCTAATGCCACATCTACACTAGACAAGATCAGCTTGGCCCAGAGGATGAAAATTAACAGGCTGCTCAATCCAGCTAAACGTCTAAAACCAGATTTCCCTCCTCATGTCAAAAAGTCCATTTCATGAGAAAGTATAGACAGAAGAGGCCCAAACAGAAAGCTTACAATATAAGCAAAGTATTTTGGCTTAAGACTTTAAGAATGCACAAAGATTATCATTTTGTGACTTGTAGATTTCTGTTGTACATTTGTGTTTAGGTAATCTCTTTCCAGATGTACATCCTTTGTTTAAAATGGCTTATGGCTAATTCTTTTTGATTCACAGAAGGATTTGATTGAAAAGAGTGGATAAAGCTGGAGAAACCTTACAAATGCAATGGCTGGGATCTTTCTTTTCAGTTGCCAGGGCAGAGGTTTCCAGTGTTTGTTTGTACAATAATTTATCTGCAACAGCAGAGGGTGTTTTCAATGAATGAACCACCTGTGTAACAATATAGGAAACAGAAGAAAGATAGCTTTCAGCATTAGTTATTTGTGTATGTGCAAAAAAAAAAAAAAATAGTTTATCTGTTAAATAAATGGACAACTTTCTGAAGATCACTTGGGAATACTGTATAGAGAAATGCTACATCAGTTCCTTTCCATTTGCACACACTGTGCCAGTGAGATTTCTCAATTAGATGTTCTGTGATAAAATGTTAAGTTCAGTCTTCAGGCAGTCATGCTGAAAACTCCTGTGACTCACTGGTCTCATTCTTGTACCTTATTTAATCATTGCTAAAGTACAGCAAAGGCACATTGAGAGTGCCTTAGACTTCCAACTTCCCCCTTCTTCTCTGTCATTTTTTTGCTAACTTCTTTCTCCATTTATCCCTTCCATTATTAGTAAGAAATAATTAGAATCTTTTCATGATTACTTTAGTTGTGTGAGTAACAGATCTCTATGTATAATGGGGAAGGAGTGAATAGTAATAATTAATATTAGAATTCAAGTGGAACTTTTTAAGGAATCTGTTAAAAACTGACTTGGAAAACCTTTATTTAAAACTTTTTATCTTCACTTTTGACTGCCCCTCAAAAAGGATTAAATGTTTTTTTGCTTGTTTGTTTGTTTTCCAAAAAATTATACATAAAAAGTTGAAACTTGCATATTTAAACCCCATAGAAATATGGAATTAATTGAATTGTGCAATCCCTTTCATACCTGAAAAAGTGTACCAACTAACACCTTAATTTTGTAAATAGTTTTAGTCAACCAGCATTTTATGTTCCCATGTTTCCCAACCTCAGTTGCTGTGGCTTATTTATCTCTTAATGTACCTATCTACAATATCATATGTGGTTTTAATCCTCCTAAAACATAGTGAGCCTCCCAAAGTCAAAACAGGGAGCTTTTTTGATCTTTTGAAGCTTCTGCAAAACTTACTTTGAAAAGAGAATCTTCCTATTGCAACTTTTTTTCAAAAGTGTATCATGCATAAAGCATATGGTATCCTTGTTCTGGGTGAAAATTTTTACATTCTATTCTCACTGTCCCTCCCCTTTTAGGCATGTGAATGAGCACAGTTAAGGGTGAAGGTGGCTGTGTCATTCCAAAGGAGCAGTCAGTGCAATGCAGCCATTTCCAGTGAAGCACCCAGGCAGAGGGCTCCAGCTATTGTCACTACTGCTACACATCCATCTGGTGGCCAACACTTGCACAAGGAAATGAAGGGAGGAGGAAAAAGCTGTGGTGTGTGTGCCCAAACAGTGTGTGAGTACATTCTTCTGAGTGCCAAGAACGTCAGAGTGGGAAAGGGAAGGGAGTGGAACATAAAGCCCATCTCATATGCTGGGAGGGCTGCATTTGACTTCTCTGCAGTTACTTCTGATGTACTCAAGTGTCAGCTGGAGAAGGACCACAACCCATGCTTTAAAATGTTTTTATATGCTCCTCTGAGTAAAAAACTTGGAGGACTTTGTGAAAACAAGCTACTGTTGCTGATTTGCCAGGTAGGCAACCTCTCTGAGCTCTGGATGAGAGCTGATCCAAATAAAATGTTTCTCACAGCTATGACTGTGTTGCACTAATTCAACTAGAATCAACAATTACATCAGAAAAATGTGTTTACTTTGGTTCTGGGCCACAGAGACTGGGCCCAAATATGATGTAGAACATATGCCTGTTATTGCTTCTAAGGACAAATAATTTTACAGGTGGACCTCAACATTCCTTCCTTTTGCTAAGTATACTCCTCCTGGAAAAGTACCTGGAATGTCTGTTTATTATTTATGGAATTATGCATCAACTTTCTTATTTAAATAGACAGTGTAAACAGTAACTCTGAGATTAGAAACAAACAGAAAATTTTATTTCTCTCTGTTTACAGGTACATGACTAGGATCCTTTCATTGAAGCTACACCTGTTTACACCAACAAGGACTGACATCTTCATCTCCTCAGTATTTCTGCACTGGGGTAACTCAGAAATAAAGTAATCAAATCCAGCAAAATTTCACTCATGTAAAATTAACATAGAGAAGATTACAATCAGTTGTGTACTTTTTTATTGAACTCATCAAAGAGTTGATCCAGACAGCCAAAACTGAAGGGAAAGACTATTTAGCCAGACTGTTGGTTCATGTCATACAATATCATTTCAGTCTAGAATTTTCATCTCTACTACCAAGGAAGTTAAACAGAAACATTACACCATTTTTATTTGGCTAAATTTAGCCATCGTGTTCCAGTGTAAATGTAAAGAAATTATAAATTGGAGTTTAGTTTAAAAATGTCTGGTCTAAACAATCTGAGTAAAGGTCCTTTGTTTATCAGTAAATTTTCTGTTGTTAAGAGAGTTGAATATAAACAATCAGTATGAGAGAAACTTTACAGAGTAAATCAGGGGATATATCTGAACTAGGTATGACATGTACTTAAGCCATTGTAACAGGGCAGCTTTTATACACATGAAACAACAAATCACTTTTTTAAGTTGCAACTTAGAAATTACATTTAAAAAAAAAAAAGTGATTAAAACTGAGTCTAAAATTCTGCCCATATTTGTCCCAAGCTTGAGGTTTGTTTTAATATAAAGTTCTGGGTTTAATCTATTGAAACAATATAATGAGAGCAGATTTAAGCTACATCAAAATTGCATCTGTCTTTTAGTTTGGGGATATCTCCATCACAGAGAACTAGCAAATAGGAACCTTTAGCTAGTACCAGTGCCAGCAGCAAAATTAAGCAATAAACACCCATTAGAGTGGGTGGGAGATTATTGTGAAGCCAAATTGGATGAAATAAGGATACTTCTGAACTTTCATTTTGCTTTTAAATTCAAGCCACTATCTTTCCTGAAATTCCAGTAGTAGGAGAAAATAAGTTCAGTTTCTGGGATATTACAAGAGCAGCTGCTAATACATTTCTTTCTAGCAAATCTGATCTCTCATAAGAATGCTCCCATGGGATGCCAACCTCCCAGAATACAGCAAAGGCATTGAAATGATCCACATGAGCCTTTGGACTGCCTTTGAGATCCACCTACTTCTCCCACATTCGGAGATTCCTTCCATTTAACTCACTAGCCGTGTGTAGGGTCTTATTGAGGTGACTAACAGTGGACTGCCTGACCACCTAGTGATGAGTAGTGATCACCTCGTGAGGGCAAATGGAACTTAAAGTCCCCTAAGGGAATTTTGTAATGTTTACCCCTCTGTCCTAAGCAAACACAAACTTGGGTCAAAACACCGTGCCTGATTCCCCAAGCAGCTGCATTCCCATGCAGCAGAGTTTTACATTGCCATGCAGCATTTCAGTCCTTGCTGAAAGTGATGGAACAGTCATGAGGGTTTTACTGATCTGATTACTAACAAACATAATAGGAATATATATTCACCATAGATTTTGATTGTTGTCATTTCTGGATGTCAAATTTTGATATGGATAGAACTCCTTTTTCCAGAGAGAGCTATATGTCCAAGGATAATATAAAAGCCTCCTCTGCTGTGAAAATCAGCTCTATGCAGTCTCCACGTATGGAGTGAAAACAACCCTAACATGAAGGGGCACCTCTGAGAATGTTGTTCTTCCTGGCTGAAAGTGAACCAAGATCCTCCCGTGCAAAGCAGCAGAAAAATTCAATGTTTTCATAAATTATATGCAACCTAAACTGCTCCTTTTTTTGTTGTATGAGCTGCAAAACGGCTAAAATGTTACTGGAAATGTCTTCATTGTCCACATTAAGGAAAAACTTATAATAAATTATGTTTGTGTGCTTTTATTAACCCTTGAACTGCTGCTGAGCAATGCACATGTTTGAACAAGAGTTGAAAAGCTATTAAAATATTTGCTTAAATACTTTACTACAGCCTAAGAATTGAGTTCCAAAAACCTCTGGGATTTGGAGACTCAGAGGAAAGCTAACTGAAGGAAGTCTGGGAGAGGTCAGCATGCTCAAGCACACTCCTACAAAATCTTCCACCTCCCTTATCAGCTTTAATAAACTTGACTCCTACTTTCCGCTCTTGAAATTCAAAGGACACATGCAAAGATTTCCCAACTGTGTAGGCTGTGTTCACAGCAATCTCATCCTTGCTGTATGAATGTAGAGTCAGTTAAATGTCTAAACTGTGGGCTTATTTGCTATTGGTTTATTCCAATTTTACACTTTCACAGTTGACTGCTTTCTGTAGCTACAGGCTACACAAGAAGCAAGCCACCTGCAGATTTTATTAAAAATGACATGGGCTGCAAAACTACAATATTACCTCTGATTTCCTTTACCCAAATGAAATACTTTTCCTCCTGTGAGACATATCTTTTCTTGTTTTTGCATTTCATACACTTTAGCCAAGATTTATCTCATGCCAAACAGTAAAACAGTTCTTACAGTACTGCCTGTAACCAAGTTCACCCCATTCTCCCTTTGCCTAGGCCCTTAAGTCTTTAATCACTAGCAATCAAATATCAGAGTCACACCTGCTCTCTCTTTCTGACTCAATAAATGTTTTTGTCTTTTGGCCTGATAGAAATCTCTAGCAAGAAGGTCAGGACCCTGTGAACAGGGTTACAGTGTGCCTGGAGAAGGTGGGAGAGGGCATTCCAGAATCTCACAGGGTAATGGGGAACATAACCCTCCCTCTGCCAGAGAGATGTGGTCACAGTGGGAGCCTTTGCCTGGGGTTTTGAAAGAAAAATACCATAGCAACATTTTGTCAAGATTCTTCTCCTGTTGGATCATGTTGGTACTCCCAGGAAAGCATCTAGCATTGGAACTCTCAGCATTTGAGAGACATGACTTTTTCATGTCACTTTTTCATGTCACTTCTAGAGCTGACTTGAGTCCAAGCACAAACTGGGTAATGAGCTCCCCGTTAATGTCAAAACTGGGCTAGTGGTCTATGTGAAAACTGTCCAAACACAAGCAGTGGGATTCATCTCACCCAAATATAGACCTCTGCAGTGTAGAAAACCATGACTCAGCCAGCACCCTTTGCCAGATGTTTTATTGTTAGTGAAGTCTTATTACATCTAGCTCAGGAGCTACTTCAGGATGACACAACTGAAAAAGGGAATGTTGGCAGCAAGCTGAGACAGAGATCCCTGCATGGCAGATGATGGAAGTGAGCACATGAACTCCATCTCCATGCCTAAGGAATATTTGTGCCAACAGCACTGCACCTGGGGCCTGTGTTCTGGCCACTTTTGGATCCTATTTGTGAGTGGACTTGTGTGTTTAATCCTTTATGGGACATAAAAGTTACTTACACTAAAGTCAGAAAATCTTAAGCACCTTTTAAAATATTAACTTTCCTTTGTTATAGTAGGAGTGGAGTCACCAGGTGGTCACGTTAAATATAATCTTATATATTCCTTTCCTTAGTCTATGAGGAATATGTGCACTTTCAAGGAATGTTGTCCTGTTAGTTTTTGGCGTTCAGGTTTATGAGGGAGCTTTTTTAAACAACCAGGGACTTCAACCTATCTTATGCTCTCTGATTAGATTTAGTTCTTGGTGAAATTTTTTTCTTGAGAACCTGAAAGTAGCTTTAGGGTTAAGAATTCTAAATAAGGTTTTGCCTGCATTACTCTGTGACCACCTATGTTCAGTGACTGCTGTACACAGTATAAATAAATTACTCTAAGATATTCTGTATCACTGATTTCTCCCCTGATAGAAAGCTGGGTTGCAAGCCTTCCAAATCCATCAAAACCAGGCAATAGTGTTGTATTTCAGAGTCTATCCTTACTTTCCCAAATGTGCACAACTGCCATTAATTTTCATTGAAATCATTTGAACTCAAATGCAAAATACATGTTACTTTGGGATGCAGTCAGTTAATATATGAGAACCTTGTGAACCTTAGAATCAGTCTGGGTTGTGAGTGGGTTATTTGTTTGTTTATTTTATTCCTTGATTTATAAAAGGAATGACAGCCCACCCAGTGGAATTTTCCCATCAAAAATAGTATGAAACAGAATAATGGAATGCAAGATTGATTAGATGGTGTGCTTGTTGGCAATGGGTGTATGCACTTCTTAATCTTAATGGATCATAAAAAAAATCCTTTCATATTTGCCATAATGCATGTGCTAAGTTGTGGGTTCCTAGCCAATGCAAAGAAATATTCTATGACTTCCAGAGATGCAAAGTAAGAATTTCATACAGCACAGTAATGGGGCATCTGTTTAAATGCATAAAGATAATTTCTTAATTATGACAGTGATATTCATTAAAAAGCTTTCCAATAGTACACACAGTTCCCACACTGGTCTCTCTCCCACTGTCTGACAGACAGACAGCTTGGTTACACATGCTCAGAAAGGAGGGTGGGGGCCCAGATTCTTGGCTGTCTTGAAGTGGCCACATCCTGCCATCTGCTGAATCCTTCTGCTATTGGCAAATCCAGGGAAGAATGTTTCTGAGGTGCCTTAAAATATTCCACACCTCTGCAGAAATGTTTTATGTAAGGACAAGTATACAAATACCTTCCAGGGAGAGAAAAATCAGCTTAAAATACTAAGAAATAAAATATTTTTTTTAAAAATCCCCAGATTTAAAGACAATATCACAAAATCTCAGATTGTTCTGAGTTGGAAGGCACCTACAAGGATTATCAAATCTAACTCCTTTCCCTGCACAGAATAGCAAAAGCAATCACACCATGAGCTTGAGAACATTGTCCAAACACTTCTTGAGCTCTGTCAGGCTGATGCTGTGACTGCTGCCCCAGGGAGCTGTTCCGGTGCCCAACCACCCTTTGGGTGAAGAACCTTTTTTCTAATATCCAAACTAAACCTACCCTNAAATACTAAGAAATAAAATATTTTTTTTAAAAATCCCCAGATTTAAAGACAATATCACAAAATCTCAGATTGTTCTGAGTTGGAAGGCACCCACAAGGATTATCAAATCTAACTCCTTGCCCTGCACAGAATAGCAAAAGCAATCACACCATGTGCTTGAGAACATTGTCCAAACACTTCTTGAGCTCTGTCAGGCTGATGCTGTGACTGCTGCCCCAGGGAGCTGTTCCGGTGCCCAACCACCCTTTGGGTGAAGAACCTTTTTTCTAATATCCAAACTAAACCTACCCTGACACAGCTTCAGACCATTCCCTCAGGTCCTGTCACTGGTCACCACAGAGCAGAGATGAGTGTCTGCCCCTCCTCTTCCCCTCATGAGGAAGTTGTAACTGCAGTGAGGTTTCCCCTCAGTCTCCTCCAGGCTGAACAGACCCAGTGACCTCAGCCTCTCCTCACAAGGCTTCCCCTCAAGACCCTTCACCATTTTCATTGCCCTCATTTGTACACTCTATAATGGCTTAACACCTTTTTCACATTTTGGCAGCCAACTGTCCCCAGCACTAGAGGTGAGGCTGCCCCAGTGCAGAGCAGAGCAGGACAATCCCCTCCCTTGCCTGGCTGGCCATGCTGTCCCTGATGCCCCCCAGGACAGGGCTGTCCCTCCTGGCTGCCAGGGCACTGCTGGCTCAGGTTCAACTTGCCATGGACCAGGATCCCCAGGTCCCTTTCTGCAGTGCTGCTCTTCAGCCTCTCATTCCCCAGTCCTCTAACTTGTCAAGGTTTCTGTGCAAGACCTCTCAGCCTCTCCCAATTCTGTATCATCTGCAAACTTTCTTAGTAATCCTTATAGATGTGCCAGGAAGTCTCATCCTGATAGAGGGCTAGTGTCTAAACTTTACCAAGTTTAGTTGATCACAGGAGTACACAAAATTTAATCCTTGGGGTCTTTTTGAATCTTGTAAGTCAAGAAACAGTCAGAGTTCATGTCGTAAAAGAAGACAGGCACCTTCTCCTTAGATCACTTTTTAGTGTTGCCATCACAGCAGTGGCATAATTTTTAAGACCTGTATGTTTACATGTATAATTAACTAAAAATTTTATATTTCTTCATTTTCCTACTCCCTTTCTCTATTTCCCTTTTTTTCAAAATGAACTTGGGATTTCTGCCAATAATTTCTTTGTCTAAAAATTCAGGCTGTATTCTCACTTCTTCATCTCATGTGACCAAGATTCTCTCCTGTTCCTTAGTTGCCATTTAATATGAAGTGTCACACTGCCTAGAAAAAAACTCTTAAGTCTGGAAGTACCCTGGAACAGAAGAAGGTAACAGAACAACAATATTACCTCTGACAGCTGAACATGTTGCTTTCACAAACATGAAACTCTCAGACCTCAGTCTTTGTGTTGGTGTGTCCCACACCTGAAGACCTTCTGTGAAACAGGAATACATTCAGTCTAAATGACCCTGATGAAAAGTCCTCAGTCCTAACCTCTGGAGTATGGTTCCTGTGCCATTTTGTCCTGGGAACAATTTCTTTGGAGGATGGCCCTCCATTATTTCAGAAGCTAGTATTTTCTAAATTCAGTGTTAGTTTTAGCTGCATAATATCTGAGCATTTCTTTTTGATTGAGCAAAATGCCCTCCAAAATAAATGACAGCTTTACTTCCATAGGTATGTTCAGGCCAGACCCCTAATTAATCTGCTCTGACATTTACAAGAATCACTGCTCTCTGCTATGCCAAAGGGCTAGGGTTCAACTCCCAGGAGCAGAGGATTTGGGTCTATTTCATCATAAGAGCTTCTTATGACTGCTTTTCTCTGTCATGTAGCCCATTTTTTAATGGAAAAATACTATAGAGCAATGAGTACGTTTACAAAATAACAGAAAAATGTAACCCTCTGGAAAGAACATTCTCTCTATAGATTGCACTATCCACAAAAATATTTTCCTTTTTTTTTTTTTTTTAATGCACATGCCTCTTCTGAACTGGTATTACAGCTCCAGCTGTAAAGTTTGTTTGAAACATGCCCATTTAAACTGGGGTTCATCCTGCAAGGTTTTGCACTGTTTTTTTTCCTTTTAACACTAAGGTGGCCTCTAGAAGAGTGAAAACATGTGCAGATTCCTTAATACTGTCTAAAGGGAAGCGAGAAACTACATAATGAAAAATTGATCATGTGAAAATGATAACTGACCTGTTGTAAACTACAAACTATGCAGAGTATCTCTTGGAATAGTGCAAAGCCCAAAGCCCAAAACTATACCAGCAACTGTGCTAACAATTTAATAGTGAAAAGTAAAACAGCAATTATGATCACAAATGGATAATGCCAGGTAGGAGATCTGCTCTCCAATTCTAGTTTTGCAAAGAAAACAGCCTTGTCTACAAAGGAGGAAATGGTTCATGCCATTAACTTTCTTTTCCACAACTGCGTGAGGAGGGTCACAGGCTGCCTCCATGACCTGGACTATTGAAGAACTGGAGATCCCCAAAGGGAAAATCTCTCTGCAGATTTGGAGGTTTGAGCCTGGATTTTCTTCAGTCTTGACTTTTGCATACCTCTGTGATTCCATCAGCTGCCAAAACTTCATTCCCATCAGGAGGATTCGTAAAAACTGCAGGCTGTCCAGGCTGCCAAATTCTGGGACAAATTGTTCCCCGCAGAGAACTTTTGGAGAGGACAGAAACATAGGATCCATGACTGATAATTATATTATTAAATATTAAGAATAGTTTCTTAGGTTTTTTGGGCCAATGGGGTAAAAGAAATTATGGTGATAAAATCTATGAAATTGGAATTGCACCTTCTTTAAAAATCATCTGTGAAAGGCCAGGTATGCACAAAGGTCTGTGTGAAACATTGAAAGCCTGAGGGTTTAAGAAATCTTTCTCTTGCACTCATATCCCAGCACACAGTACAAAATCCAGTGATACCACAGATGCATCTTTCTTTGCAGCTGCTGATACACTGTCAGCCAGACAATATATCCTGTAGGGCCTTGTAGTCTGAGAGAATTGTGCTGCAGCTGCAAAGTTCATTGCTGTTCATCTGGATGGGTTTTTAACAATGGCCTCTGCTCTCCCCACTGCCCAAACAAAACCATCTATAAATGGAAAACTCCCTCTCCCTCCAAGGCCCTGAGGTAGCAGAATGAATGCAGCACATGTGGTGTTAAGTGTCTCAGAGCAAAAACATGCTTAATACATGCAAATACCAACATTAACCGTTATGAACAGGCATGATTTATGTGCCTGTCAGCAAGACATCAATCATGACTACAGAGAGTCAGCAGCAGTATCAACAACAGTAGCAGGAGTGGAGGGTCAGAGCCAAGATGGGATGGTCCTTCCCAGCCACCCGGGGGGAAGAGAAAGATGGATGAAGTAGTAAGAATCCCCAAACAGTGTCTTTTAGGGAAAAGGATGCTAAATTTTAAACCATCTCTTGAGTCCAGTCAATGTCCAAGATTATTTCTTTGTTAGATCTATAAGAAAGAGAGAACCAGCAGGGACATTTGGAAATGCCATTGGAGAAGGAATCTGGACATATCAAAAAGAAGTCAAAGTCTTAAAACTGTGACATCAAACCCATTTAAAGGGATCTTTTCAGGAGATATTTTTACCAATGGGATCTGATTTACTGTCCTGTGCAGATGGCAGATGTATTTAACTGTGAAACATTTCGTTACCACAAATTGGAACCAAGAGAGAAACTGCATCAGAGTTTTCTTTGTACAGATGATTGTATAGCTCAAAGAACACACATCTAAGGTTATTCTGTGATAACTAACTTTGGCTTCTGAGTAATCTAGAAAATACCAGTTCATGCTAAGGATAGGGTTGGGAACTTGCTACATTTTGGATATTTTTTGCTTTATGTAGCTGGCAGGAGAAGGCTGAGCCAGAGGAGATGTTGGCTGAGATGTCAGTAAAAACAATGATGTTTTGTTTAGATATCCCAGGCTGTACTTGAAGTTGGCTGGAGACACTGGATAAAGACACTTAGATTTTACTAATAAACTGATAGGGAAGGAAATTGACATCCCTGAAAAAAATCTGTCAAGGACAAACAGAAAAAATTCTGTCTGCATGTGTTAAATATAACCAATTTGGGGTATTTGTTTCCGGCTGGGACATACAAATGAAGTGTTAAGAAATGTCCCACAGTTGCCTAAAAATTGATTGCCTGTCAAATTTACAGGTTCAGACAAATGGAGGTAACATCTCATCCCCAAACTGGATGGACTGTAGATCAAATAATTAATAAAAGTTTTGAAAGCAAAGGCAAAATTACTTCTGACAAGAATGAGGCAAAAATTTTTTTCCGTCTTGCATGGCACAAGGGGTTTTGCTAAAATATATCTTTTTTTTTGCATATCTTCAGACCAGCAGCTCCGAGATATTGCAGAAGCAGATGAAATTTCTCATTTCTCATTCAAAGCTCTAGAAACACCATAAATATATTGTGAAATGTTCAAAGAAATATAAAAAATATAGGTATGGAGAAAGGAAAAAGAATGTATTAATTACAAAGGAAGGAAAAATAATCTAATAGAGGTTACATTTTCTGTAAGCAGAAATATACAAATTGTGCTTTAAACAGTTGACATGTTAAGAAATGTGAGCAAGTGTAACTAACAGTCCAAAACAGGGGGAAATTCTGATCAAGTCACACAGTACAAAAGACCTAATAACATATGCTGTTGTATGATGACAAATATTTTAAGAATTTTTTGCTTGTTTTCTTAATAAATATTGTAAACTGCTACAGAATTTCTGGGTTCTGCTCTAACCCTGTCAACTGTAGAGCATTTCATTATATTGGTTGACAGAAATCAATGAAGTTCAATTTCATGGTTTAAGTATCCACTTCATATATACTTTTCTGCAGTGCTTCAAGAGTCAAATTCATCCATGAAACTGCAAAACAAAGTTGATAATTCCTGTTTCTCTACTCCACTGCTGAATTTCTCTTGACTGATGAAGCCTATGTGGCTGATTACCAATGGAAATATTTAGAATTTTTAAGGATTCAGGGAATTTTTACTCTACATTACCTTTTGATAACTTCTGTTTATGTTAGTCTCTCTCTCATAGCCACACAGTTCTGATTGAAAGACTGATATTAACGGAGAATTAATGATATTTATTTGCAATTTTTTTCCAATTATTAACTGCCTTCACTCTTAAGTTCATTTATAGCTTGATTTGGTTATTTGATTTGGTTTTTGAGGCACAATTCTCTAAAAAGAGAATTAGGAAATCATTGCTTAAAGAGTGCCATGAGATACAGCATGCTATCAGCTCCAGGCATGGAGGACAGCTTTTATACTCTGTGTAAAATTCTCAACATATTGCTTTGCCTAACAAGAGGTTAACTTAAGCTATAATATGATTGCTAATTTATTTACTGATTGGTTGATTTTGGCCAATTTTAATTAATATTTATTCTTAATGTCTTTTTTCTCAAATCTTGCAGAAATTGTCCTTGTAATAAAATGGATTCTGATCATAAATCAGTTATAATTGAAAAGCAGTTTCTTCCATTTTAAATATTAGTGCTGCTTCTTTTTCAGACTTTCTGGAAATATTATTGTTATTAATCATCTTCACAGAGTTCAGTGAGCCCTAATAAAATAAAATGCCCCTTTTTTGCAATCAGTCTCCTCAGAAATTTTGTTCAGTGAATTAATTTTTACCCTAAATTAAGTTACTTATTTGGAGCAAAAGTAAACAATCTATAAAGGAAATTCATTCAGCTACTTGGCGAACATGAAAATTGAAAGAGGGGGAGTTTTTTATATGTATATAGCAAGATTTTCTCTTAGGTTTGATACTTCAAAGAGAAAAAAAAAAAAAACAACGTACAAGATTTAAATATTCAGTGAATACCCACCGTTTTCCCTGACTTCATATCTGTCACAAGTCAAACACCCAAAGATGCCAGTCACAATTCTGCTAGGCTGTGAGTTCCCAAGATTTTTATAGCTGAATCTCGGTCATAAATCTATCCATTGCTTCATTCCTCCTCTTCCTGTCTCCTTTTTGCTCTTTCATAAAACTGCCTTCCTTTGGAGTATATTTGCATGTCACTGGAAAGGCCTGTCTCATAGGTTAAAAGTTATTTTTTAGGTTACAGTTATCTTAAATGCATGAATCACATCTCAAGAGTAACAAAACCTTACCATTTTTTAAACAGTATTTCCAATATTATGCTGTGGTATTTCTAAATAGAGTAGCTAAATTAGTGCAATCTGTTGAGTTTTACTATCCAAAACTAGAAATTCTATGGCAAACCTATTAGTGTTTACATGTCTTTCTCTTTGGTGGTGAAAGATCTGAAGACCTAATCTGCTAGAAAATACAGAGATGAATCTGTCACATGAAACAGAAATACATGCAACTTCTAGAAAAAAAAAGAAAAATTAGCTTATTTTGTGTACTATAGATAACCCCCCTGTAACTTCCTTTGCATAAAAGCAACTGCTGAAGGCACCTGGGAAATACAAAGACTCTTAAGAAGGCTTTGCCTATACTCTCTTCATTACAGTAAAATACATTGTTCGAGATACTTCATGTTAAACTACTCTGACATTTTCCCTCACACATGCTTTGAGACTGAGTCTAATATGCTGAAGATGTTTAATGAGAAGTTTTTCTCTTTACTCAGCAGCTATGAGTATTAACACTTGTCTATACTTAAAGAAGTTCTTTTGTTATAGATCAACTGGTATAAACCTACCAGAAAGCCTTTTTGTAGCAAGGGTATTTTTTAACACCTTAACTCATTTTTTTCTCTTGTTAACTTAAAATCATGAAGAAAAAGGAAATGTTTGTCAGTACAACTGCAGCTGGAAAGGAAACCAACAAACGAATACATACTTATATATATACCTGTATCTGACTGTTGTCACTTTCAAGTAAAGACAATACTGGTTAAAAGTGAAACGATGACTAATAAGGGAATATTTCTGTTCTCAGACACATCAATGTAAAATCTGAGCACTTAGTACTGATATCTGTACCTGAGTCATGTTTTCAGAGATGCTGTAGCTCTGGCAAGAGGTATCTTTAGAAGAGAATCACAGTAACAAGCTATTTCATTTTTACAGTGTTACAGAAGAGGTAAAATAGAGTTGGAAAATGCTGTATGCCATTATTTTTCCTTTAAATGGTTTTGACCTCTTAAATTGTAGACTCAGTATGACTGCAAAGGATTTGGGCATGGACCTCACTTGCCATATTTTGAGAATTAAAGAAATCATGGGTAGAAGGGGGTTGGGTGTCTCTGGGTATGTATGGGGGGAAGGTGGCCTTGAAGATATCTTCTTATTAGAGATCGATGTATGACTTTCAGAATATGTTCATAATCCTGGTCTGTTTATGCATCTTGTGTAGTCAGGTACGTTAAAAGTATCTGTGAAACACTCAGATATACCAGAAATAATAAATATATATCAAAATATCTTCAGAATAGCAATCTTATGAGCACTTGCAATCAACCACCTAGAAATATTTCCAGAAAAACAGAATCTCATCTATAGCAGAACCAACTGTACGTGTGGACAGATCTTGGAAGTTTCAGGTAACATCTGTACCAGTAAACTAAACAGTGCCAAGACTCCTGGGCTGGCCAAGTGGCACAGTTTGGCCACATCTGTGAAATTAAGGTTTTTTAGTTTAAATTGTAACTCCACCCAGACTGCCTTCTGGCAGTGATCCCCCAGTAATGTTGACTCCTGCACGTTATCTAGGAATGTTTGGGAAAGGGTTAGCTGGAGTGGGTCAAAGCCATTCCAGGGACTGTGCTAACCATTTTACAGTGCAGAATTTCAGTGTCTGGGAATGTTTCCAGGTAGTCTTTAACTTGCCATTATAGAAGCAGTTTCAGAGCTCCAGAAGTTGAGCTCCTCAGCCAGATATTATCTGGCTACACCTCCTGCCATATTCCCTTTTCTAGTATGGCTTGTTCTGTCCTATTAGGATGGGAGGGGTAGGAAGGGGACAGAACAAGGGAGGGGAAGAAGTTGGTTTTTTTTTAATTTATTCACGTTGACAACATTGCTCTGTGGACATCACAATTGAAGGACTTCTGCCATTTTCCACCTGTTCATAATAGTAATTGCACAGGAAATGTAAGAGAATAATAGGACAAAAGACTGTCTTTCTTCAAGGTGATAAGAATTCCTAGGGCTTTAGTATCATATAAATGAAAAACAGATACTTGCATCTTTATTTTTGTTTACAATCTAATAATATTTTATATGATTGGCTAAAATTAAAAATAACAACATATTTTATGTCAAATCCACTCTTTTGTGTAAAGCTGGAACAAGTGTTCCTTTCTTGCTTTAGATGGTGGCAGCAATTTCATCTTCCTTATTGTTCACAGGAACTCTAGGAAGTTCAGTCCTTACACCAAGAAACTTTAATGTTCTGCTAGGGGTGGTGATGTGTTTCACTTAGATATATTAGGAATAACTTTTTTCTTCGGTTTTGTATTTTCCTCTGGCTCTGCGTTTGTAGGAGAATCAAAGCAGAACACAATCCTAATGTTAGCTCTTTAAAAATTAACATTGAATAACATTATCTAATTCTGAATGACTCTTAATGGACTTCTGAGAGAAGAAAGGAGTGCAAAGTGATGTATCCAAGACAATCTCTAAACATGAATCCTAGTGTGATGAGAAAAAACTACTTGTGTACTTCTGAAGATTCCTAGCTTTTAAAGTGGGATGGTTGTGCCCAAATCAGTTAGGGGGAATAGTCCCTGATATTTTCAAACTCCAAGAGTGTGCCCCATCATCACTTAGGGAAAATATGAAATTACCCAGGCTAAATACATCAGGCACCACACTAGCAATCAAATATGAGTGGTGAGTTAATCTGTGTCCTGAAAACACTGTCATTATTTAATTTAGTAGTGAGACATAGCCATTAAGAGTAATATGGTTTAGAATTTTCATAACAGAAGAGTTGCAATGAAGAAAAAGAGGGGAGTTCAAAGAGGTAAATAAGGTGTGAGTACTGGTAACACAAGGAGAATCATGATAAAACATACCAGCTTTCAACCTAGTAGGTAATTACAATACACCCATTTAATCTGATGATTCACATTGCATCTTGGATTCCTGGTTGGGAACAAAATATACACAGTGCTTAAAATGTCTTCAAACTCTAGATACCTGTTGTCCTCACCTTCCTTTTCTCCTCAGTACAAATATTGAGTTTCTTGTGAAACAACTACTAAACTGCTGCAAACTAAATTTTTTAGAGCAAATTAAAGTTAAAGCTAGTTTACCTTGTAATGCTAGACTCTAAAGTGCAGAATTTACTTTATGAACAATTCTTTCTCTCATAGAACAGGGCAGGACACAGTGTTCAATGTATTAGCTTTATGAGATTTTCTGCTGTCCCAGTTATGAGTGAAAAGCCTTAACCAAGAGCTCACCAGTTGATAAGTGATGACTGACTGGGAATATGCTCCAGTACCACTCTAGTGTAAGTCTTGTGACCCAAAACTGTGGTTTGGAGAACGTAGAACTCCTTACTCTAACACCATAGTCATTCTATAAGCGTCACTTATGTTTCCAAAGCTTCAACTGGAAGTTGTATCTATGAGACCTGTAAATGGTGAGATAAAGCAATTGAGTCAGAAAAATGGTTTGCATCCAGTCAGAGGGATGGACAGGAGATGTTGAAAAGTCAGACACAGGCAAGAGTAATCCAGGACTGAAATTTCCAAGAGATGCATATTTTTAGTAGTAATCTTAGAAAATCATAAAGAAAAAACAGATCTTTGTGACCAATCTGAAGTGTCATTCAGTGTTTCCTGAATACTCACATGACTTGAATTATTCCTATTCATATTTCTGAAATAAATCTTCTAAGCTATGAAAATACCTAAAAGCAGATAAAATCTTGACATCCCTGATCAGCCTCTCCACAGACAATGCTGGTAGCTTTTTTTGGACTGGAAAGCCCACTTCTTAGTGAAGCTAAAAGCCATAGGCTTTACTGATGGGAGACTTCCTTCTGCATGGAGCCATCTGCCCGAGCCACACTGAGTCTCAGGACTGTTTACCATAGATGGATCTACAGTGCACTACACAGTAAGGTGCTGGCACAGTGTTCACAGTCTGCTATGAACACTAGGAAGCCATAGCAATATTGGTCAGTCCTTCATAACTGCATTTCCCAAATGTTCATAATTAAACAGTTTTTATTTAAGTAATCAGCATGAAATCCTTAGCTTTGTTTTTGCAACCGGTATTGTGTTTATGGAGCCAAATATTGAAAACTTTGATACCGAATACCTTGTATGTGTTAATTTTGGCAACCTTTAAAGATTCTGTAGATGCCTTGCTATGTTACCACCACCCACTCTTCAACCCCCCTGGCCATCAGTCCCTCCAAACCACAGAGACATGTTTCTCTTTTAATACTTTCTTGCAGTATTTCTCATGAAAATCACAGGGAATCGTGTGTGATTTCAGCAGAGTGAAACTTGATCTCAAAGTGTCTGTAGGACCAGAAGTTTTTAAAGAAAACATTTCTTAAATCTTGTGTTCACTGCTGCTTCAGCAGGCCAATTAGACTTGATGGGAATGCTAGAAAGCTGTCGCCAGGCATTGCAGCAGGAATAGCAAACAAGGCCCAAAGCAAATAAACGAATGGGTAAAGCGTGGCCATCCTCAGAACCTCCTTGCTGATGACCTTCTCGTCTTTGCAAAGGGATGGTGAAGGCATTGGATGAAGGCACTCCAGGTTAATTAGATTTGACATTAGTTAGCAGCAGCAATTACCAGAGAGTAATTAATCAGGGAAAGTCTCCAAACAGAAGGAGAATAAATAAACGGGTGGTAACATTCTGATCCATTTATCCCCCTAGATAAGGATGTGCCCCAGGTGTCAGGCTGAGGTGGGACTAATCTGTCTTGCTCAGTTTCTCCCTGGAACTTGGGTGACTCTTCACACATCCATCTTCCTTCACATGGAGACAAACAAGCATTCACTAAGTCATTAATAGCACCATTCCTATAAAAAGTCACCACAGAAAAACATTAAAATTCCTCTGTCCTTCCCACACTTTTTCTTTAATCCCCACCTTCCATAAAGAGCTCTTCAAAAAAGTTCTGCTAATGCAAATGAAATTACTGTCTATTTTCATTAACTGGAATAATTTCAATTCTCTAGTAGCAGTGGTTTCTACATCCACAGCCAGCAGCTTTTCATCACAGCCAATACCAAAGAGTTTCAGCTCCCTAATCTGTAAAGAGCTAGTTCCCTGGTTTTCCTTCTCATCCAGGCCAATGGGGGTAGGTCACCTGGAATATCCTAAAAAAATACATTGAACACCACCATCTTATTTAGGAATCAGCCATGGCTTTACCACAAGCACAGGCACTAGTCTTGCCCCAGAGGATGTTCACTGGACTGACTGAGTTGTAATGCAGTTCCTGCTCCTCTGCTCTGACCCACACGAGTGCTGTACCTGGCACAGGTTATTTCCACCCCCATGTGCCTGCTCAGTTCTGCTGTCTGGGGCTGCATGGGAATCATGCAAAGCTCAGAGCAGTCCCACTCACACAAACCAGGACTAAAACCACAGAAGGTGCTTTCCCTGGCACAGCCACCTGAAAGATGAATACTCCTTGCAAAAGATAATTTCCAAGCCCTTTCTGCCATAGTTATGAACTGAATTCCAGCCTCTCTGAGTTTATAAGCACAATTCTTCTTCCCCCAGCACACTTTTGAATGAAGGACTGAAGAGACATCAACAATGCTAATACAATATTAAGGGCATAATATTCAGTGTCTTATTGCATTTGGTTATTTTATTCAGTAAGACAGGAATTCTACAGGTAGAGTATTGTTAAAGTTATTGGAATTTCTCCATGAAAATGTCTTTGTCTTACCGTAAAATAAAAATCCCTGAAATATTGATATAGAAAAAAAATGCTGATGTAGTAATCTAGTACTATGGACTATACAAATTAGATGCAATTCTGTACAGTGCATATTTTGTAAACATAGCTAGGTTTAAATAACTAACCTAATAAACCCTCTTAAATAACTACATAAAATCATAATTAAATAAATGTCACTTGATTGTTTAGCTTTTACATAGTTGGCAACATGTTTGTGGGGAAGGAGCAAACAAAATTTTAATTATAAAAGTATGGTTGCTTTCAAATAGTTTACTGAAAGAAGGTAAGTTTATAAAACTCTGCAGAAGTCATTAAAGCAACTGTGGAAAAGAAAAAAGGTAAGCAAGGAAGAAAGGACTTAGCTAAAAATAAACATAACAAACCAAGTTATGAAAATGGAGGGTAATACATCTAAACCACTGCACTGGGATTAGCAATTTGTTTTTGAACCTACTTTCTACCATCAAATTAAAAAAAGTAAGCAAACAATATAAGCAATGTAGATTTTTGGAAGATGAGAACACATCACACAGAAGGCCTGTGGGTGAAAATCTGGCTCCTCTGAAGCCAATGGCAAAATTCCTGTTGACTGTAGCAGTGCTGGAGTTTTCTCCATGCATGTGACCTCCCACGGATCTGGAGTGCAGAAACTGGCCTTTATTCTCTTTTGCCTTTCAGATTTTTTTTATCTCGTAACATTTTTCACTATCAAAACTTAGATTGTGTGTTGAATGGTAACTTAGACAACGTGTAACAAAACAGTGTGCAACACATGAAGATTCAACAGTTCACCAACATTCACTGAGTTTAAACAATCTGCTGCCAAGAACTGCAACTGGGCAACTTCAACTTTGCTCATGTTTCAGTATAGAATTTGACCTGTATGCTGACACATCTTTGTAACCTGGCAGAAGTAAAGAAAGGGAGTGCTAATCTGAAGATGGGTCAAGGTATTTAAAGCATTTAATTCGTCCTGGGATACTAAAATTATTTTGGCACTGCTGTTCAGTACATCAGTGGAAAGAAAGGGACAGCTCGAGGGGTTTGAGTTAGATGGAGGTAGATTCTTCAAATTACCAATGTGACTACAGCTTCCCTGGACTTTCTCTGTGACCACAGGTGTGCCACTTAACCTTTTTGTGCCTAAATTACTCGTTTGCTGGTACTAATGCTCTTCTCTGCCTAAAGGGGAAGTTGGGTTAGTGTAAATGCAACAAAATGTGTGAGATTTTCAGGAAAGAAAGAAAGAAATAAAGATAAGAAAAATACAATACATGATAGTTTATTGTAGATGCAAAAGAGTCCCCCTTATACTGGTGGAGATTTGCAAGAGTGCAATGCAGGAACAACCCCACTGGTTAGCAAAGCACATCACTGCATTTATGCAGAGCTACATGGAGAGAAAAATATCTCAAGCAGCTTCAAAGAGATATGGTCACAGCAAGGCATGGAGACAACTGTCCTCTTTATGGATTCCTGTCAATGTGCCTGCAGGGTGCTGATGCACACAGAGAGTTTACTGACTTCCATTTCTATGAGCACAGGCATATTTGCCTCACTCCACTGCAAAGGTTGACATGTCCTTAGGTTTAAGGAATGAGTGATCAGAATTTCTAGGTGTAGAGCACTGTGAAACAAAGGGCTTGGAGAATTTTGGGGTGTATTTGAAATATGGCAAGATGATTTTTTTCTACTTCATTTTAAGTGCATTGTAACAAAAGAAAAATTCCTTTTCCTACAGCAGTGTGAGTTGACACAAGGCACAAATACAAAGCTGGTTTGTTGTTATTTAAACTTCTTTAATCCTGATTACTCGTGCTTGTGGAGAAAGGAGGCATAGCTGGAGAAACGCCATCTTTTTTCAAATTGATTAAAAACACCTTTTGAACAATAAATAACTTTAGCTGGCTGACCTCTACAGCAAATGGTACTGTGAAGTTCTGCAGTATAAAGTAGGATTCCTTTTCCCAGCACTTTTGAATGTTGGCTTGTCAAGTATTCCTTTTGACAAGCTTCCGGCTAAAAGTTCTATTGTCAAACAAGTATGCTTCAATAGACTTTACAGGTTAAAAATATTCAAGAGAAAACAGCGTATCTTTGCTCAGTGTGGGTAATTTAAGTGCTGTTTGATCACATATAGATAACACTGGAGAAATTGCTGGCATTGTTTCATGTCATCTGATAAAACAAGCCAATAAATTTTACTGCAAGTTGGCAGCAGGAAGAGCTGCTGCAGGTCAGGTCTGAGGTGAGCACTACTTTTATAAGTATTGAAGGAGACACCGAAATTAAGTCAGATTGCAGGAGCTGGAGAAAGCAAAGAGTATAATGCCATGATTTGGACCTAGGTTTTCTTTCTTTTCTTTTTTTTTTTTTTTTTTTTGGGGGGGGGGGTTTGTTTTTTTTTTTTTTGGTTGTTTTTTTTTTTCCTCTGCAGAACTGATTGGATTATAAATTGGTGTCATAGACATTCAATCCTCAACATCTGTCAGTCATTTAAAAAAAATTTAAAACTTCAGAAAAGCCCAAAAAGTACACGGGGTAGCAAGAAAGTGACATAAATGAACAAGGAAAAAGGCATCTGGTATGAAGACACATTAGTTTACCCTTTGAAAGGATCTCACTCTGCAGGGATCTCACTTGCTTGTAAAGCTTGGCTGCCTAAATGAGGAGTCTACAAATGAAAAATATTGTTATTTTCACAAATGTCACCAGGCTGCAAGTGCTTGCCTACTGTTAACCCAGCTGTCTACCCAGCTCTTCTTGCTTCTTTTTTTTTTTCCCAGCTAAACATAAACTGATATAAAAGGTCTCCTCAGAAAAGAAGATTTTATATTATTTCCCCTCAATCCTAATGTATCAAGTTTCTAACTCTTTTTCTCAAGGTCTGAGAGGACAGGAGAGCTCAGCTCTTCTCCAGCAAAAGGTTTGCTGAAGCCCACAGATACTCCTTTAGCAAACAGTTTTCATCACCATATCTGCTGCAATTTAAGGTAAAAGAAAGAAAGTCCATTTATGCTATTTATTAATTTGAAATTTCATATGAAAGCATCAATCTCAAGCTCTAAGTGTTGAGTTCAATGTAACCTCCTTTCTCTCAGCTATAGCTGAAAAATTTGGAGCTGAAAAGGTCCATGGGTTACCAGGTTCCATTGCAGTTTACAAAGAAAACACAAACATCATTAAAGCAAAGCATTTTCTTCAAAACTGTTTATTCAAGCTCCCAAGAGTCCTTTACAAGAAGTGGCAGAGAATCTAAATTTCAAAGTCAAAGCATATGAATTCTAACCTAAGCATTCAAGTGCTTCAATGGGCCCATTTCTTCTTGTAAGAAATACCATTTCACAGATATTGGAAAATTTATTTTTCCTTTCAAAATGATGCAACACTTCTCAGAAGCCAGCTAGAAACTTAAATCTGATGTCATCTTCTGCCTGTGGTACGTGAAGCAGTAATGAATCAAGTTCAGAATTCTTAAGAGCTAATTCATTATTGTACATATGTTGCATCTTCGTGTCTTGCAGTGAAAGAGGCCATTTGCAGAGAAAAAGTAACTAAAAAGGAGGTATATCAGTAATTGTGACAAGCTGTCTGAATTTATCTTCTTTTCATGATCCCAGGGAATGAGTAACTTCAAGCATATGTGACACATCTCAGTGTGCAGCATTACAGAAACTGGGGCTTCCTTTTTTTTGCCCCTCATGTGGACACTGAAACTTTTCAATACTTGACGTGAACAAAGGCTTCTTTTAGGTTATTTAACTTCTTTTATAGGTCACTGGAGCATTTGAGAGACACTCTGAAATCAGTTTAATTGCATTAACAATTAATTAATTTTATTGTATTAATTGTATTAAACTTTCAGCAGAACAGAACTATCATCTACAAAGAGATAATATTTTATGCAATCATAGGAATTTTTGATGAAGAGGTGAACATTCCTAAAGATTTAAAAACCATCATGGTAACTCATAATTTTATCTAGCATTACACAGTCTTCTCATCGCTCCTTGTAATAGAATGCAAAAGACCCAGATCCTGGAGGCTCAGATGTGCAGCTTATTACGCTGGAAATGTCCATTACACAAGAAAAGTGGAAGTTCTGTACAACTACCTTAGATTTAGAAAGAAAGAAAGAAAGAAAGAAAGAAAGAAAGAAAGAAAGAAAGAAAGAAAGAAAGAAAGAAAGAAAGAAAGAAAGAAAGAAAGAAAGAAAGAAAGAAAGAAAGAAAGAAAGAAAGAAAGAAAGAAAGAAAGAAAGAAAGAAAGAAAGAACAGTGAAAAGTAAGATCTTACAAATTTGGTTTTTCATATGGTGCTCAAAAAGAAAGTAAGAATTATTTCTACTTTTTTCAAGTTTTTGGGTGAATTCTCAGTTCTCTTTAAAGAGGTACATTACAATCCACAACATTTAAATTCTTGACTTTAGTTTTAATTTGTTGGTTAGTTAGTATTTTGTCAACACAGCAAAGTTCAGTGAAAAATAGATATACTTTTTCTCTTAATTTCTTTCTAAGTTAAAGTATTTCAGATCATTATTTCTAGAATGTTTGTATTTAGATAGAAATTCTGTGCCTTTTAAAAAGTGGCATCTACTTGTGTCTGAACACTTGCAAAGCTAGTCACAATTCTGATATTCTGGTCAATAAAAAACTGAACTTCAATATAAAGCAACATTTTTAGGAAAATATCTAAATCACTGCCATTTCAGCCAGCTTAAATCTGCTCCTTCTTGAGCTAGAATCTCTTTCACAGCACATGAGGTTATTATTCCTTCAGCCATGACTCATGTATCACCATCAGAAAAAAACAAGTTTAGTACATCATTTGTAGAAGAAAACCACTTTCTTTATTCTGCAGTGTTAATTGGAGTTAGCTCTAATTTGGATGTGAAAAAAAATCTTGTCATAACTCTAAACCGAGGATATTCACTTTCATTTATTAAGATGAGTTTATTCAGTGGTTTCGTCCACTTTCCATTCTCAAACTATGACTTAGCCACTTTAAAAAAAAAGGAAAATGGGGGTTTTTTTAATAGTTAGTTTTAATGACTGGAGCTTGTTTGTGTAACTGTTGAGAAACTGGCACACTCAGGGTGATCAATCTGCTGTCCAGTGACCCTGTGGTGAAGCATTAGCCCAAGGTCAGTGGGGACCAGGAGAGTTGCCAAGAGCTCAGGCATTTTCCCTGGGACAGGGAAGCATCCAGAAAGGCAGCCCTGCTTCTCAGGAAAAAAGAAAGGATGGTTCCCATCTTTTCCTCTGTGTTATTTTAATATTAACAGCAGCAAGGAAAATAGGGATGTTTAAGTCTTTGGGGGTATCACATCTGTCTGCTCAAAGGGTTTTCTAGGTGACACAGTGATGTTTTAGATGACAGATGTGGCACTCCTTTTCTAACTGATACATAAGCTCAAACTGTACTCTTTTGACCTTTCTAGGTTAGACAATGTTCAACCTATATAAAAATACTCATATTGAAAAATGTATTATCAGTATAAGGGCTTTTCCACAGCAAAACCATCATTTTAGCAATGTATACTTGTATCTTTTTAAGTATACCACAAAAAACCCCTGCTTGAACAGCTCACATTCTCTAACTTCACCATTTCTCAATATTGTCACTGAAGATAGTCAGAAAAAAAGGAAGGAAGGAAGGGAGGAAGGGAGGAAAGGAGGAAGGAAGGAAGGAAGGGAGGGAGGGAGGGA
>VZTR01027756.1:233295-275079 GCA_013400775.1 Chaetops frenatus | reverse complement strand
GGGGGGAGGGCAAGACTAAAAGGAAAGGGGAAAAAAAGGGCAGATAGTGTGATTGCACCTCCTCGAGTAAATACTGGAGGCCAGTCCGTGGCAGGGGGCCAAAGGGACGTGGCATGAGTCACACTCTCACCACATCAGCATTGCTGCAGCCAGATCACTCAGACAGCTCTCCAGACCCTGCCAGGCACTGTGCAGGAGCTGCTTGCTGGCCAGGCCTGAAACCATGCCCAAAACCATGCCCAAAACAATGTCCAAAATTGTGCTCACAATATAACAGCATGCCCTGGCCATGTTTCACTCACCAGTACTGACACTGCCACAGGGAGCTCATTTGAAGAGGAGTGGTGGAGGAAGGCTTCTGCAGAGAAAACCGATGCTGTGACTGTATGGGGAGATTTGCCTGTAAGTTTTTGTTATTCAGCTGAAAGGCCAACTTCCAGGGCAAAGCTGAACATATTTCAATAGAAGATCAAGTCTCACAAAGGGTTGCCCAAGTTCTTTCTGTCTAATAAAGAGTCAGCAAATTTATGTTGTAGTAAAAACAATTGGGAGTAAAATTCCTTTAAAAAAATACTCCATTCATCTGACTACAAAGTGAGTTGCAATAAATACAGTACTGAGAAACAGAGCAGCTTAGCAGGGTTTTAAGTAGTCTCTGCATTCTGGCTGCTGCTCCCACACATGCACACACACCCAGGCTGCCACACTCTCCTCGTCGTGCTGCTAAAAGCAAACAGTGGATATGACAGACAAACATCGCAAGCACAGATGTGTCCATTACAACCAGCGTGAGCCATGCTCATGAGGAGTGCTGTCACTTCTGAAAATCCAAGTGTGTCCGGCTGCGAAAAAGCAGTGGGGTGTGAGAACAAAAGAAAAAGATGTTGTGATTAAGGCAGGGCTAATGGTTCATTAACAATATCCAAGGCCTGGCTCTACGGCTTAGAAGTTAAGGATATATTTCAAAATTACCTTTTTCCTTTTTTTCTTCTTGTTGTTGCTGCTCATTTCTCTTCTCTGCCTTTTGAAAGGATTTGTAGCTTCCTTTCTTGCCCTTTTGTCTGATGGCTCCTAAAATATGAAGCAAATGAAAACATAGATCTAGTGAAAACTTTTTTTTTTTTCTTTCTGATCTCTTTTCAACTCTCTCTCTGATGTGTGAGTCTAAGGCCAGGATGGGTGGGAGAGGCTGCATTCCTTGGTTCAGTGATGGTCCTACCCTGTTAGGGGTCCCACTTGGCAACTTGAGGGCTTCTGTCTATGCTGATAAATGAAGAAGGCCAGTGAGTGGTCTTTGGTCCAGTAGGGCTGCTCTCAGATGTCCAAGGACAGCTCACAAATTAGCATGTGCCAAAAACCTTAGGTCAGATAGGTTTTGGATTAGGTTGCCCAGACAAGTTTTGCAGTATCCAGGCTTGGAGGTTTTTGATCCTATCACAGAATCATAGAATGGTTTGTCTTGAAAGGGACCTTAAAGACCAACTCATTCCAACCCCCTGCTGTAGGTAGGGGGATCTTTCACTAGACCAGGTTGCTCAGAACCCCATCCAACCTGGCCTTGAACACTTCCAGGGATGAGGAATTCACAACAACTCTGGGCAACCTGTCAATGTGGCCCACCACACTCACAGAAAAGAACTTTTCCTAAAATCTAAACTAAACTTGCCCTCTGTGAGGTGCAGAGCTGAGGTGGCTTTGCTGTGAAAGTTCTTGTTTTAATCCATAAATAGAATAGCACTAAAATTTGGTGAGAAGTATCCCACTCTTGTATTCTGTCCTTTCTTTTGCCTACTGAGATTCAGACTTTCCAGTGATCATGTAGTGGGATGCTCCTGGAGGTCAAGGAACACCCAGAGGATATCTTGTGCAGAGAGCTGTTATAAGATACGTGGGCAATGCTTGCATCAGAAAATAAAATGAGGAGAAGGTGCTGCCTAAAGCAGTGAACAGCAATTGTCTGTACTCTTTAGCTGTTAACACTCCCTCTGTCATGGCTGTAGCTCTTGCCAGATGCCACTCTCAGACACAAATCTTGGCAACATTTGGGGACTACCTTTTTTGGGCAAAGACAGAAAGCCAAACTGTGTGATTGCAAGCACTCTGTGATATCCTGTAGATTGGAGACAATCTGTAACAGGCAGTCCTGCTGCCCTAACCATAGCCAGTGGACAGTCCTGAGCAAAACTGGTAGGAGTGTAATCCTTTCATGATCACTACACTTCAGTTTATAAAACCTGTTTTATTTTCCTAATAACTAAATGACCCTCCTGTGTTAGCTTCATGACTGGAGATTAATACACTCTGGGATCTATGCCCAGTCACTTCTGCCAACACAGGAGCCATTCCAGGAGACACGTTCCTCTGATTCCCTGGTTAGATTTCAGTATATTTCAATTTTCCATTTGTAGATTATAATTTTTTCCAGCCCGTGGTGTTCTGCTAACGTGCTAGACCTATTGGAAAGTAGATTTTCCCATTTTCCCATGCTAATTCATCTGCCACAGTGGCAGTATCAAAATGTCCACTTGAAACGTCCCTGGAAAAATAAATCTTCCGCTATTGAAGTGAACTGGGCAGTAGTTTGTTCTTTACATCATCCTGCTTTAGATGTTTAGCAGTAAGGTTGATTATTAGAGAAAAAAATCTTTAGCAAAACTGTGCAGTACATATTCGGCATCAAAAAACTGATCACAAATGTGAACAATGCATCATTATGAATCTGATCCTGCCAATCCTTCATATATTTTCAACTTAAAGTTCCTGTGGGAATGCTTGCAAGTTTATTTTAAGACACAAATTAATAACAGATACAGGCAGCAAACATACAGGCACTTCCCAGGCGTGACTGGAGGCCACCACCACCCTCTCAGCTGAGCAGATCCCTTTAAACTGGGAAGATGACACTGCTCAGTTTCAAGCAAGAAAACCATGAAGTGGTACAATGGGTTAGAATATCTCTGGCCTAACCTGGATATGAGGTAGAGGCCTTCTGAGCATATTTCCCTACTCCTTTTCTTCTCCAGATGCCTTTTTATCAAATATATGGGTATCCATATTAGTGGATCAGACAATTTTGGATGATAGTGACATGGAAATCCTGAAAAAATAGGATCTTAATCAACAGCTCAGAAACCATTCACTTCAATCTCAGGATTGATGTTAATTTTTAACTAAATTATTCATAGAAGTGGTCATGATATGTGGACCTTTAATTTTTTTTTTTTTTTTTTTTTTTTTTTTTTTTTTTTTTTTTTTTTTTTTTTTTTTGCCAATGTTAACATTCAGTTCTCCTCTCTCTTATATAAGTGCCTCACTGATCTGGTGAGAAAGTATTACCCTGCCAGAGTAAGGAGCTGTGGCTGACACTGCCTTGGCATAGAAATAAACCTGGCAGTGACTCTCAGGGCTGCTGGCACTGATGCATCATTCTAAAGCTTGCAAGGACTGCTCATTTCAGAGCAGCACTAGGACAGGTGAGAAGCAGGACAAAGCAAGGTGCATGGCACTGGGACAGCAGCACTGGCCTGCACACCAGGAGGAGGTCAGGAGCCTGGGGTGGCTTGTCAGGGTGCCTGCATAGGGCTAAGCAAAAGAATATGTGTGGGTTAGAGGCTTAAATGGGCTTGACAGAAAGATCAGCCAGGTGAGGGACATGGGATTGGATCCTTTGGGGACCATAAAGAAGACATGGAAGTCAGAAGTCAGGAGACCAGCAGCTGCTTCTGAGGGCAGTCCTCAACAAATTCAGTTTAAAAAATACCTGGTTTATTTCACAGATTTCCTCCCACCACTGGTAAGCAAACCAGAGCAACAATACTGTGGGTGCTCACCTAAAAATCAAGGACAGATCTTGCTGCCAGAATAGGGACTGACATGGGTGACATTAAACATGTCCATACAGTTTGGGTGCTACTGTGATATACATAATAAATAACATAATGCATAAAAACAGACCTACCTTTTAGCAGCCATATCCCACCTATATTAATAGATCCACAGCCATGAACATTACAAATATAGCTGAAATCATCCAATGTATATTGAATGCAGATATTCCAGGATGCCATAAAACACACTGAAAAATGCAAATTGATTACATAAGCAGCTTTTTTAATGAATAAGGTCTATATATTTTATAGTATTCCTCTCTCTCAAATCTTGTAAAATACATGGAAGTCTTAATTAGAGCTGAAGATATCTAAACTATGTTGGCCTTTGATTTTATAATACAATATGCAATTCCTGCTAGCGTAATAAACCAATAAATTCAGTATTTGTTATAAATGAGTTTAAATTTATAAGACTATCAAAATACCTCCTGGCTCCTCTTAATTTTTAGGAAACATTTCAGAAATGTTTCAGGTTCCTGGCTGGTGGGATTGCCTCACTTTCTGCTAAGTTTCTGTAGATCCAAAATCTTGAAGTAATCAACATTTATATGTACTACATGAATAACACACATGCAAATGTTGTGCATGTAGATGAGAGAGACGGAGGAGGAATGGAAGGAAAGCAGAAGTAGTAGTTTATGTGTAAGTACCTCCTCCAGTAAGAGGTTTGGATCCAAGAGGCCCATCCTGAGCCACTTAAAAATCACATTTTGCTTCAGAAGGTATGAAATAGATGGGCTGCATTTCAAGTAGCACCCTCGGTTGCCTGCAGGTCTTGGCCATGGACATTGAGTTTTCCAGTGTACAGCCAGCTGGTGAAATTCATGCAGAACTACAGTCATATGCTTGCCTTTGGAGCCTCAAATTGGGACTTCAACTCTTGTTTTTTGGTCAAATTCAATCAGCACTCATGTGAAATGAGTTCCAATTCTCAACATGGAGATAATTCATGTCTGGCCCACATCAAAAGGAGCCAAGGATCAGGTGCTGTAGTTGAATACAGTTTCAAAATGTTGCCTCCCTTTGTATGAGTTGGTGCCCCTCGACGGGGCTCCTGCAGCTGCAAAGAACCAAACCCACAGCTGGCAGAAACGACAGTAAAAGGAGATGTGACTTGTTTGCTGGTCCTACCAGGTGAAATATACAAAAGGAAGAGGCATCTGATTCTACTTTTAAAACTCAAATTTAGAGCATGTACTAACATAATCTGGTAATGTTTTGTGACAGAAAACCAGCAAAATTTTCTTGTCAAAATACTAAATACCACATAGAGGAGTTACAGATGCTGTATTTAGCTAGATTAGCAAAACCATGGCATAAACTATAGTTTCTCGACATTCTATCCCCAAGGCAAAACAAAAATTTTCAATGGTTGGGGTTTTTTTTGTTGCTGTTGTTTTTCCTCAATAACAAAAACAACCACAAAAACTTTAAAAATATCTTCCTTATAAAGTGTTATACCTTCTAAATTATGCTGGCTTTTGGCTAAGTACATGTTCTCTGTTGAGGCTCACACCATAACCTGAGACACGTTAATTTGGGGTAGGCGTCTACTCAGTCAGCTGTTCAGAAGAACAATATAGAAATATCCATTCAAGGCCTTTCATTCCTTGGAAGTCTGAGGAACATTTTGGATATTGCCTTTCAGCATTAAAGCTGGTCAGCTTATAGTAGCATTTTCTCATTTCAGTTTTTGCAGGTCCAAACCACAACGATCCACAAGGGAATTAAAGCATATATTAATGAGCTTTTTGGCCCCTGTAGATTTTTCCTTCTAATTTGCCAGAATTTTATGTACCCCTTTCCTGACCCTAGAAGTGATATTTTCTTCCATCTGGAATGATTGTTTCATGTTAATATGTTGGTTTGAATATAAAACATAAGAATGTTGGTTAGCACAAAACCTAATGAAGGCTCTGGGGCTTTTAGCTTTTTTGGCTTTATTTATTTTTTCCTTAAAGAAATATTACTCATTTGTTCAGGCCAAGAATGTAAGGTTTCAGATGTTATTCATGCAAATCTAATGTAAAACACAAACATCAGGCAGTAAATCCATATTTAGGCACTTAAATAAGCAGCCTGATTTGACACATTAGCATTCTGGTAAAAATCTATGTTTTATTTCCTGACCCCTGTCATCTGAATTCAGTCAGACTTATTAACAATTCAAACTCCATCTCATAGGAGGGACCTGTGTACTAATTGCTATAACCACCATTTTGACAACTAGACTGGAATAAGATCCCAGAGAACATTAGAATTGGACAAACAGACAACATTTTATTTGGGTTTTTCATCTTCTAAATTACCATTGTAAAATGGAACCATTCCTCCCACTGGATGAAAATCCAGCCTGTCCAGTTACCCATGCAATTTTTCCCATAGAGGGTCTTGTAGCCGAGTATATTTTTGAGGTCAGAATTTTCTCGCAATATTCTCTTGCTGAGAATTTCAATTAGTTCCATTTCTTCTTTTAGTTTTTTTATTTGATTGGGGGGGTTCGCTTCATCTTCTTCCTTGTGTTCTACTTATTACAAAATAAAAGTGTGAGTCTTTTCTTGAGTTAATGTAAAACCAGTAATCATTGGGCTTACTGAATTTTTAACTAAGCAGTTCTGCAAAACAAGAAGGAAAAAAATACGCAAATGGTAAACACAAAAGTGCTGAAGTAGATATCCATAAATGGTAAAACATATGAGTTAAATACTAACATATTTGGCAGAAACACATTACAAGAATCTCTGTCCAGAGCCAAAGCCTCACAGACAAAGGGCAGAATTTACCACAAGCTTCCCTATCTCAGCTGCACGCAAAGCACGTTTCTTTTTTGGATGCATCTGGACCATCATCCATTATGCATTCCATATGACACCCATCTCAGTGGGGTTTACTTCACCTGCTTTCATGAAATGAACCTTATTCTTCTTGCTCTCATATAATAAGAACATTTGCTACTGAATATTAAAATGTGTGCAACATGTGGCAGACATCTGTGGTGTGCTGCCATTGCACTTGACTTGCACAACAAAGTGAGCCATCTCACCTTCCAAAATCAACCCTGCCCCCCTTCAAAATACATCTTATTTCACAAACGCAGGTGCAAGGCAATGCACCTCAGCAAACACCAAACACTTAAAGCGCTTCAAAGAGGTTTTGTTCAGCTGGGTTTTGCTTAGATGTGTCATGAAACTGCACAGGAATCAGTTTTCATTTGGTCTATTCCAGGAGTTTTCAGTCTGTTGAGCTTTGGTTTTTCTTTTGTTCTGTTTTCGCTCATTCTTTTTTCACCAAAATTTAAAATTATCCCTGAAAATGCAGGTCACTGTTAGTGAAAGGCAGTCTCATGGAGCCACACCAGTGTGGTCCATCAGCCAAATCATGGCCATGACTGGATTCTTCAAGCTCTGATGATGAGAGTGATGTGAAATGCTTGATCTTCCTTTACAGTAAAGGGGATTTGAATTAATACATCTTAATTCTGAGTTCCAATGTCTTAAGTACATGCACAGGCCAAAACTGTGTAGCTTGTGTTCTTTTAGGAATCAAAGCAAGAATAATAGGATTGATATCCTTTCCTATTAATGGGTTCCTGAAACCTTTTAATCATCCTTACCTAATCCACTTTACCCTCTGATTCTTGCTGCTTTAACTGAGCATTGCTTCATCAAACTCTGACTTGCAGGTACAAAAAATGGAAAATCTGCCTCTGCTCTTAGGCTACACCCACAGAAGATGTATGTGCAAATGTCAAGCCTCTCAAGCCCACTGTCAGCATCTGCTGCCTCTGTTCACATAACTTGGAATAATCACTTGCACCTGTGCCATATGAGTTCAAAACTTAGGGGTTTCACTCTTATTTATTATCTGGCAATGTATAGACTTGAAATTATATTTTTTTAACATCAGTCTAGCCAACAAGGTAGTATAAGAGCATATTAAAATAAATTCTCTCTCATCTATCTCCTACCTTAGTGGCATACATTTACACTTGCTTTGCCCTTGCCTGGTCACCATTTTATGGCACAAGAGCCTGAAAACCTCAACCCATATTGTGCAGAAGCTGAAGTTTTGTCTTTTATTTCTTTCTTAAGGTGTATTGCATCAGAAATTCTTCCCTTGATCAAATATTAGTATGCAAATGAAAGGTATTCAAAGTTTGTTCATCTTGAGTTGGAATGAGAAAGCTCATGAAAGAAATTCAAAACAGACAGGATTTTTGGAATAAGTTCAAATAATTCTAAAGGAAACCAAAAGATTTCCAACACATAAGGAATTTCTACCAGCAAGTTATGGGTCATTCCCTTCTGCTGTCTGCAGTGGATGACTTGGACAAGCTGACTGTTCCAGGATAGCTGCAGCTACCACCTGACTTTAAACCTGTGCAATCTCTGTTAGTGCAAGAGGTGATGCTCTGACTATTCACAAGCAGGAACAGGAGCCACCTGTGTGGGTACTGTGTGCCACGAGGTCTGTTTCAGTACCAAAGTCCAATGCACACAGACACATATGCAGTAAAACCCTTATCCTTTGAAAAACAACTGAAGAAATGTCTAACATTCATCACTGTACCTGACTCTGCAAAGTTTACTGCTGTGAGCTGTGTAATGAGTATTGCAGGCATGGAACAGTTGCAATGGATCTAAATTATAATTATTAAATTATTACATAAATTAATAGAAAATGTTGGCTGAAAAGGCCTCATTTTAATTCACAACTAGGGCACTTCCACCACCCTTACAGCACAAAAATATCTTGAAAATGATGTAAGTAATTCTAATCAATCCTTCTCTAAGAGACATTTATGCTGTTTTAGTGCAAAAATGAAAGTTCAGACAGAGAAGAATTATACATGTAAAGTACTGGCTGCTTGGACCCATTGCTGTTGTTTCTTTGATGGCAACACTTCAGGGCAAAGTACTTTGGTGATTCTTCACAGCTTCACCATATCAAATTAAATCTAGAAATAGGCATATATTTCATAGAAAGGTGGTCAATGCCCCATGTCTGTCAGTGTTTAAGACACCTTAGGACAATGCCCTTAACATGTTTTAACTTTTGGTCATCCCTGTAGTTGTCAGGCAGTTGGACTAGATGATCATTGTAGGTCCCTTCCAACTGGAATCTTCTATTCTATAGCATGTAGGAAAATAATAAATCAATGGAAGCTGTATATAGCCAGATCCAAACTCATGATACAGTAAAGTTTTAAGATTACCCTAAAATCATGGTAGAAATCAGAACAAACAGTGAAAAAAATTACACAGAAAAAATAGTCTAGTCGAGGGAAACATTGTGTATTTAATTTAAGATACTCTGGGGCTTTATGATATCTGATACCACAGTATTGTCATGAGGGAACTATTCTCTGAAATCTCAAACATGCGACTTCAGGCATCTCCATATTGTGTTTACAGGTGAATGCCAAGTTATTTGTTCCCTAAGGTGCTTTAAACATTTGCACACCTTGTGCTTGTCACAGTGTAAGCACAAAAGAACAGTGCTGCTCTTTTTCCCCTGTCAGTCTGCACTGCCCTTTGCAGTGGCCAGGCCAAAAACTGTTCTCTCACAGCCCTAGTTTGTGTTGCTGAGAGCTTGCCTCGGTGGCTGTGAGTGCTGACAGGTGGCCACAGAGCCACAGACCAGCCCCCACATCCCTGATGTCAGATGTCTGTAATTTGACGGGCACCAGGTGGGCATAGAACACAACAGATGTGTCCTGGCTTCCCTCGATGTACCTGCACAGGACACCTCTGAGAGGCAGCATCCAGTGATGTCTGGAATAAAACACAGATCTTTCCCAAAGAGATAAAAATCTTTAGGCATCACCAGAGGAATGGGGGAGCTGGTTCAGTGCAAACTCAAACCCCAGCATGCCAGATATTGATCTGCTGTTTTAGGCAAACCCCTATTCCTCCTGCCTCTCTTAGGATGCTAAATTATTTAAAGCAAAGTCTTTTACTGAATGCAAATTTGCCACCTAGGTTCACAGTGTAGAATCACACAATCATAGGATGGCTTGGGTTGGAAGAGAGCTGAAAGATCATATCATTCCAGCTTCCCTGACATGGGCAGGGACACCTTCCACTAGAATAGGTTGCTCAAAGCCTCATCCTACCTGGCCTTGAACACTCCCACGGGTGGGGCAAACACAGCTTCTCTTGGGGACCTGTTCCAGTGCCTTACCACCTTCACATTAAAGCATTTTTTCCTATATGGAAATCTATTTTTTTTTGTTAAATCAAATAAAGAGCTCTATATAAATGCAGATATGGTATCTAACAGAGGGCATCATGCAGACAGGACATTTGTGTAAGTCCTTGTACCACCTGAACTGAGCAAGGCATGGCAAGGCTTTGCAGGAAAAATTATGTGGATGTTGGAAGCAGCAGAGCTGTGTTAGCACATTGCTGCACCTGAACTAATAGTGCTGGCACCTGAACTAACAGTGCCATGCTGAGGTGGTCACATCCTGATGTGGGCAGAGTCAGATCAGTAGTTCTGCATTATACTTTGTAATGTATTTGTGTCACAAATCACACTTCCTCAGAAAAGTCATCATAACATGGCTGGCTCCAAGATTTAAAGAGGGGCACTTTGTTATTTGACTAAGCAAGGAAGATGCCATCTGTCTGTGCTGAAGGTACAGCTGTAGGTGGTGTTGCTCATACCACACTAGGGAGGAATAGCTTCCCTGAAGACATCAGAGTCAGAGAAATAGGGGAAATGAGATGTGAATTCGGTTGCATTCATTTTTCCCTATCCCAGCTGATGTGTGCAGAGGGTGAATGATCCTTGGCAGCAAACCAGGATGAAGGATACTGAGATCAAAGGAGTAACCAGCACACTATTCTGTACTTCACAGGATAGTGTGTATTTGGCACAGAAACACCTCTGATAAGCATTAAAAATATCTTTTTAATGGATATTTTATTCTTCTGACAGAGACTATTTAGGTTTGAAAGTGACACAAAAGTAATTTATCCTCACATGTAAAAATGCACTCTGCAGATAGAGATATCACATTAATTTTACTTATTCATGTAACACTCTGAAAACTAATCTTGGGTTCCTCCCTCAACACTGTGGAAAGAAATAACTAATTGACTGGAGTACAAGGCAAGGAATGAATCTCCACTTGTTTTACTTGGAGATTCTCTTTTCAAAGTAAAAAACCTAGGTCATCTGCAAACAATCATTTGTTTTCTACTATAAATTATGCTTCATAATATATTTAATATGTCATTTACTTATTAGCACCTTTGTTAATTAATTTCTATTTCACACCACACTCCGCAGTCCATCATGTCTTTAATTTCTTCAATCATCTGACATACAGTACACAATGCAGCCATGGTTACACTTATTTACTTCCTTTCAACCAGAAGAATCCCAGAGCAGGTTCATAAAATGTCTTCCACGAATAGGCTTAAAAACAATGGTTTAGGATAAATGTAATCATGAATCTCTTATACCTTTGTATACATTTTTCCTGGCCTTTTCTCACTGGACATGCATTGCATCTCTGTCATAATATTGACCATTTAATACTTATTTTCCTTGCTAATCAGGAAGCTTCTTCTCTGCTTCTTCACTTTGAACTTTCTCTTGGTTACTCCTGGTGTTCTTATCAGAATTATGAAGCATGGAAAAATTTAGCAAGACATTGCAAAATTAGGAAAACTGACAGTGAAGGCTACAAGAGAGAACATTGTGTGCTTTCTTCGCAAGACTTCATCGCACCAAAACCGAAATAGAGGCCTGTGTTTGAAAGCAGAAATCTCCTTAAAGGAAGTAAATTACAGTTCAGTGGTAACATAGGTAGGAAATTATTGGAATTGCATACCTCCCAATGGGGCACATTTCAAGAGCTGTTTACACAGTGCTGTAAATTATCTCAGTCTCATGCAGCAGAATGAGAAACTGCAGTGTGATGTGTTTCCTTGCCTTAAAGACAGATGGACCCAAAGCATAAACCAGTACCTTTGCAAGCTCCAGAAAGGACAGTTCTACCATGTGGAGAAAAGACAATTTTGCTTTGAAGTGAGATTAACAACTTGAGGTCAGTGCTACATTCATCTATATATAAAGCAACTGAAATAAGTACACTCCCCATATTTTTGTACAGGCATGTTTAAACATGAGACTGCATCCTCAGAGAGTAGAGCATACAAGATATGTTCTCTCTGAAATGAACAAAAATATATCTTGGAGAGATGATTTCTCTTGGACAATATTAATGAAAATAAAAATTTCTCATCTATTTTTTCTACGAAATTAAGAAGAATCATAGAACCATAGAATATACAGAGTTGAAAGGGACCCACAACAATCATCAAAGTTTAGCTCCTGGCCCTGAAGAGGACATCCTGAGAATCTCATGTGCCTGAGTGGGTTGAACGAATGCTTCTTGAACTCCAGAAACAAAAACAAAATTTTAGAAAACCCTGCCTCTGAAATGGTTATGGGGAGCTCAAAAACCAGCAGTTCTGATGCCAATTGTCTTCCAACTCCTCAAGTTCCAAAATCAAGCTACATTTTTTGCTGCTACACCTCTTTTGTCTGCTCAGTGAGCTGCTGTGTTGCAGTGTGGGAGTCTGCAGTTTTAAATTATGCCTTCAGGAATAATCTCCTCCCAAGGAAGAATAAAGTCTTGAGACTCCTAGAAATACCTCAGTAATATTCAACAACATCTTTCTCTGTTTTCTGGGCTACTATTTAAACTAAAATCCACCCTTTTATAGGGAAAGACAACATTTTCTCCTACAGGGCTACATTTAGAGACTAAAGGCTTGAAAATGTTAGTCTGGGAGATTTTCAATGAACCCTGAAGGCTGGTGAAGTTTAGAACTAACCAAGGCTCTCTCTACTTAACTTTTGGGCCTTTTCTCTGAGCCAATAATACATTACCCAGCAGCTGGTCACACACACTCCCTTTCCTTTATTAGTATCACCACCAGTATATATGCTGGATAAAGTTCTTGTCCCTGAATTCCAACTTTATTCCTAATGAAACAGGGCCAGGTACAGGAGCTGCTAGGAACAGTCCTGAGGCTTTCCCTGACACTGAATTCCTAAGGTGCTTCAAAGTACAGCTCTGGATGCAGTGACTCACAGTGCATGAACACAGCTTGGAAACAGCACAAACCAAGCAACATTCCCAGCCTGGACAGAGCCACCCTCTGCAAAGGGTCTTGTGGACAGGAATCACCCTCTGTCACTTAGCTTCAGGGCCAAACAGCAGCCCTGCCTTATTTTATTTAAGAGTATGGATGTCATAGTGGCTAGATGAATGATCCTACAGGAGTATCCTCCCATACTTCTGTTCAGATGCTGTGAACACTCTTCAGCAAACACACAGTTGGAAAGTGGGATGAATTGACAGCCAAATGACTGATGGTATTTTATGGTTTCCCACAAGTTTTCATGTTGCAGCTCATAGCAATTACCCTGTGAGTCTGATAGATTTTTAGGTGGTAGGTTTCCATCCTCCAAGTTAGGCTACATGTATCAGACATATTTTATTGGTGGATGTGATTCTGTTATTAACCCACGATAGAAATTCCAGGGTCTTCATTTCCTATTTTTAGCTCTGATGGTCCTTAGTTTAACCCACAGAGCACCACAGCTGTCACTTTAGTATATTAATCTTCAACAGTTGATCTTACACCACTGCTAGTTTCTGAGATGGAGTGTCCTGGCTCTCTATCTGGTTTCTCAATAAGCAGGTTATGAGATTTTAATAAGAACATTCCAAATAAAAGTATCACAAAACATTCTCTAATGACACTGTTACTTACGTGAAATTACTTGGTTATTTTAGTCACCCTTAACTTACTTCATTGTGTATGAAAGTATCCTATCTACACCAAAAAGCCCTGAAATGCAGTAAAGGCATATGTGCAGAGCAGGATTAGATGAGATTCATCATTCATGCATTGAATTCCATAACATATATACAAGGCCCACTATCTTTTGTGGTATTTCAATAAGACTTAGCCATTGCTTCAAGTCAAAGTAGTTCTATGTTGTTTTTCTGAGCAGAAATGGGCTTACATACATCCCCCATTGGTCTGCTGAACCAGCAATTCTAAGAGCAATTAGTATCAGCATTAAGACCCCCACCAAGACATGACACTGAAATTCAGCGAAGGCTGGATAAAATTGCAGCTTGCATTCTTTAAATATTTATACAGTACATCAAAACAAATGAAACTGGAGATTCCATTTCCAGCATGAGCTGCAACATTGCTCGAATGGGGTCTCCAGTGTCATGGCACTTATTTTCATTTCTTTGATGATTTTTTTCTATGACACTTCTACTGAATTACTAAGCAGGGACAAGGGACAGAGTCATACTGTTTAAAATCTTCAGTATTCCTAAGAATAAACAGATATCCAGTGAAGCAAGTTAGAGTGAGCTTTAACTCTGAATTATTTTGAGAGCATGAAAGTCACTTGCACAGATCAAGTTCATCACAGCACAGAAAAGATGTGTTTATATTAAAATTTGTATACTCAAAATAAAAAAAAATAAGAAAAATCTACCCTTTTAAAACAAATTCTGCATTTAATCAATCAGACCTGAGATACACAGTTTCTCATGGAGGTTAATACTATCTCTGCAGGAAAAAAGTGTCTGCAGATTTTAAAAGCAAGAATAGTTTATCTATTACTTTATTTCTCTGTTTTGGTGCAACATGAATGCAGTGGCAGATCAGCTGTAATGTAATGTTGACTTCCAAGTGAGAATGACATTTCCAAATATTTGATAAAGTATTTAAATAAAATGTAGAATAATGAATACTCCTGCCACAGTGCTCTTTTACAAGCTCTTGAACATTGTGGTTTCACAGAATCCTGGAATCCAGTCCAAAGCAATGGTCTGCATGGGTAAAGTGCTACACACACAGAAGTTTCTGCTGTTGTTATTATTTTTAATACAAATGTTTTCATTGCTTACATGACATAAATTACCTTTACTAAAGATAGAATGGATTATCCAAAGTAAGGTCTAATCCCAAATGTGAACTCAGTGTACAAAACAAAACCCTTAAAAAGGGGGCAAAATAACATACAAAAGACTGCATCCAAGAAAACAGGAATAATACACTTTCTACTGAGGCTGAACAGACAAAAAATGTCTGTGAAACTGAAACATGGAAGAGCCATGTTGGGCCTTAGGTAATCACATTCAAACAGAAGTAAAATATCTGGGAAAGTTGTAAACTCTCCATTATTGACAGTCTCTAAAATAGATTAGAACTGCTTTTGTTGGAAATTACAGAAGTACAACCCTTTAAGGCAGGAGAACTATGAGTAGTTTCTTGAGATCATTCCCAACTCTATGATTTTGTAAGCAGTTCTTGTGCTAGTGCTTGGAGGAGGAAATGGGATGCTCTGAGTTTCCATCAGAATGGTGTCTCTAAAGTTAATCCAGTTGCATATTGGAGGAAATGTCATTGCCATTTTTTCTCATTAAAGAAAGCAACAATGTTTTGACCAAGATCTCTTGGGTTTTTTCTTCAGTTCCCTGAAACACAGGAGCAGAACACTGGCATCCAGCTTTTTGAATAGTGAGGATTTCTACATGAGCGAAAACCACAGGACTAAGCCAGTGAAACCTTCAGCTGGTCCAGTATATGGACTCCAGTAGTGACCAGCACAAAGATGCCCACAGAAGAACAGAGTACACTGAACCATCGTTCTCCGTTGCCTTTTTCCTCACTTCAAAAGATTCTACAGACCTTTTCCAGACCATTTAGTTTCTTTCACTGTAATGCACCGTGCTGCCCCATTTTGGAGGAGACAGAAAATGGACAAATGCTGTCTTGACTCTTTTGTTCTTTTTTCTGGTAGGAATTTAGCATTTTCAATGACAATAAGACCTTTAATTGTAGTGAATTAACACACCTTATTAAATGTTTGAAACCTTTGACACTGAGACCCTGCAGCCATAGATGTTCTTATTTCCCTACCTGGGGAGAGGAGCCTTAGATCCTGCCCAAATTCCACAGTTTATCTTCTAAATAGTAATTTAGAATCCATGATATTCCAGGACGATGACTACCTACCTTATAAATCTTACTTACCTTACAAAACCCATAGATGAGATGCCATATTTTAAAGCCTGTATTAAAAAGGATTAAAATTGTATTCTCTTATGGCAGGGAAAGCAATTTTTTTCCTGCAATTTTGTTGATAAAGTTCACACAAAACTATCAGAACTGTGCTGAACTAGAAATAAAATTTCCAAATAATCTTCCAAATGAAGAATGTTTTCCCAACAACGGTGTCTCATGTAAACGTGATCTCAGAGCACCAGAACTAAAAGCTGTGAACACCTGGCTGAACTCAACTCTAGAGTAATTCCCATCAATATGAATTTGTGCTATACCAACAACTTATGAACTTGTGCAGAATTTCTTCAAGCCCATGTTAGTTCAGCCATTTAAGCCTGAGTTTGAGTTTTGACTTTCAGAAACTTCCTCCTGTAAATTCAAAGCTAAAATAAATCCACCAGCTGAATCTCATCTGTTTATGTATTTATTTATGTATGTTTATCAATTATTTATTTATTGGTCCTAGAATAGAAAGGGCATGAAATCCCCTGACTGCTACTAGATTTTGTTAAACACCATCTGCTTGAGCCAGGCTTACTGAAAGTATTTCTAAGTCTCATGTTCTATCCTTCCTCAGTTCATTACAGTAGTGGCCAAAGGCCATTTATTTATTTATTTCTTCCATTTTCTCTCCCCAGCCTCATAGCAGCACATTACAGTGAACTTGCAGTGTCTCCCTCTGCCCATGCTCTGAGCATGCTCATGAAGATTTCAGCTCTCAAGTTCCTGAAGAAAATTCTGATTTGGCACAGCTTCAAGTTCTACTTTTAAACACAAACACTATCTTCCTTTCCTTGGCACTCTCCTTATTTTTTCTGTCAGCCTTTTCCCCTCCCTTCCTCCTTGCCATGTCTGCCTTCCCTCTATCTCTCCCTCAACTCCTCAGTGAATAAAGCTAACACTTAGAAATATCCATGTTTATACGGTGACTGTCTCAGCTTAGAGCAGTGCCACTGGGCAATATCATAAATAAAACACTGTTGCAGGGCACTGTTACACAATCCATACCTCACTCTTTCCTAAACTTGTATGTATTTCTCTCATTTGGAAAATTGTTTCACTCCTTGTCAGTGTTTCCAACCGTTCTAATTTTGTAGGTTTGGAATGATGCTGCTTAAGGCTTTGCCTCACTATTGCACTGATTGTAGGGAAACTTTCGAATTCGAGACTGAGCACTGCCATTTCCAGCAATGATAAAGTACCTCTATAAGAACTAAAATTTTCTGTGGTAAATAGGTGCTCAGAAGAAACTCTGTATCAACATCAGGAACATCAGAGCAGACAGAGCAGGAGCTGCTAAATGATACTTGAGGCAGCTCCACTCCCAAGGTGGAGCATTCTGCAGCGTGTGCCCAAGTTCCCAAGGAGCTCTGAACGCAGCTCTTGCATCTGGGTATTAATGGAGAGGAGCAAATGCTGTAACTGACCTTTGCCAACCTGTTACACAGAAGTCCCGACAGAGGGAGGCTGTTTTACACCTTCCCAGTCTTTCTTAAGTGTACACAACCATGCATGGTTAACTCTCACCAAGAGAAAGAGAAATACTGCTGTCCTTGCATAAAGAATCCTTGCCTGGTAAAATTAAGGCTGGGAGAAACTGCTGCTCTGATGGATTCTGTGGTAGTTTTGTAATTGATCTCAACTGCATGGGGATTTTGCTCTTTGGTTAAGATAAATGAGATCTGTGGAAAGTTCTCTGAAGGTGATAGACATTTTATGAACAAAATAGAACTTTCAGACCATGTTTGGTCTTTTCAAATATTTTTCTGACATGCATACTAATTTACTAGATTAAACTGCATTAAAAATGAATCTGCCTATGTACATATTAATGTAATTTTTAAAATAGAATATTACCAAGTATTAAATTGCAAATATATCCTTCTTGTGAGTTGGGTTTTTTTTCCTTAGGGGCTACATCTATTGTTTATGATGGTTTCTTTCATCTGTATTTGTATTTTGTGACTTTCACAGGAGCAACTGATTGCTGCATTCATTGTGATTTATGTGAAAAGGGAAGCATACTCATATTAAGCATATAATTAGAGCCCTGGAACATTAGTTTATATTTTGCTGGCAATCCCAGTGACTTTGGCAACAGATTTTAGATGACCTTGACGTTCACATCTAAAACACATGCAATAACCAGCCTCAGCCTTCACCCAACCGTTGATCTTTTAAAACAGTGAATGTAAGATAAAGATCTGTTGTGGTTCTCTTCTCAGGTCTCCATAACTTTTCATAAATAAGTCAGTTTTAACATGTTTATATAAATTGATTCCCCTTCTGGGAATGCTTGGCTGTGATAAACAGTTCTTTCCAATTAGTTTGGGTTGGTTTTGGTTTGGTTTGTTGTTTTTTTTTTTTAATAGTAAGGGATTACTATTACAGCTAAAAATATTTTAAATGTAATTATCTGCTAAGTCAAGAGAATTTTTTCTTTCTGTTAGTAACAGATGAACTGCCCACTCCTGTTCACTTTAAAATCAATATTTCAGTCTCTATGCATGGAGACATCACCTTTTTGACAATACACAGCAAAAGGAAGATCTAGTGGGCAGCACAGTGACCACTACCATGAGCCATTTTAGCCATAAAGAAGGAGTTTTTGAGGCCAATGAGGCTTCTTCATTTTTTAATCCCTGAGTTTATCAGACATCTACAGGATCAACTGTGTTTTGTCCTATTTGATTTAGAAGTCATTCTCTTGGCTTACAGATTTGTACATTCCTTTAGATGCCAGCCATCCTTTTAATTCTCATTAATAAGCCATTTTATTTGATTTTGTTGTCAAGTCCATTTCTAGAGAAAATTTGCATGGAAAGTCATGTCAGTTGGTGAATCAGTCATCCAACAACCTTCATCAGCAATGAGTGGCACAAGATGAATCAGATGTAAGAAATGGTAAGAAATCATCACACAGGACACAGTGGACTTCTAGGTTTTCAGCCATTATTACTCATCTTGATGATCATATCTTTCTTCAGAATACTTAGGAGAAAGACAGCGACAAATTTTGTATCTTGACTCCTGCTTTATCAAATCATTGAAGCTTGAGGGGAAAGATAGAGGTTCTGGGTGATTCTAGCTCTGCTGCTTACTTTGTGGTAGGTTAGATCTAACAGCAGATGGAATCCCTGAGACATGTCAATTTAATTTTAGGTTGTGTGTCTAAGGCACATGTTGTGAATTACAGTGGTGTATGATGCCTTTCTAGGGAGGAGGTCTTTCTCTCTCCCACTGGGTGAACATGCTAAGGATAAATTTTGCAAACGTTTTTTTTTTTTTAAATCTGGGCTCAGTCATGTTTTAACAGCCCACGTGAATAGCAGAATATCATTCAATGATTATTTCTGACTCTCTAGAAACAAGAGATTCCTCTCCCTCTACTCTTTTATCCAGTCTCTTTGTGGGAGTGCACTCCCATAAACTGAGCAAAACCTCCAGGTTTCAGATGGACTTCAAAGCTGATGTGGTTGTACATTTTTGATCAAGCAAGGAACTTCAAACTTAATTTGCTAATGCCCCAGAACCACACTTAGGAGGAAACAAATATCCCAAAATGGGCTCTCAAATGAGGGTTCAGACCCAGATTGGTAGTACCTAGCTCCTCTGTAGAGAAAAATACAAAAGAGACAGGTAGCTCAGATTAGTGTCCAAGTCAATCTACTGTTAAATGCAGGACAGTTCCTGACAGCACTTTTCCCTGGGAAGGAGGAGGAGATGACTTTTCCCTAATCCAAGCCTTCTAGCCCTTGGAAGCAGTGAAAGGAAGCTCTGCCTAGCAGAGTGAGGGAAATCTTTTGCCAGAGAAAGTGTGGTGATTATCAAACTGCCAGGTAATTTGTTCATTGAGCAAATATCATACCTGTTGGTGGTTTTATGTTCTCTATTCTAAAAAGAACTTGCCTGTTGTCCTTTCTATCCCATCAATTCTGGAAGCCTCCACGCTAACACACTGCATCAGCCTGGCTCCACTACCACACCAAACCATCACAGACAGGACTCCAAGTGAAACTTCCACCAGACTTTCTTTTAGCAGGAGGGTATAAAAATCATTGCTCATCTTCCTAAGGAATATATTCATGATACAACATCTAAAATTCCCAATTTTAAACATTGTCCTACAGACACCACAAAAGGTTGACATTATTGCATCTCCAAGATTGCTAGGTTTTTAACAGCATGTGAGATAAGATGCTTTTGTTGTGTAAACAAAGACTTTAAGTGTTCATTTTAACTGTGTATTTATAAGTCTCAGAGTCAAAAGACCCATCCCTGACCCCCTTCACAGGCTGGCACCACTGTAGCTTCAGAAGCACGTTACCTAAAGAGCTAACAACCGTGAGCAGTTTGGATGTTACCCTTAAGAAAATACAGGACAATGAAGCTGGGCTTTCTAGAGCTCAAACCTACCATTTGACCTTTGCAATAGTGAGAAACAATAAACTTATATGTGCAACATATAACTCACACTCATGCCAGCCCATGCAGACATTGTGTCTACAGAACACCTATAAAAAATTAAGTAGAACAATTTGTATTTGCGTATAATGTAGATGAAAATTTGAAATCATTTAAGTAAATATTTTAGTATTTTATCCTCCTATTCAAACTGATTTTTTGCAACAGAAGCCTGGGTGTGGACATTGACTCAAAAATAAATTCTGAGATATTCCAGCTTGTCTTAAATCCTTAAGCATGATCACGGTTTTTGCTTCTGAATACATGGATATTTGTTTGACCCTGGCAAGACACTACTCTTTGTCTGGAATTAAAGAAAAAAGTAAGACATCTGGCTTCTGATTCACTGATATGAGAGGAGCAACCAAGCACCATCCAGCCACTATACGGGTACAATAAATTAAGCTTCACCTCTGTGGCAAAGTCTCACTCTAAACACTACACTTTCTCCTGCCAAATGACCTCTTTACACAAGTTCCCAAGTTTCACAAGAAAAAGGGCAAGATGCAAACTGTGTTCAAGTCCAACTTGAATCTGACCCAGTTGGAATACAAGAAGAGAATAAACTGCCACCCACACACAGCTCACAAGCAGGAAGTAAAATTCAATTGTTTTATTTATGTGTATTTATTTCTTTATAAGTATCTGCATTGTCTATTACCAGAGAATGGGTTTCTGGGTGTTAGGCTGGGGAAAACACTGCAATTCCTTTTGTATGGGAATACCCTTTTGCTGTTTTCTTTAATTAATATCATTGAACCACAATTTCCTTGGATTTTGCTGGCATAATGGATTCAGACACCAGGTTTAAAGGAGTCCCATGTGAGTGTTTGTGAAATACTCCAAAACTATTTCTGCAGAACTGCCAAAATATTAATTGGAAATATTACTCACACATCTAATCAGGAAAAAGAAGTATTGCCAGGCAGCCAGTCCAATCAGTGACAATTTGAAAAGCAAATATTGGCTGTCCCAAATCAATTTACATAGCAAAGATCATTTGGACAATATAAACACTGCAGTACTCTCATATAGTAAATATTTGTTCGTTAGTAATTTGACTAATTTTGTATTCTGCTTTAAACAAACATACTGAATGTATTTTTATTCTCCACTTTTGCCAAACTTCTGTTATAGGTTGTTGTATCTAAGTTACAGACTTAAACACAAAAATATAGTGTGTGGCTTGATATGCTGTGCATATAGAAGCATCAGTGTTAAGCAAAAAGAGCAGCTGGTTTGATTAAAGTGTTTTGATTCCTTTTCTAATCCATCATAGATCACAAATGCTGTTGATTTTGGTATCTCTTCAAGACACACAATCTCAAACCTTGACTTCAAGTAGGTGGATATGGGACTGTTGAGTTGTCACTGTGAACTGTTTCCATGACAAAGAGATTAAAAGAATACAAGAAAAAGTTCTCAAATTGAAATATTATGAGGTGGAATATACTGGAAAGTGATCCGACAAATCTTTGGTACAACCAACTCAAAATTTCAAAGCCAATGCCCATTTTGTAGCAAATTTCCTTTTGGCAGGTCAATCCTCACTTCACATCAGCAGAAAGGGTGGAAGAGTTAAAACTAAGATTACCTTCCTCAATTAGCTTGTCAGCATTTTGAGGGATTAATCCTTCCTAAGATCCAAAAAGTCTTGAAACTTACCCTGAAAGAGTTGAGAAAAACTATAAGCTCTACCATCTAGACAAGAAGTTCCCCACAGGTCAAAAATGGTACATGAAAGCAGCCAAGGAGCCATGCATATGCCTATTCATAAGTGCATGTTCAGACAGGAATTACTGCCCTCAGCAATGCCAAATTCAAGAGTAGCACATTTTCTCAATATGATTTGTTAGCTCTTGCTTCTGAGAGCAGCAACACAAGGAGAAAAAAAAAAAAAAAAACAAAGATGGATACATACTGTTTGGGAAATTGAGAGCCAGACTTAACATGTCTTAAGCATCTTTCAGTGTCCCATTTTTTTTTTTCCAATCAGAAGTACAGATTATAAATTCAGGATGAGTTGCTTTGAAAGTTTTTTTTATGCCTAAAAAACTAGGCAAAAGAAACACTACAGTATTCTAGATAGTGTTCAAATATGGCCATACAGTGAATAATTTCACTCTAAATATATTTAAGCTGTATTTCTGCATTTTTTTTCATTTGTGTGATGGATTTTTGTTTATATAAATATGACAATTGTTCTTGCAAAGACATTTCAACATTTGAACTTTTTGTAAATTGTTCACTTTCAATCTCTAAGATAAAACTTTTTACCTGTGTTCCAAGAAGTTATTCTGCAAAGAGATTTTTAAATCCAGATCAGGAAAACAGCCTTTTTTAGGACTAAATTATTTATGGCTTTATTAAGTCAAATGTGTTTGTTTGCTTTTTTTCCTTGTTTTGTATCTTGATACCAAAAAAAAAAAAAAAATGAGGGGTGACACTGAATTTCCCATGGAGATCTCCACCCACCATATGAGAAATAAAATACTATTCACAAGAAGTACATTTATCGGTTTTTGATCCACTGAGATTTTTGATAATCAGTTCAACAATTAATAAACTGTCCTTCCAGAAAGAGACAGCATATGGAGAAAACAGTATCTCAGAATTTTCTCTAGATTTTACAATGTTTCACTATTGAAGTTTACTGAAGACTACAAGCAAATACATCAGTATTGTAATGAGAGCCTGACACAAAACTTTCCACATCTCAGGCTGACTCCCAGTCTTTTATCAGCATACAATCCAAATGTAGGAACTTAAAATGCAGTTTACATGACTCCTCTTACCCCAGCCAGAAAAGGGCAATTGATGTTTTGTGGTACTGCAGCTTGCTTTCTCCATAGCTGGGTTTTCATTACAGCAGTTGCTACACTGACTCATAGGGCTGAGTGTCTGAATTAGGACTGGAGCCAAAGACTGAGATGCTGTGCCACAGCTCCCTCTGCAAAACAGCAAATTATGCTGAATGCCTGGACATTCTAACATTATTGAATCTATGGCATTCGTTTATTAGCATAACAAGACTCCGCTGCTGACCTAGTTTGCTCGTTAAATTAATGGAAGTTGGAGAAACTAAAAAGAAAATCCTAGAGGGGTTTCAGTTCTGTGCCTACTTGGTTGGATCAGTAATTCCTTTTATTTTCATTTCTTTTCTCCTGGCTGTATAACCAGATGAATTTGTTTTAGATTATTTCCCTATTAACTAAAATTTCCCAGAGGTTCCTGGTATTTGCATTCAGCTGTTTCAGTAGCAGATATAACATTGCACTGGATATACCATCTACTGAAACAATGAAGTTGTAAGGAAATCAGACACATGTTCCCTACAGATGTTGACCTAAAGCATATTGAAGTTGCCAAATACACCTTTGGGTCACACTCTTCTCCATCTGGAGATCTACAAACACTGGACCAAATGCAAGGAGTTATTTATAAACTGGGTACCCTACTGAAACTAGCAATAATGAATTTAAGTTCCAAAATCAATGCTGTGAGTGCTAAACACTTGCAGCCACCAAGGATTTAGTTGGAACTTTCTGGCACTTTATATCTCTGAAAATTGAGACATCATAAGTTTGGTGCTTATATGTTAATTTTAGAAATTTGGTTTTGGAATTCTGACTTTCAAATCCCTATTCACACCTCCAGGTTTAGCCAAGCCTCTCTTGATGTTTTCCTTCTGTATTGTCCACAGTGGCAGGAACTGGTCTGAGAAATATGCCAGGGCCAGACAGAATTGTACCCATAATTTCTGCTTCTTTGTTTGGCCAGGAAATTGCCCAGAAGAGGGACTTGTTCTCTCAGTCACTGTTTGGTCCCTTCTGATGCATATCATTGCTCTCACAGGAGTGCCAACAGTAATGAGAGCTTTGTCCTTATGATCAGCTTTATCCATGCTCATTCTACTTTTGCAAGATTGCTGTTGTAACCTACTGCATTCCAGGGGAACAGGACAGCATATTCCATCAACCCAGGGACAAAATGCCTATCTTATTAAAATCATGATAACTGTATAATAGGTATTTCTCACAAACTCAGAAGAAAAAAAATTCCCTCCTGGTTAGGAATACAAGATGTCAGTAAACAGGACAAAAAGCCTTAAACTGTGTCTTAAAGTCTGTGCCAGAGGGAAAGAGAAGGAGGCACCGTGGATCATAATTTCTGAGTAAAAGGCACCATGCACTGAGTCGTTCTTGCTGACTCTTTCGTACTGAGTGAAATCTTTGCAGGAACTTAGTCTTGTTTCCATAATGTGATAATCGAGCTGATAGCAGTTAAGTGGAAAGGTTGTGTTCCATAATATTAACTCCATCTGATTTCCCCTTCTGTTCTCTCCAGTGGAGAGAATTACTTTTATTACCCTTCATGTAGTTTATATCCTTGATTTGGTACATTGGAAAGTTAAGGAAGCTGAGCCATTCATTTAAATATTGAGGTGCAGGAAAAAGGGAGTTTGATGAAAACACTGTGTCTCTGTGAATTTTCTTCCTTCCCCATTTTGAAAATCTAGTTTTCATTTTTGCAGCACATTGGAATAGACTTATTAATCCACTGAGGGAAATAAACAGCTGGAAATAAACCTTTCCCAACTGCTGGAGAGACACTAACTGTTTCCTAAGCCATATCCAAGTGGTCACCAAATAAAAGCATAAGGGAAAACCAATTCTTGGCCTGTATCTAAGTCTGTGCTAATGAAGAAATCAACAGTAGAGGGCTGGATGAGTCATTCTTCTTTAAGGATCATCAAATATCCAGCTTCTTAATTATTTATTGGTTGCTAAGACCAGCAGCCAACACTGTGCTCAGAGTTGCTCAGGGCAGCCTTCACCACACAGTCTAAATTTGGCATAGCAGCACTATCCAGCAACTCCCTGGATGTTCAGTAGACATCCAGCAATGTACTTGAGGGGTGGTGAAAGCCAGAGATGTTTGTAAAGTGTTAGAGAAGTCATTTTCCAATCGAAGTGCATTTTAAGGAAGAACACAAAAAAAAGTACACAATAGGCACCCAAAGAATTAACTGACAGTTCAAAGGGAAGTTATGGAAAGTGGTACATTCTTGATGGTCTGTGATTTCTCCTTCTGCCACAGATGATGTTATTTCTCATGTCCCTTTCAAGAACACTTACATAAACCCAGTTTCATGTGTAAAAAGAGATAGGGAAAAGAGCTGGCCAGCCTGTAGCCAATATAGTTTCACTCATACTACAAAATTTCCCATCTGAAGTGAAAAAAAATTATCTTGGGAAAAAGTACAGAATTTTGTTATAGTTCAGATCAAACAATTCCAAAACAAAAATGGAAGTGTGTAATTAGCTGTCCTATCAGCATGCTCAGTTACAATGAAATGCAACTCACAAGAAAAAAATATCCTTAAACCCTCATGACAGTGTGTCCAGGTACAGTAACTCTTGAACAGATCCCAGAGAGACTAGCTGAATGTCAGACTGGAAGAGGCACCAGCTTGAGGCTGCAGGTTCTCTCTACATGCAGCAGAGACATCCAGAAAAGGGGAAAACACGCAGAACAGAGGTGACTGTGCCTGGAACACTGAAGTGGCCTCAGCAGTCTGTGTAAATTTGGGAAGAAACAAGGGGAATTGTTATTCTTAAGGTTTGAGAGTTTGACTAATATGAAATGGAAGAGCCTGAAAGAGACTTTTCCTGGGCAGAGGAAGAGTCCCATAGCCCTGTATAGCTGTGTATTGCTGATATTCTGCTTTATTCTCTGAAAAGCAGTGCAGTCCTCCCTCTGGATGTGTCTGACCAGCCTCAATGGCTATGGCAGGTGAGGAAGGGCAGCAGGATCAGGACCACACTCATCAATAGGGAGCTATTCCCAAAGGGTACCATTTAGCACACAGACTGCTCCTACCTCATAGAACTTTAGATGAGATCTGCTTTTACTTATTTTTATATTTCCTTACTGAGAAGTTTTCTCCTCTCTCTTCTGAAAATATACCTGAGACTTCTTTTTTCAGCCTAGTGCTGAATTTCTGGAAAATGAATAGATAAAAAGCAAGCCTCAGAAGAATTTACAAGTCATATATAAACTGAAATATCTCTACATACATTTGGAAGAAAGCCATGTTTTGTCTGGACAATCCTTGAAAGGATAAAAAAGTTGTTAAATAGATTAATCATTCACACATAAAATGTGATTTGAGCAGCTCTAGTTTAAAACCAAAAGGCCAGAAAGAGAAGGATGGAAATTGTGAGGTTGTTTGAAACAAGTGAAAAAGGCAAGAGGGTAAAGAGAATTAATTCAGAGACTTGGAAAAAGAAAGATTTGTAGTGAATTTCATTCTGGAAGACACCAACTTGAGCTTGATGAAGAAGACCAGAGAGTAGCAAAAAAAAAGCCCAGATTGAAATAGAGTCATCAGATCCAGTGATGTGACAAATAAAAATTAAGTTTCAGCAGCATGTAGGCAAATTAAAATGTAGCTGAATACAAGGCAGAAACACAGATTGAAATGGACAGGACAAGAATTCTATCAACACTGAGGAAGAAAAAAGATGAGAGAAAGAAATATTAGATAGTGAATTTAAAAAAAAAAAATAAAGAAATATTATCTGAGAAATAAAGATTGAAGAAGGAAAAAAAAAAAAAAAAGCTGAGTATCATCTCCAGTACAAGTTGATGTACCCTGTTGAAAAGCTAGTAACAATTTCTTTTTTTCTCTCTTCTAAATGAAATAGACTAATAGGGATGGAAGACAAAGTAAATTAAAACCTAGGAAAATTAAAAATAGACAAAAAAGTGATATTATGGATATTGTGGCTGCAGCAAAACCATTACTAGGCCAAATTCACGGTTTCTGCTGTAAAACTAGAACAGTTCCATTTGATTCAGTCAAGTCACTCTAAAAGTGATGAACAGGGCCATAAACTCAGATTATATTATTGCACACATTATAATGTAAAAATATTGAAAATTAGATGTGACTTCCATCACTCAAAGATGTAATAAAGACAGAAGGCACATTAGAAATCAGGAAAAGAGGTATGACATTCATCCCTTGGGAAAAAGTTGAGGTCCCTCCTATGACCACCATCCATGTTCTTCTACTCAGACTTAGCAAGATGGTTCTCTAGCTGTTCAAATTGACTTGTTCTTTGGAAGATGCAATAAGAATACAAAATGAACTGATTTTGCACATGATTTAACTGATTAGTGGTGACAAACTTTGTAGACAAACTTTTGGTAATCACTGACACTGATCAAATTGTTGGTTTGTTTTATTTTTCAATAGCTACTGGGTCAGGAACTGTAATGCTGCTATAAACTTTTGTATATGTTTGGTGCAATGTCAGACTCCAGCAGAGCATAGGAATAAGGTGTAGGGGGAATCAGCACCAACAGCCACATCACAGGTGGAGGACAGAATGCCCCTTTTTAGTCATGCACTAAATTCCACTACATGGTAGTGGAATTACAGCCCCAGAGAGCAGCATAGAGGGAGATGTGAACTGGGAGTGGAAGAGAGGTTTGAGCATGGCAGGGACCCTGACACAGCCAGGTCTGATAAAGGGCAGGGGAAACAACACAGCACCGTGCTGAAACCACTGCTCTGCTCTCAGGCCTCCTGCTGGTGCTTTGCAGGGCGCTGCCCTCTGTCATGGAAACGCGTCTGCTGGGGATCAGTGGAACCTGCACTGAGCCTGTGGACAAACACAGAGTTCCATCAAAAGCTGGGAACATTTTAGAGCAGCTAGGCTGCTGTTTCTTTGAAGTTCTGCTGGATGCTGAGCACATTTCAGCTACTCCTTGAGTTTAAATAAGGTAAACTTGACTGTGTAAAACAAATCAATGGCTTTGCTTGTGTCTCCCAGACTGAGAAGCGATTCTTCCTAAGGGAAAGGAAGTTTCCTTCTCTGCTGCAGCTCTCTGAGCAGTTAAATACGCATGTGGCCAAACTTGGTCCTCGTAAAACCCAATTGACTTCATTCAATAAACTCCTATAAAGATGACTGATGTCATTGGAGTCCCACCAGGGATGAATTTGGCCCATGCCATTCCTCCTGTGTAGTCACTGGATAGGAATGTAGAGAAGAAAATCATACTGGGCTCTAGGACTCCATCTCCCAACAAAACTGCCAGGGCTGGAAAGGAATTACACGTGAATATAAATTTGTTGTACACACTCCATTAGATCACCCAGGCCAGCCCCTGTTTTCAGCTGCCCATGTATGAATTGGAGTTTCTCCTTTCACTACTGAGGGTTGAGCAGGAGCTTCTGCATGAGTGTGCCAAGTCTCCTGGGAGCAAAATCAGCAGCATTATCCCCAATTTACAGATGAGGAAACCAAAACAGGTAGCCAAAGGAATTTGCTTCAGCTTACATGTGGTGACAAAGGTACAAAAGGTATTGAAACTAGTTATGGCTCCTTGCCACTTAGGCCATGTATTCCTGTGATACATCCTTTTAATTTCCCTCTCCTTTTCCCATCTCCCTTCTCCCTGCCCCCACCCCCATCCACATTGTCTCAAGCCACACAACTGGGAAGCTGGGATTAATCCATCCCTAGGGAAACTGGGATTAATATACAACTCAAGCAGACCTTTAAAAAACCCAATGATTTGTGGTCCCCTTTTCAGAGTCATATGCAATCCACAGCTGAAAAGTAACAATTTGCTGTTCCAGTGCACATTCTGAGAGAGGCTTTTGCTCTGTTTCATTAATGTACTCTGAAGACCCCATCTGACAGGATTTCTTCCCACATCCAACAAAAAAACAGGCCTAGTAGGCTGTGCAGAATCAGGCTCTTGCAGAGTACTAACAGTTTATGGGCAGAAAAAGAATGACTGGAATGCAAAGGGGGGGAAAGAGAGAGAAAGATGTGCCAATATATCTTTACGTTTTCCTTCTGTAACTGGAAACAGTTTTTTTAAAAAAATAATTAAAAGGAAAAAAAATCTGTGTCTCCCTTATAAATCTTGCAGGAAGAGGCAACTAGAGTCAGGTGCCTGGCTTTTTACTGTTGCAAACTCCCATTCAGGGATGTTTTTATGATGAAAATGCAAAATTTAAAGCAACTGTGAAAACAGAATCAGCTCTCAATTGGCAGACAGAGGCCTAAGTAAGTTTTATTCACTGCATGAATGTCAGATTAAAACACATGCAAAGATAGAAAATGAAAAGAAAGAGAGGGAAGGCAACTAATCATTTAAATTGTGATCCTGATTCAAAAGGCACATCTCCCATCTAATTTGTTTCATTAATTTGAGGGTTTAGTGCAATTTATCTCTTGTGACTGTCATGATTTCATATCTACTTTGCTCTCCTTGGAATCGCTGAACTGATACTGCCTAGCAAATTTCAAAACACTGGAAGGAACAGGCGATCTGTTCCCCCATGCAGCTGGGGACATGACCAGATAGATAGCCTTTGTTAGCAGGAGGGCAAAAGTGGCCTTCTGGAGGGAGGAAATACACACACGTGCAAGTGTAGTACCAGTGACATTAAGAGATTGTATGTGCATCCTGTGTTCGGTATGCCCACATAATTTTAATGCGTCTGTATTTCTAATTATGTCAGTTCTGGAGGGGTTTTTTTGCTTTTTAATTGCACATAAAAATGCAGGTTCCAAGAAATTCTTGGCAATCGGATCACCAAGCTTCAGCTTTTCAAATGAAACGCTTCTCATGCCCAGCTGGGAGGAGTGGTTTCTCCACCTTTGCGACCCCGCAGCTCTAATAGTTCCCAGGAACCAGTTACTGACACGGTTTCTTACCTCGCCACGGGTGTTTCAGTTTCCCGGTGTTAAGGAGACGGTGGAGCGACCGTGGGAAAGCCTCGGTGGAGTGAACTGAGTCCCCTCCTCCCTCCCTGTGGACCCTACTCGGATTTCTGCCTCGTAGTTACGACCCCTGAAAACCTGGTTCCAAGCGACAGTGCCCTTCTACTTTCTTGCTCCGCGACGGGATCCTGGGTGCATCCTTGTTCCCCTACTTGGTGCCAGGAGCGACATAAAGGGACAGGGGAGTTCAGCGGGGATTTTCTCTCTGATTCCCTGTTTAGAAGGGCAGGGAGGAGGATGAACCATCCAGCCTGCAGGCTGTCCCTTAACGCAGTGTCAGTGCTCTGGGTTGCTGGTCTGCCCTCGGCGAGGCTCGGGATGCGATGCCCCTGGCCCGGCAGCGGGGCACGCCGGGGGCGGCTGGCGTGTCCCACGGAGCGCTCCGGGGCAGCGACCCACGCCGGGGAAAGGCGGCCGCTCCTGCGGGGTTTGTGCAAGGTAATCCCTCTAAAACCCCACGGAGGACCGGGGAGAGGTGCGAGAGACGACACCTTCAAATTGCCTCCGCGAAAAGCTGCCGGGCGAACGTCCCGGCCGGGCTCTGCCGCTCGGGGCCAGCGCTGCCAAGGGACGGACGGAGCAGCCGAGCTCCGCGCATGAGACGCCGGCGGAGCGGCGCGCAGGGCTCCGCGCTCGTCCCGCCCTCCTCCTGCGCAGGGCCAGCCCCGGCTGCCTGCAGGTTACTGCGGACTTCACCCCGCACCCCTCACTTGCTGCTTTTCAGATGCCTTTTTTTCAGATGCCAAAACCAAAAGTCTTCACGCGGCGTGGGAAGCAAAGCCAAAGCAAGCTGGCTTCAAACTCTGCCCACGCTCCCAGTCCCCGGAGCTGGATGCAGACACAGGCGGCACTTCGCATCCCGAGCTCCCCGAGGGCCTTCCCACGTTGGAGGTGGGTCCGCAGCCCGTCCTGCAAGAGCCTTTTCATTAGTTACGGTGCGTTCGAATGGGTGTCCAGTAAATAAGAGGGGAGAGAGGTTTCGCCCCCCGCCCCTTACGTTAAATGAGTTACAACGGCAATTTCTTTCCCGTCGTTGGTAGGATTCTTTGACCAAATAAAGAAATAATTACCAAAAGCGGCAGGGGGAAAGGGGAAAGGAGCCACACCGGACCGAGCAGCTGGCGTTGGTGAGCATCCGAGCCGCGGCCGCGCAGGAGCCGCTGGGCAGCTCCGAGGTCATCTCTGCCGCATTGCTAATTTGCCAAAAAAAAAAAGATGCTTCTCTTATCTTGGGGTTACTGACTTGTGACGGGAGGAGGAAGGTTTAGGGTTTGCCGAGAGGACGAGAAAGGACGGCGGCAAGAGTCGCTTCAAAGGCTCACGCGGATGCCCCAACACTGAGCTCTCTCCCCCGTCTCGATCCAAAGAGGTTTCGCAGTGAAATAAACATCTCTGATCTAAGACAGCTGCCGGGAATCAAAGGCCTCCCCAATCAGCGCGGAACCGGCCGAAGATGTGACTGAAAAATGCCCGCTCGTGACAAACGCAGGAATGGGGGTGCGAAGGCGTCTCTTCCCGCAGCGCCTCCAGGCTCCGAGAGCAGCAACAGTTCACCCATTACTCATCTGATTTGTTTTATAACACTTTTGACACCTAATCTTATCAGCTAATACCCACGATTTAGTTACCCGAGAAGACTTTTTTTTTTCCTCACTGGCAGCAAATTTATTTGACTCTCCGCAGATCTGTTTACTTTTGTCAGCCTTAAAAAAAAAAAAAAAAAAAAAAAAAGAGGAAGAAAAGGAAAATTAGGAGGGGGAAACCTAATGCATAAAAAAAGATTGGTAGAGACAACCACTGAGGAAATAACAACTAAGGAAAAAAAAATCAAAAAATAAATAAGTTTTGAATATTGACAAAGAGGGTTTACGAGACAAGCGATCAGAAACCAAATGAACACATATGTAATCCATGCAGACTTGCCTGTAAAATAACGATTTATTTTAATACTTAAAAACCACACACAATCCAGTGATAAATGTCAATTACCAATAATCAGCATAAAGTGCCAAACAGCCATACAATTTTTTTTTTTTTAATAAACAGAACTTATTGGAATGTCTCTTAATTTGAATATACTGTTCAGAAAGCCAGCGTTTAAAAAAATACGCTCTCAAGTTGAGATTTGTTCTCTCACACCAGGACACACGAAGACTTTAAAGTACCACTAAAACCACGTTGTGCATACCGTCAGTTTGACGTATTGCCATCTTTCTTTCCTCTGGGTTTTTTAAATAAGTCCAGAAGTTACAAACTTCCTCACAGCACACTAGACCACAAGGTAATAAAATAGGTCTCCATGTCCCAACACCAGGAACCCGTGGGTCTGAGGTCTGGATGCGTTTTCTAACGCATGATAGGACTCTCCACTTGAGAGACTTAGGTCATTTCCAAACATTAATTTTCTTCTCCTTTTCTGAAAACAAACTAGCAAATGAGATTTGCAAGTTGCCCCTCTCCTTATCCTAATGGTGCTGTGATGAGAAAACACTGTTTCAGTTCTTAATCGTCTTCTGGAATTCTTTGTATTTCCTGAAGTGTAAAAATAAGAAGCTTTATACAGTCAAAAAAAAAAAAAAAGTATAAAATAAGAGTCTGGATTTTCTTAAGTAATACTTTTGGAAGCTACAATTTTGGTTTGTTTTGGGGTTTTATTTTTTGGGTGGGGAGGGTTGGTCGGGGGTGCCTTGTGGGTTTTTGTTTGGTTTTAAAGAGATTCCTGTCCAACACGTGAGCACCACCTTTTGGCATAAAGTTTATCAAAGCCACACAAGTCAGCTAGCACTCTTTGTATCATTCACATATACTTTAAATGCAAAATAATCTTTTCACCCACGACTTAGGAAGTTAATTTCTTGGACGGGGGATTGAAGGGGTGCAGATTTTGCCCTTTTTAAAGTAGAAACAAAAACAAATCACAAAGTCCAGTGCTTCCGTCCTGAAAGTTTTGTTTCTGCTCTAGTTTTGGTGTAAAGTCTGAAGGGGAAGCAAAGTTCATAGAAGCTGGAGATTCAACACTTAAGTTTGGAGGGTTTCAGTTCCTTTACTTGCGTGTGCAGTGTCTTGTGGACAGCTAGTGTTCTGGACTGGCAAAATCCTTTCCCGCATTCTTGACACTTAAAAGGCTTTTCTTTAGAATGGATATATCTAGAGAGAGAAAAACAATTGATATGTCAGAAATAACTGGCCTAAACTCAGCAGTGAGTAGCTACCTGAGGGTGAACATGCTGGAGATTTCTTCCACCTACTGCTGAGACTGGGAGTGCTGGAGTACGGCACTTGGGCAATTGTCTGCATGTGTGTGTGCAAGAGAGAGGAGTGTCAGAGGCTTACAGGGTGCCTTTCTTAGGGATAAAGGACTTCCCTCTTACTTTGGGGTCACCAGGCTGCATGTCTTCATGTCACTTCTAAATGATCATAGAAGCAGAGGACACATGAGGCAAACGGAGGATGAAAACATCTGTAGAAGCTAAAAAGGAGTTTGTGAAAGTGGTTTTAATAGAGTGAGGTATATCTTCCACTGTGAGTTACCTGGGCTCTTCCACCAACAGTGGGCAGAGGAACTGGAAAGAACACTCTTGGTTGGACAGGTGCTTAACTGTTTTTATAAAAATCTTGAGTGTAGATGGGTAACTGGGAGAGTACAAATACACAAGGGAAAAAGAACAGGAAAAGAAAAATAGTTACCTGTGATCCCTCAGATGATCCTGTCTTCTGAAGGCCTTGTGACAAATGTCACATGTGTAGGGCCGTTCATCGGTGTGGGTTCTTTCATGGATCAAAAGGTTGTAGGACTTGGTGAAGTGCCTGCCACAGAATTTACACACAAACTCCTTCTTGGTTTTGGACGGTAACCTTCCCCGCGTGGGTTTCTTTTCTGGAGAGAGTTTAGTCACCTCAAGCAAAGACCCCAGCCCTGCAGGTGAGCCCTGACTGTCTGCCTGTCCCAGTTTAGAGTGGTCCTCTTGTGTGGCAGCCACTGCTAAGTTGGCAAAGTCAAAGCGGGGTTTGGCTTTGAGAGTCATGTTGGTAGCCTCTTGCTTGGGCTGGATGACATGAGGGAAGAGCGGGAAGGTCGGCAGCTGGAACCGCGCATCCACCAGGCTGGAGACGCCGGGCACTTTGGAGAAGGAGGAGCGGGGCAGATGCATGGCCGGGTAGCCCAGAGTCCACTGGTGCAGGTGCACGGCGTGCAGGGCACTGAAGCCGTAGAGGTTGGAGAGGTGGTCGGAGGGCACGGCGGGCAGCCCGTTGAATGCTTGCAGGAAGGAGTAGTTGGTAAGCTGCAGGGAAGGATGAATAGGCACCGGGGCCGGCAGGGTTTTACTTCCCATGGTGGCCACTTAGGAGGAGGATCTTGGGAACAGGGGATGAAAATATCTGGAAAATAAAGATGGAGGGGGGGAAGAGGGAGAGGTAGATTTACATGAAAACAAAAGGAGAGGGAATTTCTTACCTCACCCCTCATCAGTATCTTTCTCCAAAGCCACAGGAGGGGGTTGAACCTACAGAAGCCTGACCAGGTCTTTCCTGTGAGTGTATCCCTATATTTCCCCTCTCTCCAGCTTTCTCTTGCACACAAATGTTGTACTGCATCCACAATCATTCACTTCCCAGCATCATCCCCTGCTACGCAGACTTCTAATTATCCTCCATGTGGGGACAACCGAGAGATGCCATTTGGGCCCAAAAAGCTCAGTCATCACCCAGTAATTTAAAATCCCTTCCTGGGTGACCTCAGCCTTTAGAAAATGGTGAGATACTGCCCACTACATCTCTCCACAGAAACTGCATTTAGCCCTGACTCTTGAGGTGATGAGAGGAAGGGTACAGAGCTTGCTGCCACTGAGTTGCTCAGCTCCTTGCGGCCTTAGGCAAGCCTGTGAGATGAGGGAAGCACTTGGATGTTCAGAATTGCATGCTCTCCTCCTTTCAAAAAAAGAAAATAATTTTAGGGAAAAAAACATTATGGGGAAAATACCAGCCAAAGCCCTCCCTATTGTGCACTGCAAAAAAGAAATGGGAAAATGCTGAATTTGGGTGATGAATCCGAAGTGCCATTTGCTCTTCCCAGAGAGAAGTGCCTGGCCTTAAGCCCACACCCTAATCTAGGCAATTGCTTAATTAGAACCCTTCAAAAGGCAAAAAGACGAAGGCTTGCGAGACCCTTCCCATGGGGAACCCAGACCAGCAGCTGCAGGGCCGCAGCCCTTCCCTGGGCTGGGTGCCACCACTTTGGTCTGTGTTTCAGGGTCCTGCCAAGCCCCTAGCCTCTCTCCTGGGCCAGATCCCTACCCGTCCCACCCCACAAGATGGAGGGGGAAATGCTACAAGGCAGCAGAACTGAGGCACATCTGGGCCAGTCTGAAAATTCAGCCCTGGCTGCTGTCAACCATTTGGCAGGAGATGCCTCCCGAGGGTTGTTGGTGGGGACGCAGCTTCCTCCCTTTGTGGGTGTGAGAGAGCACCCATGGCTTTTGGTAGCATCACATCCCTGCAGCCCAGAGAGCCTCCTCCTTACTCCACAGCCCTCAATTTATACTCACTCTCTCCTTAGTGAGCTCTGGGATTTGCCTTCAGTGGGGCTATTTTCTGCCAGAATCCCCTCAGGTTTGCTGCAGGATCCCCACAGGATCCACACAGAGTCTTTACAAGATCCTGACGGGGTTCCTGCTGAGTCATGGCAGGTTCCCCTACAAGATCCCCGCAGGGGACTCCAGCAGGGTCCTCGCAGTGTTTGGATTAGAGTTCATCTCCATGTGAAGAGTAAAGCCCCTTTAGAGAAATGGAGGCAGCAAAGTAAAGCAGAGCAGTAATTGTCCCTCTGAGCTGGACATCTGGGGGTGTGGAACCTGGTGGTGGAAGAGGTCTAAAGTCCAGGGAAACAAATCTGATTTATATGAGTGCTGTTGCCTGGAAAGAGGAGCTGTGGCTGGGAGGGTGTGAGAGGGAGAAGCTCACTCTGAGCAGCTCTATACTCCAGGCCCACCTTTCACTCTGCTTCACATAAATCAGGAGCAGGAACCTTAGAGGAATTCCACTGCAATGACCCAGAATAAGAGATTGTGACATTTTTTGGTTTTCAGTTTGATATATTTCTGATAGTGACTGATTGAAAAATGTCTATTGTCTATTCTCCTTCCTTTCCTCTTTTTTCCTCTCTCTCTCTTGTTTGGTTTTTTTTTGTTTGTTTGTTTTGTTTTGTGGGTGGGGTTTTTTTGGGTGGGGTGGGGGAGGGTGGGGTGGGGGTTGGGGTTTTTTTTTGCTAAACTATTTAGGGGTGCTGAATCAACCGGATTGTTTTGTTGCTCTACTGGGGATATACTTTTATTTAGTTAGTGCTGCCTATACACTAAGCCTGTCCACATCACAGCACAAATACCTCAGCTGGCGACCCCGAGGACAAAGTACACAGAAATGTCTCTGGTCCTCTCATCCAGGTACCTGAAAACCTCTGTTTCTGTCCATCACAATAGCTCCATGTCTGTTTCCCTGTCTAGGTAGCTCTAGATCTCTCAAACATTAAACAGGCTATTGGAAATAAAGTTTATCTCACTTTCTTTCTTTCTATCCTTAGAAAACATTTAATATGGAATATATAAGCAGAAATCTACTATGTCAACATGGGTAAATTCTCTCTTGAAAACATTTTAAAAATTATCTTTTGATTTTCCCAATAAAGAACAAGGCACAAACCAAGGAGAAATACAGTCAGGTCATAATAGCATCCAATTCACCCGCAGTTTTTTGGGTTTTGCTAGAGCAGCTCTGTTAAACTTTAAAAAATTCAAAATTTCTAAAAGGATAAAAAAGCAAAAGACGAAAAAAAAAAAAAAAAAAAAAAGAAAAAGAAAAGGAGAAGAAAACAGAAGAAAATAGGAGGTAGGAGCAGAGTGTTCATGTTACTACAAGTTTCTTGGCATTTTTCCAGAAACGTAAGCTACGCTTTTGCTCTGTACGACCAGGATAGTCAAAAATATGGATGAAGAGCAGGTTATTGCATAAAGAAGTCCCCTCACTTCGGGACATCAAAGTGAATGTGTTTCACAGTGTAGTAACTCTCTGGTCTCCCACTTGCCCGCAGAGAGATCAACGTTTCTTTGATTTCGGTGTCACCTCCACCTTTAATTCTCCTTCATGTAAACAGATCGTTATCGGGTCTTTTTTTTTTTTTTTTTTTTTTTTTTTTTAAAGAAGACCCCGCAAGCTCTCTACTTGAATTCCCCCATCGCAATAAAACTGTGCGGGGTTTTCTTTTTTAACACAAAGTAGCTCAGTGAGTAATTAAGAACAAACCACTTGTGTTCTGACTGAAACAAAACCCACTCATGCCAAGATAAATTTACCCTGCAAAATAGGATCATAAACTTGAAAGTCTACATCTGTCTCCAGCTTTCTTACCCTTTGTCCTGAGTGAAGATACGGTAATGCTATTGTCCAGTTGCCACTGTTTTAAGACCATTGCAATCTTAACCTTTAAATTCTACCTACTCTATACGCCAGAATTTCTGCTGGTAACATAGCAAGAGGCGAAATTAAATGGATTTTTCAGTAATCTTGTGGGTAGTCGGTATTTTTCCTTTCTACATTGAATTATCAATTTCCTATGTATCCTTTGGAAGGGATATTTGTTACATTAAATACCTGACTCATAAATAATGAGGTTTGCTAATTAGTTCCACATGGAAGAATGGAGGAGGTAAATTACCCTGAGAACGTTGCTTATTTTTACAAACATGATAAAGTAGTGGGCATAAAATGATGTATTCTTGTGAGAACCTCAAACTACAGCAATCAGGTTCATCTGTCAAAAAAAGTTCCCCAGTTTTGCCTGAATTTTTTCACGTCTGTTAGCCCCGTCCTTTTGGCTGCACGCATCGGTGTGCAGCATTTTGCCACCAGGTCGGCTATGTATTTTGTCTCCTTTGAGGGGAAGAATATTTCCCTTTCTAAAGTTAAAGCGAGGAAACGGAGCTTACAAGTTATCTGTTTTTAGGAAACTAAGTGGAAAGGGAATAAAACTGCCCTTTCGCGCCACATTGTTCGAGCGTGGTGCTCTTGAGGATAAAATACGTTGTTCAGCACAGATTTATTCAAAGTATGAATGAAGTGTGCAGAATCTATTAAAGCAGGTTTATTCGGGGCTAATTGAGCGTGAAAGAGTTAATTGCTAACATTAATGAGGACTGGAAGGACTCAGTCAGCGTGTGCCTTGGATATCTCCGCTCAATCTTTATAAAATCATCATTCACATTTTATCACGAAATCGGTGTTGACAAGTCTCCCCAGACCACCACTGCGAGCGCGGGTGAACGAGGTGGGCTTCAGTCTCTCAAATAAAAATAATAAATAATAACCGGGGAGCGAGTGTACCAGCGATGGCTACACTGCCCGGGGCAGCCTGTATCCAAAACAGCAAAGATCCTCGGGTTCGGTCCCTGGAGGGACAGAGGCTACGAGGCCACGGGCGGGAGCGCGGCCCCACGGCGGCCGTGGGTGGCTGCCGGGGGACGGCCGCAGGGGCCAAGCTCCTCCACCTTCTCCCCGCAGAAGTTTTTAGGTAGGTTTGGGGGTATTGTGTGTGTGCTTTTGCAATCCCCTAGGGTGCTGAAAGGCCCTCAGCACAAGATTCACCCTCTCTTTCTCCCTAGAGAAATGCCCGGTGCCTCCCCTGCACACGGGTAAATCGTCCTTCCCCTCTCCCTGCCGCAGGGAGGATTTCTTGCCTCTGCACTCCTCGCTTCCCACGGTCACAGCACGCACAGCCGCGGGTAGGGGCAAGGCTTGGCGCTGACAGCCCCGGGGGCAGGCAGGGCACGGCGGATCATCCCCGGGCCCGGCCGTCCCCAGCCGGGCTCTGCCGCGGAGCTGCAGCCCCGGGGTCCGGGCCCAGCGCTGCCCTAGGGGTCGGGTCTCTGTCTCAGCTGACTCCGGACTTACTGAACAGAACCTACTGTGCACCTGCCCGGGACTCAACCCTCACCCTCCTGCCTGGCTCGCGATTTATCTAACAATTCCTGCGGAGCTACGATAATCTCCAAAATGCTCTCTTTTTATAGTTTCCCTCTGAAAAGCCAACTATAACAACCATACCCTAATCCTCGGCTTTGCACTGACACTTTATAGGCTCGGCCTCGAGAGAAGCTTAGTCACTCCTGCGCTGAACTTGCTTCGATCCACTCGGACAAATATAAACATCAGGCTCATTTCTGTTATGGCCTTGGGAGGAAAGAGAGAAGGCTTTTCAGATCCTAAAACACTGGGTTTGCAAGAAAAGAAAGGAAAGAAAAAGAAAGAAAGAAGAAACCTCACAGAAATAAAGAAAGAAGAGAAAGAAGAGGAAAGAAAAGCCAATAATAGAAAGGAGAAAAGCTGGAAGTTCAAGTCGGTAAAGGACATGCAGGCTTCTGTTTTGCTCGTATGTGTCATTTTTAGCTCGGGTTAGAAACATTGCTTCTCCGCAAGGGAGGAGACACAACCTTGAAAGAGGAGGACAAATCTTTTAATAGCATCAAAATATCCTAGATGCATGTGAAGGCTTACCCCAGCCCTCCGCCCGCCCCAAAGAGAACAGTGCTGCTCACGTGAACCAGAATTTCCACGCTTCTGCACCATCCAGGGGATCGTGGGAGGGGATGGGGGCAAAGAAAGAAAGGAGGTAGAGTAAAGGAAGTGTTTGAATCGATATCCCCAGCCCCCGAGGCTTGGCAAAATAAAAACCAAACAGAATGAGTTGTTCTTTTTATTTACCTAATCCCGATCTGTGCTCCACCGCTGGCAGCAGTTAAAAGATCCTGGGCTAAATCTGAGCTGGTAAAATAAAATACTGAAAAAAAAAATAGGGGAAAAAAAAAAAAAAAAAAAAAAAAAAAAAAAAAGAAGAAAAAGGAGGTTGGGCTAGGTCAATGCCTGTGCTGGCCCTGGGGGGCACAGCTCACCCCACCCACCCCTCTGCTCCTCCAGCGGGTACAGGCAGATCCGAGCGGGGCCAGGTGTCCAGGTGCTCCAGCCGGCGGGGCCGGAGGTGCTCTCCCTGCTCCTGCTCCCGGAGCCGGCTGCGTGCGCTGGAGTGCGAACGCGCCCGGGAGCAGTCGCGCTCAGACTGAACCGATCCCTTCCCTCCTGCCTCCTCCTTATTTCAACCCCCCCNGACGTCCTCCCGGGGGGGCCGGGGGCTCCCCGCGCAGCTCCGCGGCGGACGGGACGCTCTCCCGGCGCCGCTGCGCGGCTGCGCTGCCTGCGCCCATCCGGCCCCTCCGCTCCTTTCTGCAGCGCACGGCTCCGAACCGCGCCGAACCGTGCCGAACCGTGCCGAACCGTGCCGAACCGTGCCGAACCGCTCCGAACCGTGCCGAACCGCACCGCTCCCGCCCGCCGCCCTGCGCCCCCTCCCCGCCGAGCAGAGCCGCGGGACAGGACTCACCGGGACCTGCCCAGAGGGCAGGAAGGGGACAAAGGCAGAAAGGATGAAAAAGTGGGGGCAGGATGGAGGGAGGGGTCTGCTCCCGCTGGACGGATTTAGGGATCGCAAGTTGTTCTGCCTCTCTGAGAAGATCCTCCGAGAGGATCCCGGGAGCCGCTTACCTGTGAGGGGTCCACTCCCGGGTTACAGCCGCTTCCTCCGCCCGTCCCATCATCCCTCCTGATCCCCACATTCCGCCCCAGCGCCTCTGACCTCGGTGCCTTCCTCCTGCCCTTCCTCCCACGGGCCGGGAGGGTCTCTCCCCGCACCCCGGGGGGGTTCCACGGCGTGCGAAACTCCGCGGATTCCCCGAGGATGGGGAGCCTCAGAGCTTTGCTTACGTCCAGGGCGACTGCCAAAACTATAGAGGAAAGGCAAAATAACCCTCGAAAGAAAAAGGTTAAACGTGCTTTATAATTAATCTTGAGGGCGTAATCTCCTCAGTTATTTGTTTTTCTATTCATCCATCCATTCACACTCCTTTAGATCCGTGAAGGGGGAATAATTGCTTGGGTATATTACATCGTCCCGAGAAGCCAGGGTAATGTAATACGTGAGCGAAGACAGATCCGTCAGGATAACACGGTACCGTGCTCAGGGACACGCAAGTGTCTTTTTATTGTTCATGACACTCCTGTTAATACACCTTTTTTTTTTTTTTTTTTTTTCTTTTTTACCATCTCCAAAGGAAAAACAAGTAAACAACTAAAACAAAAATCAGCTAAACAGCAACAAGAAAACACTACGTTATCATTCTGCAGAATAACTGTTCAGGAACATGACAGTAGTGTAGCGAAACAAGCCTACCCCTGCTATTTCAACCCCAAATCTTCTCTATTTTTCTGAACAGTTTGGGGTCCAACATTGCACTCTGCTCTAGGCAGGCTAAGAGATTTTTGTTCCCTCTTTTTGTAAACGGGTGGTATTTCTATGAAGCAGAGACGAAGCAAAGACTTGCCCAGTTCTTCAGTTCTCTCGCATTTCGTGCTGTTATTTTCTCTCTTCCTTTATTATACCCACACACACTCAAAAAAAAA
>VZTR01027756.1:201067-233282 GCA_013400775.1 Chaetops frenatus | reverse complement strand
TATATATATATAACCACCAACCAAGCAAAGAAGGAAAAACCTCAAAACCCAAACCCCTAAACCTCGTATTCTCATTCCTGTCGAGAATGAGATCCTGTGCCCGGTGCTGCAAGCTGACTTCTTTGAATGAGTTCGCATTTTTAAATACAGTTTAAGTCCAGTTGTCTGCACAAGAATGTAAGATCCCCAAGTGTCCCCAGACCAAGATACAGATCGCAGATAGGCTCTTCTAACTGGAGATGTATCTTTTCCCATAGGAAAAATATCGTTATGGCTGAGGTTGGGTGCGTGCACTAATAAAACAAAAATCACAATTCTCTTTAGTGAAATAGCGGATTAGCTGAGACGGTAAACACAAACCCAGCAATGATACCTGCACTTGTTGCCTTTGAGGGATCAAAATAAAAACCATGTACTTCTAGATACAAACCTCATCATTCCGAAATAAATACTTAAACATCGAAATAAATGGCAATAAATGAGCTCGTTGTCTATGGGGGAGTGAGATACAAAAAAGAATTATTCCCACGCAAAAATAGTTTATAATCAAGGCAGGTCGTTGAGATATCATTCTATTCTAGAGTATTCCTGGAAGACGTAGCTGAAAGCTGCCTGGATAATGTGTCGTCTGATATTTACGTATTTGTTCAAAAATAAAAATATTTGGACTTGTCAACGCACTGGCGATAGAACTGAGGTTTCAGGTTAACTGTCTTGTTAAGTGCATTTGTTTTAAATATCTGGTGTTTAAGTTATGAAGGGTATGTTGTTCCAAAACCTTTATTCTAGGATGGATTTTTATGATGCCCCTTGCTAATTTGCATTATGTCAACTTGCAGCGGTGGGGAACCTAATACCAGGAACGGGGTACAAAACCACTCTTAGCTCTGGTACGCAGGGAATATGCTGCGCTTTTCCACAGCGAAGATCTGCTGTCGATTAGGAATGTTACGACTTCAAGAGAATTGTGAGAAGTGAAGGCATCTGCTCCCCAAGCCAGCCACGTTTGTAGCATTTAGACGTGACAGCGAAACCCAATTCGTTTCAAGAGAAACCTGTGGGATGAGTGGGGAAACCGGAGCCCCCCACTACCATTTCCCACCTGTATCCCCCTCCCAAAATCATTCCCGTCCCTGTCCTGTTCCACGTATCTGCAAGTCAAAGGCCCCCAGTGCTACGCATCCCATTTTCGGGGAGCAGCATCCCGGACACCAGCCCTCGCCCAGCACACCGGGACTGCCTGTCCGCTGCGCTGCCGCAGCGCCGGAGCCGCCGTCGGGCGCTGCCGTCTCGCCCCGGTGCCGTCGGGGCCGGTGCTGGTGCACACACCGGGGGGAGCGGCTCTGTGACCCTTGCGGAGCAGACTCAGGGGGCACCGGGAGAACATCTGAGAGCATTTCCCTGTCCCTCCCGAGGGGAGCCTGTTGCGCTTGTCATCTCCTCTCTAACCCTGAGCACCGCGGGCACTGGGGATCGCTCCTCCTCTGGTTCACGCTCCTCGGTCATCCCTGGATGCACCTACACGCGTGCTGGGAGCGGGCTCTACAGCCTGACTGGTGTTTCTCTTCCCTGCTACAGCTGGGACACCCAGCTTCACCCACTTAACCTTTGCAAGAAAAACGATTCCCGGCCCTATTCAGTAGCCATGGGCAGGATAAAACTCCCTTTTGCTTCCGTGGGACTTTCTGCCCACCGGGCAACTGCGCTTGTCCCTTAAATATTCTTTTACTGAGAAGAAAGAACTGTGCTACTCGCGGAGCATCAGCCACCGCTGGGTCTGGGGGGAGCAGCGGTTCCGGCTGGGCAGGGGGAGGTTCGTGTGCTCGGCGAGTCCAGGGGCTCCGTCCCCCCGGAGTCTGGCGAACGCAGAGGCTGTGGATGGGGGATGGCTTGGGCAAAGCCGCCTCCGCTCGGCAGCCCTGCAGCTCCCTGCAGCTCCCTGCAGCTCCCGGGGAAAGGAAGCCGGAGCAGGACTGAGCGGCTGGCAGCGCTCGGAGGAGGTTCCAAAGCTTCTTCGCTCCCGGAGCTTCACCGGCAGGATGGAGCAGCCCCGGCGGCAGACACGCAGGGGAGAGCAGGCACAAGTGCACTCAGCATTCCTCTCCTTGTCCTCATGCCTCCCCGGGCAAGGTGTAACGCCCCCGTTATCTGTGGCACTCGGAATACATATATATACATATATATGTGCGTGTATATATATATTCTGCTTTTCTTCGCTTTGCCCTCTTTCTCCTCTTCCTCCGATTTTGCTGATGACGGCAGTGAAGGATCAGAGTGTGTGGACTCTGCCCTCCCTGGAATGGCCCGCACTGAGATGAAAAGGGACAGTTCAGCTAAAGGGGCAGGAATGGCCAGGAGCCCTCAGGGGCCGAGCGCGGAGCGTGGCCGGGAGCTGCGGATGGCGCTGGGCGCGGGGCAGGGCCCGGAGGCAGCGCGGGCGCTCCCGCACCCCCTTTCCCAAACTGATCCCCGCTCCCTCCCTCCCACATTTCGCTCCTCAGGTTCCATGCAACCTTATTATTTTAATAGCTGCTAATGACAAGAAAGGGAAGAATAGCGGCAAACAACGCGGGAGGAAACTGCTCCCGCGGTGCGAGTAAACGCTCTTCAAATAGCAACTCCCGCCTTCATCCCTCAGAAAGAAAATCGGTGCAGAGGTGGATACAATGCTGTTCTGCCAACTTTGGAGTTTTTTTGGTTTTCTTTCAATCTTCCAGGGCTCCCTGAAAATAAAAGGCAAAGTTTGGAACATCTCCATTTTGTTAGCAAGGGGGAAATCGTTTTTGCCTGATTGCGGTGCTGAGATGTAACCCGGCGCTTTAATATATTGCCGCCCTTCTCTAGAGAGTTGCTGCGGAGGGGGGAGAGATCCGCGGGCGCGCAAGTCCCGGTTGGCCCCCCCGCGCCCCACGCAGCCCGCAGGGACAGCCCTCCGCCAGCAACTTCTGCGGAGTAGGAAAGAAAATCCAGAGCACGGAATAGAGCGATAGGGGATTTGTCTTCTTCAAGAATCACAATGGATTTTGCAAGCAACTAATTAAGCGCAAGATCTCCCCCCACTCCAGTCCCCCGCCGCATACACCCCTTGTTTGCAAAGCGGTGTGAAGTCGGTTGTGTAAATGATTCCATTTTAACTTCCAGCCCCTTTAGATCGCTAATAATGCCGTGGTGGTGCTGTTCACACTGGTGCAGTGAGAGTCAGCATTTCCATTATAATTTCCTATTTTCAGGGGTTTTTACAGTGGTCATAAAAATGCGATCCAGGCTCAAACTTGGCATCCCAGGGCTCCTCCCAGGAGTCATCTCTTTTTGTTGTAGTTGAAAGAGGAAACCATTTATCTGTTTTTACATTGCGAGAGAGCAACAAAAGGAAGCAAAAGCAGGGTTTGCAGAACATTTTTGTATTTTATATCACTTGCTTTTCCTCAGCTTTACAGTATCTGTCATGAATGTTAAAGGAGTACAGTACACATTAATTACTAACACATGAAAAACCATCAGGTTATGGAGAAACCAGAGTCTGTAGTCAGAACTGGTCATATAAAATACTCTTTATCGTTCTGAAATTCTTTGCTTTTCTAAATCAATAATTTATTAGTAATACATCCAAAATGTAATTTGTTGCTGGGGGTCACTTTGATTCAAAATGAATCTATCATATTGTAAATCTGAGAAAGTTTTGGTATGTGCTCATCTTTAAGAAAAATTTTGTAAAAGTACAGATGTTTTCACTGCAGATTTGAAGGGTCCATCCTCCAATCCCCTCTAAGCAAGTATATGTACAACAGTCAAATAATCTTTGGATTTAGGTGTCCCTAAGTATTCATTTATATGATGGATTATAATGGCTGTATGGTTCCCTTGAAACCATTATGTCCTATCAGGTCAAAACCAGCTTCTTAAAAAAGTTCATTTAATGCAAAGGTGGCTGGAATGATTTGTGTACATTACATTTGCTCACATACAATTCCCATATCTGCTGGAAATTGAGTAAGGATTTAATGATCCCAGAAAGACTGAAGGCTTTGGTGACATGAGTTCCAAAGGGGCCTGTGAGACAAAGACCAGTGTGAATTGGGAGACTGAAGTAGAATGCCAGCAAAGCCTGGACATCACATCATTTTGCTGTGGATTATGCCTATGCCACATGTTTTAAAGGGAAATCCTTTCTCTACTGCTATAAAATATACACCTCTGCTAGCCTGGAAACTCAGTAGGGGTATCCTCCAACTCATCCAGCTCCAGTTTGTCCAGGAAAAAGGATCACCAAGAGCAATCTCTCAGAATTCAAAGAGTTACTTCTAGGTAGTACCAAAAGATATGTATGGAATTATAGTTACATATGTATACATATAAATACATATACACCAGAAAAGGAAAGAATCTTTGTATGTATATGTAGGTACAGACAGAGATTAACATAGCATTATGGGATGCACAATGGAAATAGGGAGATATGTATATTGAATCAAGGAATTTCAGTGACCTTTATATTTTTTAAATTTTTGAATCATATTTAATTTGATAAGAGTTATATTTACTATTGTTAGCACCTAAAAGACAACTCCATAACTTTCAGTGAATAAAGCCAACATTTGCTTGCCATGGTCTGCCAATCACAGGACTGGAATCAGAATTCCACAAGATTTATCTTCCATGGAGTGATTCCATCACAGTCACATTGGGCTAGTAACCTCCAGTGGATCCAGCACTTCCTGAAAGTGGGGAACTTCCTGTTGAGATCATTCTAGAGAAACCTTTCCCTTTTTTTTCCATTGACCATATGCTTACACAGACCCTATGGGCCCTGTTTTAGGTATCTCAATTCATAGCCTGAAGGTTAGGGGATGGGTATAAGTCTTTTCCATTTCTATATTTTTATCAGGCTTTATCTTCAGGACTTAATGAAATACATATATGCAGTAATTGATAGGTCATACCCCTATGTGACAATAAGTTTGTTACAAATGAAAAAATGAAACATGTTCTCTACAAAAAGTGGTTAGAAAAGCTTTTCATAGGGCTTAATTACAGCAACATTTCCTGGCAGCAGTTCAGCATCTTCTTTGGGATTAGCATGACTGGAAATAATACAGATTGACAGGACTCCACATTTTACATCCTAATTGTTTGGGATCTTGTTTTGGCTTTGTCCACTGCATAGGTATGTAATGAAACAGGGCTCTCAGTTCAGTCAATTGCCAATACTCCTATCCCCTCATTCCAACAGACTGGGCACTGGAGCCCAAAGGTACATTCAATCCATGTGTAGTAGCATGAGTGGAGACTGGACCATCATTTGTGCCACAGAACTCTCAAAATCTGTCCAGAACTGTGACTTTTCCATGCCTTTGACACAACAGCTGCTGTGCCTGTCTGGCACTGCAGTCAGGGAGAAGAGGTGCTGAAGATTGGGAAGATCTTGTGCAAACCCACTCCACAGTCTGGGACAGGCTCCAGGGGCAGATCTGCTGGGTCAGATCTGTAGAGTCACAGCCTATAGCTCAGAAATGTGGGTGGTGTTTTAAATATGCCAAGCCTGAACCTTGGAAAGACATCCAGGGAGGGCAAAACCTGGACCAGCTGCCAAGGGGAGTCAACATTAAAAACAGGTTTGGGTCCTTCGGTGTTTCAGCAAATATTTGAAACTGCCACTACTCCATGTCCTGTAGAGGGATGGAAATTCACTACAGGACCGAGAGGTTCGTGCACTGGGGTCACCTCCCCTGCTCCAAACAAATGTGCAGTCCATAGCTGCTGGTCCCAGCTCTGCTATGAGCCCTCTCCCTTGGCTGCAAGCTCATTGACCAATGCTGTTGGCAGACACAATGGCCAACTCTCCACAGGGGACAAAGAGATTTTAAATTCAATTACATCAGTCCTTGGTCATCTAGACCACATCTGTGCCCCCTCTATTCTATAATAAGATGATTGCCAGAGGCCAGTTGGTCCTCAGCCACATGTACACTGCTGACATGACTGCATGACATTGAAGCAGCCATGGAGTTCAAGTATTCTTTCTCCCACAGAAAACTATATGATATTTTTATGATTGACTTCGGTGACTAATACCTAACAACTGTAGTATTGTGTCACTGCAGATCCAATTTCTTGGCTTTTACTCAGTGGAAAGGTGTTACTTTAACACAAAGTGTTGTTTTTAATAATACAGAGCTAGTGCCTGGATAAAGTACATAGAAATATTGATATGGTGAGAATTTTATTATTTAGAACAACCCTAAAATTATGTTTATTTCAGATAATATATAAGAAACCAGAATTTTAGTTGTATAATCACTCACAATGGCTTTCCTGTTTTTAGAAGCTTCTAAATATATAACAGCACTATAGGAAAAAATAGAGGTATTTCAANTTGTGTGTGTGTGTGTGAACTCTCAAAAAGGCTATAAATTCCCTTTGAAACTACATGGAAATAAACCACAGAGGCCAACTAAAAGTCACAAAAGCAAAGGAAGTTAAGAGTCAAGTCGGAAAGACAATTTTCTGTCATACACAGTCATGGTGAAGTGTTAGAGATAAAGGTCACCAAACGGGGGGGGCTTTGTGCCATCAGGTGATCCTAAATACCAAATAAGCTGCAATACACTGGCCCAAGGGGAAGATTAAATAGTGACAGAGTTTCAACCCTAAGTGAGAACTTCCTGCTATTCGTGGTTTGAGGTCAGGCCTTTAAGGTTATTTTGAGATAGGCTTTTGCATTTAAAGCTGTAGGAATAATAGTCAGGACATCATTGAACAGACAAGACCATAAAAATCTCTTCTTGCAAGTGCAATCCTGAAGAAAACTCGCCACCTGCTGGCCGAACGCCTGCTCCTGCTGCCCTTCTGCAATCTGCATTTCCTGAAGCCGGTATTTACCAGTTCGCAGCAGCTGAAATAATCCACAGTTCACGCTCTCACCAGTAAAGCCTCATTTTGGGACCTTCTGTCTTAAAGAAAAAAATAATTTTCATCTGAAATCTCTGTGTGATACTGTGTTGCAATGACGTTTGAAAGTACTACGAATCAAATGTTTCAGCATGAATAATAGTCTCTCGAGGCTTAAATACTTTTATACAAGTGAGTTTTGTTAAATGCATTTTAAAACATATATATCCTCTTTCTTTCCCTTATGATTACATCAGGAATCTTTGTGGTTTCTTTTGTGATATTTGTGTTGCCACAGGGTCTTTTATTTGCTGTTACTACTTTTATTTACTGTTACTAAACAGTAACTGGAGATTTTGACATCTCATTAGAAATAGTTCTCATTCCTGTAATGGGAAAGGAACACCTCTCAATGCTAAGGCTTACCATGTAACTTTTTGTTATGCTGACATTTTAGTAAGCAACTCAATTGAGTAAGTCAGGTATATATTGTTGCCTTTTTTCATTACTGTCTGCTCTACGGTAAGCTAAATTACATGACAGATCCCATTGATTCCAATATGATTTGGGTAGACCATTACAAAATAAACCAAAACACAATGTGAACACGCTTCAGAACTGATATTGTGTTTACCAGCTCTTGATGAGGCTTGTGAATGCACAAGCCACAGGGAAAAGATATCACAACCAGGAGGCTCTGGACACAGCAAGGGAGGAGGCACTGAAGGCTGGGTTCATCCAGACTCAATGACCAAGTGTCCCATGGAAGGAGGCAGAGGTCAGTGTGAGGCTGGCATGTAGCAAGGTCTAGGAATTAATTTATCAGTGCAGCCAACAAAGTGGAGAAGGAAAATAAAACATAGGTAGCTTTCCAATATGGAAGAGAGCAACAGAGAAACAGGTGAGACTTAAACCTTGGTCATTCCAATTTATATTGCATTTGAATTTCATTTCAATACTCTACATCACAAAAATTAAAAAGGTATTGATGTTCAAAAGGATGCAGAAAGAAGAAATAGTGGAAATATTAAAAAGACAGGAATATAACATAAATGTAAGCATAATACTGAGAATCTAAGATAGAAATATTGGCTGGAAGAGCCAAAAGAATTAAAAATGGGCAATTGCTTTGGGTCATTAACCATTAACATTTCAGTCTCTCACAACACCAAAATAATTTCTGCTCAGTGTGTGGTAATAATGATCGGAGAACAGCAGCAGAATAAACAAATGAAGTGAAACAACTGTGGAGAGGATTCCCTGGTGTAATGGTGAGTGTGAATGCTAAAACCACAGTTTTCTACCCAAGAAAGGGGCAACAGGTACAAAAGTGGCTGTGAATGAAGAGGGTGGAATTAGATCAGTTGTTTTCACCAGATTAATCTATAGCTTCATTCAAAATACTTGATCAATTCCCTGATCTGGTATACACATCTGTAAAATGTGGGTTAAAATGTTCACCTAACTGCCAGGGATTATGTAAAGAAAAATATTAGATATCATATTTCATAGTGGAAAATAGCTCTGGCAATTTGCATTTCCTTCAATTTGGCCTTGTCTCAGCTACTGTTATATTCTGTCCTAGTTTAGTCACAATGCAGTTTTTAAGCATTTTGGGGAGCATTTATTTGGAACTGTCAGATTGCCAAAATTAATTCCTAAATTGTGAATGTTTTCACAAAAACTTGCTCACATAAAGCAATGGTAAGTTCCTAGACCACTAGCCTCTCTTTGGGGGCAGATTTAGGGCAGGACCAGAGTCATGGACTTTTGAGTTGTATAACTTTCTCTACTCTTTCTGACTGATGGAAAAAAACCAGGACATTATGTATGTCTTAGAGATAGGAGTGGAGCCTCAAAACTGAACCTTACCTCTTCCACAACAGCTGTTCTCTGGTCAGACATTATAACTTCTGACTGGTTACCCACTGTAGGTATCACCACCCCTTCCCAAAGAAGAAGGGCAAGGCTGAAACCCGATAATGCTGCTTTTCTCACCTGCGGATAGTTATCCAAGAGAGAGGGCTACACTTACATTGGTTGATCTCCTTTGGAAACTGCAGAGACTGCCTTTTCTTAGAGAAGGAATATAACTTAAAGGTATAACTCAGACTTTTAGTCACAGGAGAAGATTAAGGCTAGAAACTTGAATGGTTTTCCTGAGTCAGGGTGGTTTGGTCTCTGCTCTCTGGATGTCCTGTTTTGTATTTTTTGTGGTGATTTAGTCCCAGCCAACAAGGCAGACCCCCACAGCAGCTCACTCACTGCCTGTCAGTGGAATGGGGGGAAAAAGTGGAAGGGTAAAAGTGGGAGAACTCTTGAGTTGAGATAAAGACAGCTTAATAGGTAAACTAAAAGCCTCACAAACAAAAATTGCATCAGGAAAGTAAGAACAGGAATTATTTCCCCAGGTGCCAAGGGTGATCACCCATTCCCAGGAAAGCTAGGCTCCATCACACATAATGGTGATTGGGCAGACAATATGCCATCATTCTGAATGTTTCCCCTCTTACCTTATTTTCGCCTCTATTTTATATGTTGTTACCATATGATATGGGACATGCTTTGGGTCAGTTGGAGTTCACTGTCACAGCTGTGTCCACTCCCAGCTCCTTGTGCCCACCCAGCCTCCTCACTGGTGGGGTGGGGTGAGGACTTTGATTCTGTTTAAGAGCTGCTCTGCAATAGTGAAAACATCTCTGCATTATCAGCAGTGTTTCTAGAACAAACACAAAACACAGACAGATACTAGCTGCTGTGAAGAAAATTAACTCTGTCCCAATCAAAACCAGCATGGTTGTCTTCACAAGGATTTCTTATACATAATTGTAAAATTGTTGAGAATTATTTTGAGTGTTTTTTCACTTTTTAATCTCTATTAAAAAGTAATTTCAGGTTCTAAAATTGCATATCTTACATCTCATGGGCAGTTTATTATACCCATATGTTTTGTGCTAATTTAAACTGTTTATCTTCATAGATGTTCCTCTTCCTCAACTTCTGTATCCCAAGGTAAACAAATCTTATTCAGAAAGATGGATATTTCATGTCCAATTTCCTTTTGATGAACTTTCTCTGCATCTCCTTCATTTTGAATTAGTGGTCTTAATGGTGGCTGCTACAACAATTTAAGTGCCAAAGGTACTTGGTACCCAAGATACATGATTAAGCAATGTTTGCATCTACAGTCTCATTCATCCATACAAATAATCTTGATTAACAAACACTGTCTGAAACATAACACCCTTTGAAGTAAGACCATGCTATTCAGAAACCAGACAGTTGTACAATACAGCTATTTTTCCAACTCAGTTGTCCTGAACAATATTGGTTACAAATCTCCTCTCTGAACAGATACATCCTGTGTGTACACACCTCAGTTCTTGCAACCTTGCTGTGTGCAGGCCAGCTGAATCTTTCCTCTTCCTTTTCCATCTGCTTGAGGCTCTCCCATCTCTCTCTTGGCTCAAGGGAGAGTGTTTACTGAGGAAAGAGGGTATGGAAAAGGTTATGATTTTCAAAGATGAGATCCTTATTGTGGCTGACCATACCCAAGGACCATTTCTTCCACTGAAATCCAGACAGCCCTGTCCACTGCATTGGGACTGGTCATGTTTCCATCTGGGGGCCGTTATCCTCTTCCAGGAATGTCTGCCATCAGCAGTGTAAGGCTAATTCAACTAAGAGGACAACTGCACCTGCTTCCTCTCATCCAACAGGGCAGCTGAGCATCCAGATGTTTGTAGTTGTGGTTGGGTTTAGATATTTTTCATCTACTTCTCACAGGAACTAACAGTATTGATTTCCAGTGACCATACAATCCTAACTTCCTGTCTTAGAGGACTGTAGTATCCTTTCCACCTTTTTTGTCTTTGTCAAAGGTCTTCCCTTTATATGTTTTTTTTTTTTTTTTTAAATAAAGATTGTATCTTTGTTGTTTTTGTTCTTACTTTAGATTTTAAGCCAGTGTATATGTCAACTATTTCTAGATTTAGCACAGCTATTCTATTGCTAAAGAAGTTTGAGAATAATTGGCTGAGCTTAACTTTTCAGATCAGATGAAACTTTTTTATTTCACACATCATGACACTTTACTTATGGATTCTGAATGAAAACTCTTCCTGAACAGGATTTATTTAATATCATTTGATGGATAGCATGTTAAGTTTTTCATTTGGCAATTAATTGCTCACAACCTGCTTGCAATGGAGATTTCTTCATGTTTTCACATGTTCATTAATTTTCTGGTCATAGATTGTTGTTCTGCTTTGACTCAACACATTGTGTCAGAGCTCTCAACATGCACATGTAAGCTGTAAACATTTTCATAGAATCCCTACTTTCCCCAGATGTCCATGAAAACAGAATTTCATTCTCTAAAATGTTCTTACCAAAGATCAAGATCAAAAAAATGAGTTAGAATTTTTAGCTGAATGCTGTTTCTCAGATATTATTTTTGCATAATTTACAGAGCCTGATTTTGACTGTCAGGCTGAAGGTTCACTTCAAAGCCATCCTCAATTGAGTTTTCCTTCAGTCTCTATGAATTTATAAGGGTAGTCATAACTGAGTTACATTGGAAGTAAATTCCATATGCAATGGACTCTGTAGGTACACACTAAGGGTTTCCACTCTGGTATGTGTATAGGATTTAATATGGTCTAACAAGGGAGGTGATGGAGAGAAATTAGGAAAAAGGGGGTTTTTTTCAGTTTATATTTACTTGGTTGTTTTCTTTCTTAACTTCAGTGACCAAGAGAGTGATCATTGGTAGTCACTAGTAATTATAACTGAAATAATTCTATTTTCTGGGGAGGAAGCATGAAAAGCAACTGAGAATGGCACCATCTTACTCACTTTTAGAAATCTGCAGTGTAGAAGTTTGCCTCTGGAGTAAGCTGCCCTGGAATCAGTGGGAAGAAGCAGTCAGTCACAGAGTGCTATTCATCTAACCTGTTTTAAACCCCATTCTTTTAGCACTTGCTGCACACAAATATTCTCCTGCTATATTTGGCACAGAATCACTCTCACATTGCTCGTGACCTTTGGCCCTTCAGGATACAGGATGGTAAAAAGGATAGCCCTCCTTATTTGATCTGTATGTTTCCAGCAAGCCTTGACAAGTTATCCCAGTTTTAGGGAGCAGCCTTTGCAATGTACAACCCTTTCTGCTAAGACTTGGCCTGGACTGAGCAAATCTGTTGATTCATATTTAGTTAAGTGAAGGTGACATTATGACTCGATGACTTCTGTTAACCATATTTTTGCAAATAACACATTAATATGCTCGAGCCTTTAAAATTTTATGAAAGATTAATGATTTGAAGGGTTTTTCTTTTTGGCAAAGATCACCACACCATTCATTTGCCATGAAAACCAAACTAATCAGTATAGGGATAGAACACGTAGAATTCATTCTTGAAAGGGGTGTGTGTTAGGGGTGGGAGGACAAATGACTCTCGTTAACGTTCTTTGCCAGCTCTCATAACAAGGAAGAAAATATGTCCAAGTTCAATTTTCTTCCTTTGTCATCTGTTCACTGATTATGCTGTTGTCTTTTAAGCAGGCAGACATTTCCTGGTGGGATTGAGTTAGAGGCTCTCTCAATAAGAGACATTAATCCCTATGTGGGAGACATTATTTTCTGCTGTAGCATATAGGTTTTTCTCACATTACAAAAGCAGTGGGGACACGAGTTTTGCCACCACAGCATTATAAGAAAGGAAATAAGGTGTCAGAGGGAGGGGGAATCTCTTGCTGTGTCCATGGCAGGTGAGAAATCCCACATGGATAGACTGTTTATAGCCAGGGCTGAGGTTGGGGGCTGAGCTGAGCCTTAGGCTACACTGCTTTCACTAGCCCTTCATTCAGTGGAAATATCTTCCATCCTGGTAATATGCCAGACACTTATGAGCTGTGTCTAGTCCCATTTAAGGTCAAAGCATAACATTTCTTACAAATCTTAGAAAAAAAGCACCAAAAGGAGGGATTTCCACAGTTCTCAGAGAGTAGCTCCAATACCTGGTTTCATGATCAAGCACCATTTTTGGGTGCACAGAGGTACTTGGGTGTTGGCATGAGTGTGTGTACGTGTGTGTGCACAGAAGAGTAGCACACTTTGCCCTCTTTCATTGGCAGTCTTTGGGTACTTTCACTCAGAATGGGAGCAGAAGGTCCAGATATCTTTAGGCTGGTGTAGATCTGAACCAGCATCCCAGGAACAAGCAATATAATAAAAGATGTTTGTCTGGCTGCCATCTATATTTTAAAGAAAAGTGACTGTGCATTGAGCATAAGTATGCTCAGATTATCTTCCCTTTCAGGTTCTAGGCTTTAAGTCTGTAGGTCACTGGGGCTTAGGCTGAACTCAATTTTCAGCTGTCCTATCTAGGACACCATATATGTCTCGGTTATCTATGGAAGCACTTCAAAGTCAAAACGTTTTTTACATGCTTTTTGGAATTAATAAAGCTGGAATCATTCTATAAATCCCAGAATCTTTAGACAGGATTTAGGCAGACACAGTCATCTCACTCTCAGTCTTCACTTTTTGCAGGAACAAGGAGGAAAAAGCTTTTCCCTCCTCAGTTCTAGGGCTGTTCAGACTGCTGTTAGTTTTGTTCTTCCTTCCCATCCTTTTTCTTTTTGCACTGACACACTTCCTATCTCACAGCAGCTATTTTGTTTCTATTTTGTATATAGTCCACTTGCCTTCAGTGGACTATATCTGGCAAAATGTTTCTGCTGAGGCAATGAAGACGTCGACATACTGAGGAGGTCTGTCTGTGGTGGGAGCAGAGTCAAAGGCGATTAACAGGGGAGTTTGTGCAGAGCTTCAAAAGCCAAGCTTTGACAGTAAAAGTGTTTACAAGGTGAATTCTCTCTGTCAGGCAGGGGAGTAGCTACCCACAAAACTGTGCATGTCCTAGAGAGAAAATGAAGGAATTTTTTTGGTGTTTAGACTGTTTGGACAAAAATTAGCATACCTACCAGGGCTGAGGGGTGTGGGGGCGAATTGTGATGCTTTTGCAACCTGGTTGGACAGGATCTGGAATAGAGAGTGGCCCATACACATATATTGTATCATGGTTAGAGTGTATAAACAAAGCATAGCCAAACCCCATGATTTAAGAAGACAGGTTTAGCGAAAAGCTCTTCATCTGCCAGCACTAAATTTTATAGGTTTCTATTTCTTGGGTCAGTGGCTTTATTAAGACCTGAAATACTGTAGGGTGAGTATTCTTTAACTTACTTCCAGCTGCTGGGGATATGCTTATTTGTAACATGCAAGAGGGGAAGTTCAAAGAGAAATTGTGAGGAAAAAAAGTGATGAATAATCCAGGCAACAGTTGGATGTTGAACTGAAACTTTAAACACTTAAATGCACCTGTAACTCCAAGGTGCCTTTTTTTGGATGAATCCTGGAGATAACCAGGATTATCACTGTGTCAATACTTCCATGCCTACAATGAGAGTAAAATATGTCTCCTGCCCAAATACACAACTCCCAGCCATTCTTTATAATTATTTTTGAAGGGTCAAGAGCCCAGATTTTTCAAGTTAATACACAAGATACATCCCAAGCCAGAATTTTTTACCCAGCAAACTGAGGAGAGCATCAGCCTTCATTTACACACAGAGCAAAGGTGCCTCCTCCCTGGAGTGAAATGCTGTGATTCAGATTCCTGTTATAAATCAGGAAGAGGAGAATAGATGGGGCTCTCACACACCAAATAACTTGTCTAATCTTTTTCTATGGCAGACCCCAGCCACCAGGTTTTATTTTCCCTCTGTTTTATGTCCAGTTCCCTGAGCAGAGCAGCACATTCTTGTCTTTGAAATGGCATCTCTCATTTGAAACAAGCTTTTGATAAGTCTCAGATTGGTGTTGTGATATGGAGGGAGGCTGTCACTCCCTGAAAGGACAGAAGGAGAATCCAGTGTCTTCTTTGGGTATGTTTGGGTTTTTTCACTAGTCCAGGCAGTTATAAAAAAGAGACAGCATTTTCTCAGTCACTTATATATAGAGTCACTTGGCATTTTTTCTGGGGTTAAGGGTTCCACAGAATAACAAATTCCTTATGGTTAAAGTGATACAGTGCTAGAAATATTGCTTAGGATATATAAAAACTTAAGTAATAACATAATTAATCACTACTGGGACACAGAATTCATGGAAGATCAGTGAGTGTGCTTTTATGATATATCTTTTTTTATCTTAACTCAGCAGCTGAGGAAAACACTTAGAAGATATAGGGCCTGAGGAATATAAAACATCAAACTTCTATGTGCAAGGCACTAAGTGAATTTAATTAAGCATATGAATTGTATGTGAATTTGGGATGAAGGAAGTGCAGATCACATTCAGGTTCATTTAAAAGCCAGACTGATATTTGAAGTTTATTTCAGGCACCTTCCTATTTTCTCAGGTGTTCATTAAACAGTGTTTTATGTTGTTGTTTAGAAGGACATATCTAATATATGAATTTGTCTCAGAGTAAGATCAAGTTGAATTAAAGCTATTTGGACTTGGTGTAAAAATTGGACAAAAGCTTAATTAATTATGTTAAGCTTTCTTGGTGCTAGACCATGGTACTGATGTTAATTCTTTGCCCTATCTTTCTTTTCCAGAGAATGATATACTCCTGGTGCTAGATTTCTCCTATTCTGCTAACCAAATAAGGTTCTTAGCCTTCTTGTTTCTCTTGCTGTAGGGTCCTCAGCTTTCCTGAAGTAGGAGTTTTCCTCAAAGTGCTCCAACAAGAAGGCACATTCTCTGCTGACTTCTTCAGTAACATTTTTGGCTTTAGTCTTTCAGTCTCTTAGTTTCCTCTGCTGTAAAACAAAGGTAATAAAGTTTAGGGTTTTTTCTCCCTAAGACTATTTTGAGGTCCATAGTAATTCACAGAACAATTCTAGTTCCCCCAAGCTACAAATATTTTGGCTAAAAAAGATGTGTGATTTTCAGAGATGCTTGCCCAACAACTTCTCCATCTTGGACTCCTGTGAGGTGTGTCATGTTAAGCACCACAACATGGACCTACATTCACATACAAAATTTGTAAAAATTGCTGCTTTTTTTTTTCCTGCTTGGTGTTTGAAAAGAAGATATATCCAAATCAGTAAAAAGTAGCAATCTTCTTCTATAGAAAAGAGAAATATGTATTCCCATAATAATGGTAATCTTTTATTTTTCTGATATGGAACACTTATTTTTAAACTCACAAATCCTCTGCAAAATAAAATTTATCCCTACATACATTAAGCATTACATGCTTCCCTTCATAATGCATAAATTACATGTGCTGCCAATAATGTTCCAGCAAAACTCTCATCAGTAAGATACTGTTTTAACTGAATATACCCTGGGAGGGAGAAACCTCCATTAATAAACAACAAGTAAGAATCACCCATACAAGAAATGGTTAAAAGAGGCAGAAGTGCTGTAAGACAGAATCAGAGAACACACATAAACCCAGCTTGATGCAATTACTCTAACATGAATTTAAAATAAAATTAAAGTTAACAGTTTAAACTGATGTTTGAGGGGTTTTAAAAAGATTTAGTTTCCCTTGGAACCACTATGTTATTTGAGCCACTTATAATCTCAGAGCGCAGCGCTCATAACTTCTCTCAAGCACTGTTACTACTAGATTATGCCCACAGGTTAAGTTACAAATGTCTCAAAACCTTAAAATTATTAAACCTAGATTAAAGTGTTCAGAGAATATAGTGTTATTTTAGTCTCCTGCCATATCCTACATTTACTATAAAACTGTTATATTGGCATTCTAATGAAATGTCATAAAGCAAGTATGTAAGGAGGTGTTTTGGGTTTGTTGCAGTCCGATGGAAGCCAAGTTAACATGGAAACCAAAATGTGTAACAGAAACATTTAAATGTTTTTCATAAACTGCAAACTTTGTAAGAGCCTAAGAGAATGTTGACTACTGGGCAGTGAAGATACTGCCATACATTCTTGATGGTTCATCTTAAATCACTTTTACACAACTCAATTATGGCAAGTGAATAACCTACATTCTTTCAGTCGCACTCTTGCCCATCAGACTCCTTTGACTCCAGAAGCCACACTTAAAGATGAAGAAATGATTTATTCCTTGAACATTAGGAGGGAAGTTATTACACTCTGTCTGATATTTAGAAAGATTAGAGCTGGAAGGTGCCTATGTGATCTGACTCTGACCTGTCTTATTTTCCTTGACATTCCCCACACCTTGAAGAATACCTTATTCTGATACCTTTGAAATGGATATGCAATATTAACAGAGTCCATAATGTCTGTAATGCCTTACTTGCTGAATATGCTCCTGTTATTTTTCCTCTCTGTAATCCACATGTTCTTTGTTCTGGTACACCGTTGTTTCAAAGCTCTTTATTTAACTTATTAAAACAAAAGAAGAGTCTCATTATTAGACTTCAGTTGCTGTTCACAAAAATAGAAGGGTTAAATGATGTCTGGACTACAGTTTAAAACTTCATCTCCTGTCAGGCTCACGAGAAGATAGAGACAGTCACACACAAATTAGTGCTCTATTCTTGCTATAAAGGAATAAATAAGTCTGCTTAAGTTCACTTCTGAGAAAAAAAAATAACTTGATAGAGTTCTTTTTACCTAACGAACTCCAGATGAATCCTTTAAAAATGCTCAGTTTAGTCACTTGTGATAAGACTGTTTTATTTCTCAGTAGCAAATCCTCCACTGAGAGCATCGATAGCTAAATGAGTATATTCACATGGAAGAGAGCAATAGAGAGAGGAAAACATACAGGGGTGTGAAGGAAGAGACAGAGAGCTCCTTGAAAGACAAATGCCTGCACTGTAAGGGGATGTGTCTTACATTTATTTTCCTCAGTTGATTGGAGAGGAAAATGCAAGAAGCTACTCTACTGCAAGAGGCAGTGTGATCATTTATAGACCAAACAAAAGTTTGCATAATAATTACAACCACAACAACAACAACAACAACAACAACAACAACAACAACAAGAAGACATACAGTTGACCAGAGAATCAGACAATACACTTTGTATTGACCAGAAAGTTTTGAGCAGTCTGGGGGATAAAATGTTAAAAACATGACATGATGGAAGAAGACACCTCAGTGATCCATAACAGAAAATCCTGAGGAATAGAAGGAGGCTTATTATAGAATCACAGAATGAGCTGAGTTGGAAGGGACCCATCATTGAATCCAATTCCTGGCCCTGCACAGGGTACCCCAAGTTTTACTCCATGTTCCTGAGAGCATCGTCCAAATGCTTCCTGACCTCTGTCAGGTTTGGTGCTGTGACCCCTTCTCTGAGGAGCCTGTCTCAGTCAGTGCCCAACCACCCTTTGGATGAAGAACAAAATCTAATCTAAGCCACCCCTAACTCAGCTTCAGGCCCTTCCCTCAAGTCCCTGGTTACAAGAATGAATAGATCAGTGTCTGCCCCTCCTCTTCCCCTCACGAGGAAGTTGTAACTGCAGTGAAGTCTCCTCTCAGTCTCCTCCAGGATGAACAGACCAAGTGTCCTCACCCGCTCGTCACACGGCTTCCCCTCAGGGCCCTTCACCACCCTTGTGACCTTCCTTAGATGCTCTATAATGGCTTAACACCTTTTTCACATTTATAGATCATTTATCTTATAGTTATCATTTAACTGTCCCCAGCACTGGAGGTGAGGCTGCCCCAGTGCAGAGCAGAGCAGGACAATCCCCTCCCTTGCCTGGCTGGCCATGCTGTCCCTGATGCCCCCCAGGACAGGGCTGGCCCTCCTGGCTGCCAGGGCACTGCTGGCTCAGGTTCAACTTGCCATGGACCAGGATCCCCAGGTCCCTTTCTGCAGTGCTGCTCTTCAGCCTCTTATTCCAAATGTCCAAATAAAAATAACAATAAATTTAAGAGTATAGTTAGTTAAAATTATTTAAAAATGCAACTTAACACTGATCACACTTTTAGCTGAAGCCATTGAGAATTAATAAAATACTTTCTGCTGAACTGGCATATAGCAAAACATTACAAAATATTTAATTCTTACTGCCTGTTCATCCCCTTCCAAATCCCTTCTAATCCCTACTAAATATTTTATTTTGAGATAATATTTAGTATTTGAGAAACTTTAATTTTTTATCTAGAGAACAGACTTTTCAAAGACAAAGAAAAGGACACTTTTCAATAGTATGGTGGATTATCAATTATCCACTCCTTGATAGCCTTCACTTTTGACACAATTAAAAACCAAAACTTGTAAGCCAAAACACCTGAAAAGGAATTATTGACACATTCTCAGTTCTAACTACAGATGTCAGCAGCACAAATGAAAGTGATGAGTGAATATAAGCAAATAACTTCAACCTGCCCATTAATCACTACTTTATTTGAGTAGACTTCTTGATATGGTGTACAGGTCCAACTCCCTTACTCTCTGTCTGCCTGATGGTAGCTGAACTTTAGAAAGCCTGAGTGATGCATAACAAGGAAGGTGCAATTGTTGTGTAAATGAAAAGATGAGGCTGAAGCTCTGACCACGCTCTTTCTGGTCAGAGCTTCTAAACACTGAACTAATTAAATCCCAATTATTTGCAGCACAAAGAAGAAAAAAAAAACTGTTAAGCCAGCATCTGCAAGCCAATCACATCACCAAAATAGAAGTAGCTGTGGCAATACAGCAAAAGGAAACACATTATAAAGGCAAGGCAGGGCTGCTTCCTGTCAAATCTACTGTACTTTTTTCCAATCAAGCAGTGGTGAGGATCATGTAGAGCCCCATCTGTGCCTCACATTGTCTCATGGAAATGGAGTGTGGAAAGTGTCATTAAAGCTTATATGTGTTTAACAGAGAACTCAAGTTTGCAGGCACTGGTGTACCTGGTACATCCCTTGGATCATTAATGGTTGGAGTGCATTGCTTTGAATGTCTCGTTTGGCTGGCTCAGAGGCATCTCTCTTTCTGTTGGTACAGCTGGCAGAACTAATAATCCTCTTCATTGTCAAAATATCTCCATTTCATGAACCACGAACCTCTCTGCTGCAGCTGACAGAACTCACCATGAGACAAGTGATGATGTTTGAAAGGTCTTTTAGCACAAGACCTCACCATTCCCAAGAAGGAAACAGCTGTGAGTGAAAGTAATTTCAACATTTTGCTATCTCAAACAATAGACAGCATAAGGGACATAGTGGCAAACAGCAGTGGTTCGTGACACGTTCAACATTACAGTTGGGAGCACTTACAAAATCTAGTTATGGAGGCAGGTGAGAAAAAGACCTTGAATAGTGCAAATAAAAATGTTGCTGTCAAGTTTATAATCTTCGGTTTTAAAATTTTATTAATTGTTCATTAAAGGAAAATATTGGCTGAATCTTCTATAAAACTCACCAGAAATTGCTGATGAAGTCAGCATACAACAGAAAAGGAAATCATTTAATCAAATGGGAAAAAAATTGAATATATCAAAACTTTATTCTGCACTATGTAGACAGACTCTTTGATTTTATGTAATTAGATAATTCCTCTAGTTTCTAGTAGACTAAGGTTTCGTATGTGAATCAAGTAGAACGTGAATTTCCCCATAACCTTCAGGCGCTTCATAAAAGAACTATTTACTTCAGATAAATGGTTATGTTTCTAAGGATAAGAAATTCCTTAACAGGAAAAAATATTCAAAGACATTTTCTGGAAAATGGCTATGTTTATGGAGACAAGTTTCCATTTTGATAAATCAACATTTCTCAGCAGAACAAAACTAGGAAAGGGGAAAATCTACCGTCTCCTCTTATATAGATGCTTTTGATATTTCATATTAATCCAGATTAAAATATATTTTGATGGAGATGGGATCTTGAGAACAAACTGCAGGAGATTTCAGAAATGTATAATGAGGTTTTTTATGCAGAGAAAGTGTGAAACACATTGGTAATATCTATTAATGAGACTAATATTAGGTGTTGTTTTTAAAAAGGTTTTATTGGGTCAAAGGGTGTTGACAAAGGTCATTAATTCAACAGCCTTGTTAAGTGCCCCAGAAAATTCTATCTTTCCCCCATAATAACTCTGCTGTTCTTGGACCTAAAGGCTGAGGGTCTATACTGGCCTTCACTCCAGTGTGCAAACTTTTGGTGTAATGGTTTATGGTTTTAGTCACATTTTGAAGTAACAGAACTCTAGTTCAACAAAACATGATTATAAAATCATAGAGCCCAAAGACATTTGAGGTAGACACCTAATGCATAGCTCTGCTCAAAGAAGAGTCATCCGTAGCTACGGTGTTGACTAAGATCTCCACCAATGGAAACACCTAGACAGTTAAGTTTTTCTTCCATTGGCGCAGGACAGCAAACATTATGATATTTGTTGTCTAATGTATGAAAAGAAAGATTCATCCTATACTTTTGTGACCAGTATTTTATTGGGAGGACCAATATAGATCATGTTCCAAGTCTGGAACTCTGAAGGCAAGATTTTATTTGTTGTCTCAGCAACTCCCTTTTCAGTATGGCTTTGGGTAACTGTCTCAGCAGTGTTTTTTTCCTAAGAAATATAGTGAAAGCAGTACCATCCTCTTCCACCAGGAAGAGTAAGGAGAAAAATTTTCAAGGAGATTGACCCATTGCTGACAATTTTCCAGTAAAATCACAAGGCTGCCCTCTTCTGTAAAATCAATCTTCCTGTCCTGGCTCATCAGGATCTCAAAATCTCCTTTGTGATTCTTCGTTATGTGGGAACCTGGTTCTTTGGTCATAAAGAAAGCTGGTTTTGGCCAATGACTTCAAGACCTTCAGGATACTTCTCCACTAGTCAAGCAAACTCATGGAAGCATGACCATGCACACAGCTTAACTGCTGTCAGGATTCCTGTCCTGGTTTGCACCCACCCCATGAGCACTCTTCCTTACAGTGCCCAAGCACATGGGGAGGGATCTCATGGGCCAGAAACTGCTCTTGAAACCAAGCATGAGATCAATCAGTTTGGGAATTCAGACTCAGAGATGCAAACCTTACCAGGGAGTTTAAAAATCCAGAGCATAGGCCTTATGCCATTTTATTTACTATTGGGAGAGGTAGTCACAGGTCTGATGGCCAGGAATAGTCCTACTTGACTCTAACTCACCAGCAGGAAAAATGGCATGTAACTCTCTTCTGACAGTCCTTGAGGTGCTTTACTACCCTACATAGTCAGTCAGGAGAGAAAGGTACCTCAGAGACAGATGCTAAACAAACAGTGTGAGCCTTAGCTGGGTTAGCAGCTGTTAACATCAGGTTTAAGTTAAGTTACTGAATCACATGTAATGTAAGTATCAACTGTAGTTAGAAAAGGGGAAAATCAGAGCATAGCAATGTGCTCCAGCATGAGTGTTTCTAGCCCTGGTTCAGACCCAGTCTGGTACATTAGTTTTGAGTTCTTCCACAATCAGAGATATTTCACAATAGATAAACCTATAATGATATGGATGTACTGCAGAAGCCTTGCACATAGAAGTCCTGCCAGCACCCTTATTACACCTGAGTGATACCAACTCAAATTCCTTCCTTTATATCAACTTTAAAAGCACTGCTTCATGGGGAAAGAAATCCAGTCTCTCAGGTAACCAAATCCCAAAACACTTAGGTCTTTATAGGTTAAAACCAACACCTTGAACTCAGCCCAGAAATTTATTGGCAGCCATTGCAGATTTTGGAGGCTGGAGGATTTTATGTCCTCTCTGCATGATGCTCCACTTAATAAACAGGTGGTTGAATTGTGCACACTAGATTCAGTTGCCAAATGGCCTCAAGATGTAGCCTCACACGGAGTGCATTAGAGTAATCTAACCTTGTGGTAAGAAAAGTATGGATAACTTGAGCAGGGACCACATGTGACAGGAAAGGTTGTGCTCTTCTTGCCAAACGCAGCAGGAAGGGAAAAAAACCCCTCTTGGCTGGCTGTGTCTGCTACCACAGAATCAACCAGCTGCCCAAGATCTGTGTGCTCCAGGACCCAAATGTTCAATGGGAAGCTGGGCCTAAGTTCTGAAATAAGTCTCTTGGATTCTCCAGTACTCTGGAGCAGGAGTCTGGAAATTATGTGACACATTCACTTAAATTGAATAATGGAAGTATTCATGACTAAATGTAAAACAAACGATGTAGCCTGTAATATAGTCCTTGTGTTATTTATTCTGATACTAAATGTAATTTTATGCTGTTCCTACAATTTCCATGTGGAATGTGCTTACTATTTTGAATTCATAAGAGCACAAGTTCATCACTGAAGTGGGAATATGAGGTTTGGGAGAATGTGTGTGGGCTGCTGAGGATCAGGAGAATGGTGGTGTGAAGTGTGGCATTACAGCAGTAAAAGGCCATTCCTGCTAAATCTGCCATCAATGAAACAGATAAAAATGTAGACATCTTAAATGCCACTTGTGTTGTCCAGCAAATTCTAACTGAAGGGACTCCATTAGAAATCAACATTGCATTGGTGCATTTCTCCAACATTTCCCCCAGTGTCAGGAAGCTGAAATCAGTACCTTAACACAATAACAAAGATCTAGAGTGATGGGAAAAATTCAAATTCTCCAGCAAATGAACTCAGCTAAAGAAGCATGAGATGACTAAACCCTAGACTATCCTAAAAATCAATCAGTTGACAGGCAATATTGAAGAAGGGTAGAACCATGAAATAAAGGGAGTCCTCACTTTCCCTTGCCCAGCTCTTTGAGTTTCTTACAAATTCTACCTCATCTCATTCTCCTGTATGTGTTAACTTCTTATAGTAGCTTTCACTGGATTCTGTTCATCCTATTTAAACAAGGATGTAAAAAGAAGTAGATTTCTATCAACTCCAAATTTAAACAAACATTTTGTTACCATTGCAACTTTTTTAGCTTGTGTCAGTTTTTTCAGGTTGTGTCTGGTTTTTTCAGGGATGTAATCCGTTGTTCAAAAACTTGTTTTAAAAAACCAAGCTTCCTCATTCCCAAATCAGTGGGAATATTCACCAGGGTATTTACACAGTGTAGGAACATGCATTTTGCCTGCTTATGCAGTGTAAGCACCCTGAAGTCTGTGCCCTACTTGCTTCACTGCTGTGTTTTTTATAGTGTATACTGTAGAAAATAGACCTATAGCCTTTCCTCTGTTTTAATTAAAGTACACAGAAAAGAAAAGCTGTGCTAAAAATATTCACATAAAGTCCTAATTAGTTACTAATACTGCCAAATAACTGATTTTAGCCATAAGGAAAATGAAAAGTGACTAATGCCCAGGTCTCTGTTTGTTCTCAACAGTATTTATTCAAGGAATCTCTTATAGGTGCTGTAATAGGTGCTATTATAGGTCCACTCTACCAGAGAAACCTCCTTCTTTGAAACAAGGCAACTTTAGGGCCACTAAAGGACTGTTCAACTTCTGTACCTGATTTGATGGGGATGGGGGCTGGCACTGCGAGGGGGAAAACTGCATGGTACTTTGATAAACTCAGTTTATTTTTTTATTGGCTTAAGCATTGCAGTGAAAACAGGATTTGCATGTCATTTTTATAATAATTTGGTTTCCTGTTCAGGCTAAAATGGCTTTTGAAACTGCAGTTTATCCAGTCATGAACTAGAACGAGGTCTTGTAAAACTGTGCGGGGTTTACGCTACTTTCCCTTATTTGAAACATGTGGAGAAGCTTATGGTGGTGATCTAGGATTAATACTGTTACAGGCTGGGGTAAATCTAGCTGGAACTGCTGGGTGTGACCGTCACTCTTCATTTAAGATAGTAGAAACAGGCTTATTTATGATGTGATAGCAGTATTTGAGCTGAAACAAAGGCACACCCAAGACCACTAAGGAATTGAAATTATCTTGGAGGATGGCTTTGTGGGCTGTTTCTTAAAAGAGTATTTGTTTACATGTATTCATATGTCAGAGAGAGAGAGAGAAAGAAATAATCAAAGTGCAGAGAAACTCAAGCTATGAAGCCTTTCACAGCGAAGTCAGGGTGAAAGATCCCTTTCAATTTCCCTCTTTTCTGCATACTCTCCTCCACTCACCCCATCTCCTCCTTTTCATCAGCTATTTTTGTTACTGAACCTATTTATGTGGCATTGCCACAGAAATATTTGCGTTGGCACAAAGTGAATTCGTACCAGGGTCAGAGAGGGAGCAGACAACTGGACAAGCTGCTGCAGTCCAGAAGGTTCAGGTTGGAAACCTTGTCCTGAAGCAATTGTAGTCAGATAGAGTCTTTACAGGAACTCAGATTTTCATCAAAAATACTGAAAAGTAGCAAGGGGTAACATCACAGGGGATTCCAAACATGATTTCTGTTCTGGTGTTGGTAACCACTAGGAGGACCAATGAAGAGTTTCCATTAGGGAATAGGAGGAAACCTGGTGAGAGAAGATGTCCTCTTTGCTCTCCTATGTTTTGATCACTCTAAGTTTGCTCTTGCACTTCTCATAAGAACCCTGTGTGCTCTCTAAATCAAGAATCACAGAACCACAGAATGGCTGGGGTTGGAAGGGACCTCTGGAGACCCTGTAGTGCAATGCCCCAGGTAAAGCAGGTTCAGCTAGAGCAGGTTGCACAGGGTTGTGTCCAGGAGGGCTTTGAGTATCTCCAGAGAAGACATGGGCAGATTTACCAGATAATTGTCCGTTTAGACATCTATCACTCTGGGTTTGCATTGTCTGCAAACATTCCAGAGCAAAATGTTGTACCAAAGAAGTATGTATAATTACAGCCAACCTCAAAACTGAGCATGCACCCATATCATGGCATAAATGATTGGAAATGTATCTCTGAAAAAAAGCCAAAGCATTAATAGTGTAGAACTAGTAGTTTTAGACATTACAGTGTGAGGTTATATGGTAGAATTAGCTACATCGACTCAACAAAATACAATAAATCTTCCTAAAATTACTTTTATTTCAACTAGAAAAAACTTAGCAAAATTTAATAATTACCAGAGACAGAGGAAACACAAGACAAACTTTGTAAGTTATTTCAGTGAACAATTAATTTAAAAAGGACTAAAATTTCCACTTTGTTTCAAGGTTGAATTTGATTGCATTTATTTTTAGTCATGAGTTCTGATAAGATGAAGAACTTTTGCTATTGTCAGTTCATCCAGGCATGGAAAACTTGATTCTTGTCAACAATCTCATTCACAGATAATACAGGTGGAGAGGGGTCCCCAGGATTCAGCTGTGAAGTATTTTTCACCACTCTATAACTTTATGTCAAATCTCTTTCTACCTCTACAATTTCCTACAGGAATAAAGTTCGCCTCAAAGCACAGCATCCTGGTAGTAGTTCCCATCACCACATTTAGAGCTAACATAACCTCCCCTAGCTTTCTCCAAATTCCTCTCCTCATGTATATAAGAACTGTATTATCCTTTTTGTTTCAGTGCCATGCTGGGGATTTAAACTCAGCTGTTTATCCTTTGCACCTCACAAGCCATTTGCAGAGCTATTTCCCTGGTCTGTAAATACAATCTGCTTCTACTGAAAGCTATTCACTTGCCTGCTGCTTACCACAGAAAGCAAATTATTCAATGTGATGGATTAATTGTCTTTGCTATTACGCCTTATTTCCTAGCAATGTAATCTTGCAAGAAGATACAGAGCAATTCGCTGTTTTCCTCTAATATATCATGAATTAAAGGTTAAATTAAACTACTTCATCAGAGATGCCTCACAAGTGATTTCTTGTTCAGAATTCCGCAAGAGTACTTAACCAGTGTTTCATTTAATGGATCAATACTCTGAATTTACCACATATATGTTGCTTGGTCAAAGTAAAAGAAAATTCAAGAAAGATATCCTACAAAAATCTGTATCAACACATTATCACTGAATGTTTATTTTCATCAAAGATATGAAAGCACAGACATGAAATAAAAAAACCTACACCAAAAATAAGTGTTTTCATTAATTTTTCATTCTGATATTTATTATGTACTTCTTTAATTCTTAATTAAACAAGTTAAGAAAGATGTATTACATTATTCTGCCAGGACTAATGCCAAAGCTGATATCCTTTCAGTTAAACTTTCACAGTGTTATCTCAGTTAAAGCCTTTTTTTTACATCTCTTTCTTCAGTGTTTCAAACAGTTCATGTGTTTCCTCTCTTACCACTGGCAGATGTGGGAATCCTCACACAGTGGTTTATCAGCCTCCTGCTTTCCTCTAGAACTGGAAATGTTTTCAGCACTGCTCTTTGATAAGAATGTCTCCTCCAGCTATGTCCTGAATAAAAAGCAGGAATACCCATTGAACATTGCTTTCTTTGTGCCATTAGTAGCAGTTGGAATAATATTTCTAACTACATAATGTCATGGACACCCACTGGTTTTCCTTGGTGCTATTACACTTCTCTGGCTTGGCAAAGTGTTCTTCCTTTCATTCTTTGTCTTCTATAATGATTTCTACCACAGTTCCTGGTCAAGTAATATGCCTTGCTGCTGGATTTCACTCTATTTCTCTTCCTTAAGGATGAATTTTATTTTTCATATCTGCCACCTCTTCTCCTCTCTACTGCATTAATTTACTTTAGCATCATTAATATCTTTTAATTCTAGGGTTGTTATTCTCAGATACGAGAGAAAACTTTTTTAAACACTTCCTCATTATCTCTTCTCTTTTGAACACTGTTTTCCACAGGTGATTTACATTCCTCATTCTTGTCAATTTTGTGAAATTAACTGTTCTGAAAACCTAGTCTGTAGCCATATACTAATGAAAGAAAGAAAGGATATTTACTTCAAGGCAATTATTAGATTTCCCCTCTAAAATTACTCACTTTGTTTAGGTCATGACGAAAACCAGGTAATTCCCTTTGGTTGGCTGCAGGGGTTTGTTTTTTTAATTGTAACATATTACTTTCAAAAATTCTGACTAATTAACAGAAAATATGAGGATTCAAGTAAAAGTATTCGAGTTCTCTGGGATAATGCAGCTTTCAGGGATTTTTCTGGCATGGAATAGATATGAGCAAACCAACCATTCAGTTTGCAATGCAGATTGTGTACTGCAGAGTGTGATTTTCCTGTTAGGGCATGGATTTAGTCACATGTTCTTTTATTTTTGTGTGTGGCACAGAAACACTTGGGTGAAGACCACTACCTCCTTTTCACTTTTGCTCACTAATCCATTTTAAGTACTTTATAACATTTAGGTCTACCTTAAGGCTGAGTTTCCTGGGCATTTCTTCCTTCTTCTGACAGAAAGCTTGATCTGTCAAGACTGGAAGGGGAAGCAGGCCTTATATATTTCCCTGAGATTTCCCTGTGGCTGGTAGCCCTAAATAGGTGGACATCTCCAGCTCAGCAGAAGTTCATGGGGGGCTAACTGTGTGCCTGGGCCTTTATTTATAGGAATCTCTGTAGTCACTCTATAGCTGCTATTGTCAGTCCAGCACTTCTGGGAAGTGTCTGTCTTTCCCATGTTGCCTGTGTGCACAAGGACCTGAAGAACCAAGGTGAGAACATCAGGAAAAGCAGTATTAGATAGGATCAAAGTGTGTTCAGCCCAGCAGAGTGCTTCTGACAGAAAAACAAATCTGGGGAAAATACAACAAACAGGGCAACACAAACTGCTGTTTGCCCAGCAAGCCTCCCTTGGTTCCAGCCATGAGAGAATTAAGAACTTACAAAATTAGAGGTAACACCTTTATGTTTAGTAACCCTTGCAGTAACCCTCTTCAGTGGATGAGCCTCACCAGTTTTTAAACCGCCTTGTCTTTTAGCATATCTAGCATCCTATGACATTGAATTCCACTGTTGTCTTGTGAATAGTATGAAAAAACTTATCCAGAATCTCCTACCTGATACTTTATTCTGATACTTCTATTTCTGAAATGTGAATTAAAATAATTCCTCTTCTAGTGAACAAATTGTTTTGTGCACCTAAATTTCACACAGAACATGATTTTATACTCTCTCCCAGCTGAGTTTTTTTCTATTTTCTGTGTTTCATTGTAATTACTGCTCCATATCTCTGATAATTTCTATTGTTTTCCTTTGTATTTTCCTTTTTTTTCTTATGGATTTTCGTGGATGAAGAACCAAACCTAAATTCAAGACAGGAATGCACCATGCATTTGTTCAGTGATATGACAAAGATTAGTGTTTCATCTTGAGTGCAACAATTTCATTTTAAATAAATAACAGTTTGATCCCCTTCTCCCTTTAGCTCTTGACTTGATATTCTCCCGACTCACCTGAAAAGCACATCCTCTCTACTTAATCCTTTCCTTCCATGCACACAGATCCTCTTTGTCCTTTCCATAACCAGCTTCACTTTTAACTCTAACAAGAGCACTGAGAGAGAGCCAAAAGCAGTGGCTAGACCTGGTTGACTGCAGCCAGAGTCATTCACATGAGTTGTCCTTTCTAGAAGCAGGATGCAGAGAAGCTCAGGCTGGTTCTGGAGAGAAGTAGCACAAACCCAGCAAAGGTTTCTTCTCTGGGCTTTGTGCCACAACTCTCTGTAATGGAATCCCCTTCACTCAGGAGAAACCACTACCAAGAATTGTGATTCAATAGAACCTTTCTGATGTGGCTGTTACCAAAGTACAGCAGTACACTTTGCATTCAGGTTTTGAAATATTTTACATTAATTCTCACCCCAGTGATTTTGGCTTACTCATTACCAAGACCACCATCACAGAGAAACAGTGATCACTAAGTGAAATAGGTGCCTGGAAAGCCTTGTATTATTCACATCAGGTTCTGGGTAAATTCCAGGTCAGATAATTACATTCCACCCACCATAAATTTTCCCTGTGATTCCACATGGGTAATGGTTGAGGGACAAAATCAGACCAATGATTTAAGATATTATTTTCTTAAACTTTAACCAAATGGATGAACCAGGTTGGGAAAGCAGTTATGTAGATTATTCAAAAATATATATTTCAGTATTTGATATGAGGTTATATACATCATATGCATTTTAGATCAAAAGCACTTAAAAAAAAAATAAAGTAAAATTAGACAGGTATTATTCTAGCTCCTACTACCTGACAAAACAGTTTCATTCATTCTGCAAGAAAAATTGTGTTTTCTTCTCCCATTCAGATTTTTTCCTTGCAAAAATTTTTCTCAAACTAGCTCTGTCAGTACCAATTTATCCTGTAACATATAGTGGATTTCCAGTTCTCAGGGACCTATGCTGACTCCCAGTTGAAGCCTAATGCAATTATCATTCATTCTATTTGAATATTAGCATTAAAGAGGTGTATTTTTTTTCATAACAGTTTGGCGTATGTTCTGCATTAACATTCTAGTGCTACTCAGTAAAAATTGTTGGCCATCAGCCCACTTTCAAAGTAAATTTTTGGTTTACCATTTTTTAAATTTGGATTTCCAGTTATAGCTAGCTCTTCATAAATAGTTTAGCAGAGCTGGAGAGAGTGTTAAGCACCGCATTTTTGAACATTTCCTCCTTAATATGTAACTGTAACCTGGCTCTGACACCTTCAAAATCCAATATATTTTTGTAATTTCCCCTGCTTTGTTCTGGAGACTTCCCTAAACTTGCTAAAGGGAAACATCCCTCTTGCCATTGACCCTGGCAGCAAACCATCATCCCTTCTGTTTGATGCCTCCCAACAAACCAGCTAGTGTCCTCAGCTGGAGCTGTGGGCCATCAGCTGGAGAGCTGCAGGTACTATGTCATCAGAGAGCTATTCTTTGATGATGTGGTCAGCCTTCCTTCAGTCTCTAGTAAGCCAGTCTTGGCAGGTTCATCTTGCCAATGTGCCAGCTAATACAGCTGTAGTTATAATTGAATCCACAAAGTTAGATTTAGTCTTCCAAGTCCATATATCACCCCTACTTACTGCAGTTTTCTGCTACTTAAGCATATTTCATTTACAAACTACTGTTCACATTATATTTCCAGTGGCTTTTGAGGTGTGTGGAAGGGTGTTGGTTCACATCAGAGGTACAAAAACTCAAGTAACCACACACATAAAAGAGAAAAAAAAAAATAGGGCAAACAATATGGAAGGATATAAATGCTTTATGCTATAACAACATTTCAGGTGAACATACCACCACTCACAAGGGTGCAGCTAAAACTGGACAAGAGTCCTTGGGAGTGTCAAGGCAGATACTTCTGTACAATTCCAGCTCATTTGTCAGGACAGAACTGCTCTTCCTGTGGGTGACAGAGCAGAGTGAAAGCACAGTACAATGTGAGGATGAATCATATCTTGAAGATTTTCTCTAGGATACAAATGCTTTGCTGTGACCAACAGGAAACTCTTAAAAGCCCCCAGTGGTCCAGAAATTATTTTTTGCCAGTGTAAGTCCCTAAAAGGTTTGCACTAAAATCATAATTGAACAAACTTTCCTCCTCACTCACAGTCTACATCAGCTTGTGAGGGGACAAACCTTGAGGCTGCTTTGCAGCCCTCTCTTCCAAAACAGCTGCATGATTTCCCACCAGCTTTTAAAATTATCCCCATTCCTTCAACACACTGTACTCAAATTGACCTTCTATGGGAAATACTTTTCCAGCACCCAAAAACCACCTAACCAGTATCTGTTTGTATATCTTCATTCTAAAGCTTTAAAAACACTACTCATGCAATGGACAGATATAGAAGTAAATTCCTCTGTATATTTTTATATTGTCTGTTTTTCCTTCCATTTTTTAAAAAAAAAATTGTCTTTTATCAAGATGCATTCTCCAGATTCCTCCTGAGAGGGACTTTCCTTTCGTAAATATCCAGAAGGATTTTATTGTTTTCCAAAGTAACAGAGACAATCAACCATAAAACAAGTATTGAGAGAAAATTATTTGTGAGGGAGAGGACAGAGATGAGAAAAAAAGAGAATGTATCTGAAAATCATCATCAAAAAACCCCTCTTGCACACAAGTCAGACTATTTGATTTCAGATATCTTGATATGTCCTCTCATTGCAGCTGATGTGCTTCAAATTCCTATCTGTTTCTATATATTGCACACACACAGCCTGGATATAATTTCTTATGATGTCCTGAAGACTTTAGTAAGAAGCCTTGTTATAGTTCTTCATTAAAAATGTGGTTTAAAAAAAGAGAAAATTTAGGTAAAATATAATTTTAAATAAGTCTAACAGAGGAAAAGTGAATACCAAAGGTAATCACATGAGGATCGTGGAATTGTAATTTTTTCCCCTAATTTTAATGACTTATTGTGAAAACACTTTCTGGCCATCTCAAATGCAGTACAGAAATCCTCTAAACATTTCATTAAGAATTGGATGGATAGAAAAAAGAATAGAATATGATTGTAAATGAACAGCAGCTTTTCAAATTTTACAAGTCATAGTTAAAACCAAAGGCAATTCCAGCACCA
>VZTR01027756.1:183031-197458 GCA_013400775.1 Chaetops frenatus | reverse complement strand
TTGCTTTTTTTTTTTTTTTTTTTTTTTTATGTCATCAAAACTTCAAGGTAATCATGGGATAGAAGCAATCTCCTGGCATTTGGATAAGATACAGAAATTATTCAATTAATAAAAAAATGGTTTCTGCCTTTCCATTAGCCAACATATTCCTGTAACATTAGAAGCAGGTGGCCTCCTTACTCAAAGCACAAACACGCAGAAGTTGCCTAGTGTATTTAACCTGCCAAAAAATATGTATTTTCACATCTGTGAATTTACAGTCCTGTTTTTAACCCTTGCAACTACACAGTTTCTAAAGCAGCAGAAAAAGAAATGGCCAGGGTACATGTCCCCATGGAGAGAGTAAATGAAGGAAAGTTGATCACAATCTATGGACAGTACTAGGAATTATTTCAGCTGTAATTTTCAAAAGAAACTGCTGAAGATGGACATAGGGTAACTGAGCTTTTAAAAAAAAAAAAAAAAAAAAGAGCAATAAACTTATGTAAATGCTGTCTTAGGACTCAGAAAACTCCAATTTTGATATCTACTCTTAAAAATTTGGGTCTTAGTGAACAAGAGAAAACTATTTGTTGGCAGATATTTGTCTCCGAAGCGCTTTGTGAGGGATATACATTTCACTAGGACCAATCCACTCTGAACTCTAATATGTACAAGACAAAACCAAGCTTTTGCTAGTATTATGAAGATTGATTTACTGCTGAAAGTGAAAAAGTTAAAGCATGAGAGAATGGATGATGCAAAACTTAAATATTAATGGAAATAACCTTGTCTTACATCACAGCTAGAAATCGGCTTGGATGGAAACCCTGGAGCTCTTCAGATTTGTCCTTGGAGGCACTTTTTATCTAGGTCTAGATCCAAACTTCTTATCTTAGAGCTATCATCTGACAAAATATGGAAAGTCTTTTGTGGCACCTCACCCGCACAGTGAGTTGAGAGTTTTCCAAGTCCACTGGGTTGTCCTCTCTGATGATTCAGGCTCCACCCATTCAGATTAAGAAGAGACTAAAAAATAACATCTAATTTCATGTTCAACAACTCAAAATTAAATAAATTAAGACACAGCCTGTGAAAGAACTGAAATCTCTGTATGTGAAGTCAGTACATAAAGATGTCTAATTGTTCTGGAAAGATTGTGACTAACACTAATATCTTCGTAGGTAATTAAACAAGAAAAGAGTAGGACTGTTAATTCCATTTTAACCCCTGCTTAATCTTGTCAACCTTAAGCAGAATCACCTGTAATTTTACCTAGCATTCAGTGGTCTTATCCCAGAGTACACATTTGTTTCTGGAACATTTGAAGCCATTTGGATAGGACATTTGGATGATATTATTGTCCAAAAATGGGGATGTTCTCACTCTTTGGACTTTTTCCTAACCCATTTTTGGTTTTAAGAACACAAAAATGATTTACCCTAGAAATGTCAAACTTGATTCAATGCTTGCTTGGCAAAGAGACATGCCTTTGGAGCCTGTTAGAGGGCTTAGGTGGGTAATTGTAAAGTTATTGTTAGTTTTTTCCACACTCATGGCATAGAGTACATGGCCAGCTCATGTTAATAAATACCTGTTGGGTACATGTGTGGTTTATAAAGGCTTGATTCAAAGCCCACTGAAGTCAATGAAAAGAGTTCTCTGGCTATAAACAGGCTTGAAGTCAGGCTGTAAATGTAAATGACAGGATGGAAGGGAATCTGTCATAGAGAAAGTAGACTGGGAGAATCACATCTCCTGCAACCCTTAGAATCTACATGGCCAGGCAGAGTGTAGGGAGGGTGGGAAGACACTCATTGTCTGTGGACATCATGTACTATAGGGGCCACAGAACAGAAAAGGAAATGGAATCTTGAGAAAGGGGAATCTCTAGGCTCAAAGTGGGGTTAAAATTATTTTAATTATAACAGCTAATGCTGATTAAATATAGTTGGTTTTCTGTACCACTGGAGAAAAACAAAGGAAAGGAAAAGAAGGAAGAAAGGAACAAAGAAAGGGAGAAAAAGAGGGAGAAAGAGAGAGAGGATGAAAGAACATGAAATTTCTATGAAGTCTTACCATTACATAAGTAATATAAAGGTGTTTAATTGCTCTTGAGCAATATAGATGCATTTCTCATGCTGGACCTATCTCATGAGTACACATGTTGATATGGGTGCTGTTGGATAATTGTAGCACCAATCTGTGGAAGGAAATGAGCTGCAACAGCACATTGCCCTCCAATCCAGCTTTATCCTGCCTAGCACTGGAGTCCCAGGAGCCCCTGTCATCACCTGGCTGCACATTATTTCCAAGGTCTCCTTCCTTCAGCTCTCAGAGGCATTCCAATGTATCTCATGGGTCCTGGATTTTGGTAGTCATCTGGGAGGGTCAGGAAGCTTATGTGACCATTCCTGACAACACACACTTGCACAACTTCTAGGACCTAGGCAAATGTCTGCTGAATCAGGCTGAACTATTTTCACTGCAAAGTAAAAAATCTTTCTTTTTGCACAAAGCAGGAACTCTTTTGCAGTCTGTATATAAAGTCTAGTTCTCTGCATATTTGTTAAAACATGCATCTCTACTTATGGCTTAACACATACAAAAAGTTTGCAATTCCTCCCACTTTATTTGATTTCTTCTTTTACTTACTTATTTTCTCTCCATTTTTTGAATTTTCTTTTAAAGTGGAAGACCTGTACAATTATTTACCCAAGCAAGTTTTTGCTTTGCTGTGGGAGCGTGAAGTCCAGCAGTAGCTAGTTGGTAGTTTGCCACTTGCAGTTGAAAGTTCAACAGCCACCTGTCTCACATTTCTCCCTTTTTTGCAATGAAAGGGTGCCATAGGAAAGGTGTGTTAGCTTTTTCTTTTTTTGGTAGGGCTAAAAGTGGAAGGGAGCGTTGTCTGTGAGAAACATTTCCTCATGTAGTGAAGTAGCCAGCTGGCAGCCAGATGGCATCAAGCCATTAGGAGGTCAAAGGCCATTGGACAACTGTGTGGGATTTGTTTCTCACTCGATATGTTTGGTTTTAAAATCATTTATTTCTGGAGTAAGTCATAGATATGGAAAGGGTTTTACCTAGGGGACGTTTGTTTCCCCATCCAGTTGAAACCACAAACAGACAGAAAGCTGGTCACTGTCCAAAGTGAAAGGCCAAAGGCAAATTGTCCCATATTTATCCTTTACTGGGTCAAAACTCAAAAGCTGGACACTGATGGCAGTTCATAAATATTTCACTGCTCCAATCAAAAAATGAGATAGAAGGACATCGCATGTCAAGAAATTTGTTGACTCTTGCAGAGCAGATAGCCAGCTGGCATGAGCACTGCTATTGCCCTGTCTCAGAGCTGAAAGGCCAGAGTCAAATGGTGCCAGATTTGTTCCTGGTTTAGCTAAAATAACACAAGAATCATGTTTATATTTTGATCTTGCTGTGGCATGTCCTGTGATCGTCACTGGCCATGTGATCCTCACCTATTAGTAACAGGAGACTCTGAAATCCCCAGAGAGAAATTCTGCTTAAAGGTTTACAATTTCTGTTTTATTCAAGCTTCCCATTCATCTCATATTTTATCCTGTTTTGTGTTTGCAAGTGCTTTGGGAGTCATCAAGAAATGCTTGTAACATAGTGTATGGGAGCTGTTCCCATCCTCACAGCTCTGGAGAAATGTGGGTCAGGTCCTTTGTAAGCATCAGCAAGCAAAAACTCACTGAGATCAGTGGAAACAAACCTTTATATGTTGTGCAGGTAAGGTTTGCATCCTGACCAGCAATTTTCATCCTTAAATAGGAGCAGTGGGCCAGCCTTTTTATTCTGAAATAGTCAATGCGTGCCTGTGGCACCACCTTCTAAATATCTGGAAGGGTTAACACTTGCCTTGTTTTGAAGGGGAGATAAATGGCCAAGAAAGAATAAGCTATATGTTTTCCACAGAACATGCCAACAGACAAGGTTCTGGCTCCCAATCCTTGGGGTGGCCAGGATCCAGTGGTCCAGAAACACACTGTTTTCACAGTACCTGAAGCAGCACAGTTAAATTTAGATTCTGATAGGCCTGGCAGGCTGCCCACATAAAAATAAAGGGTAACAAGCATGCCAGTTGGTCCCTTGTCACCAGCACTGGCTTCTGGAAGGCAGTTCCCCTTCCAGAAAGCACAAATACTCTGAGGAGATGGGTTGAGTAAGGCTGTGGGTTTTCAGTTACCCATGTGAAGAAGCATGACAGAACAGATTTCCTTGGCCTCACACAAGGTTTATAACCCTGTTCCAGGGCAACCCAGACAGTGACAGAAGGAACTTCCAAAGGCTCTGTGGTGGTCCAGTTTGGTGTAACCTAAGAAGCCATGCTCCTCAGCTCTCTGCCCCAGCTCTCTGCCCAGAGGTTTCCTCCCCAGCAGCAGTGGTGGCAACAGAACAGTTGGAGTGTTTGGTTCCCCAGCAACTGCAGTTGACTGTCTGGTATATCAATTTGAGTCACAGTCGAGTTCAGTTTGTGTTAATGAGCCTGATGATTTGTGAACTCCGCTAGCGGCAGAGGGGCTGCGCTGCTGCTGCTGCTGCTGCTGTGCTGCTGCACTGCTGCACTGCTGGTGCTGCTGCTGCGCTGCTGCTGCACTGCTGCAGGAGCAGCCCCTAGTAGTGTTGAAGGTGGGCAGGTAGGAGAAGACAGTCAAACCTGACTTGATGGAAGGGATGTGGCTGTCTCAGACTTTGTCAGGGTCCTTCTTGTTTCTATTTACTGAGAGCAAATGCAGAGAAAGCAAATGAAAGGGACACGTAGGTGTGGACATTCCTGTTCTTGCTGGCCAGAAAAGCCATATGGAAACACACCTCAGAATAAACTGATTCACAGGGAGTTAAGTAAAGGAGGGAGGGAGAGAATGCTGCCTAGAAAGCTGTAACTCACCTTTGTTAGCTCCTATTCTCTAGTCTGCTCTCAGCACAGGGTATATCACCTTTCAGTTTGTTTTACTTTAAATTTTTAAAACTTTTTTTTAAACACAAGCTTTGAAATTAACAAAATGCTACATGTCCCCTTAATTCTGAGCTGTTAAATCCCCATCTGATCCAGTTTTTTAGTATCTTATTTGAAAGAAAAGTAGTATCTCCAAATTTTAATACTTTATTGACCTGGAAGATGTGACTTGATTAATCTCCAGTGCCAAGAAAAAGCACATCTATTGAAGGCTGTTAATGTCAGATCAGTTATCAAACTCAGACTTCCAACAGATAAAAAGATTCAAAATACTGATATATTAATGCAAAGGACAGCAGCTAAGCTTCTCCTCAGAGGTCAGCTGGAGTCAGATGTTTGTCTAAACAAAGGACAAGAACAACTACAGAGCATAACAAAAGTAGGACACTTAAGTAGCTCAAGTCCCTACAGATATGTAGGACAAGTAAATTGATTGCTTAATGGGCTGATCTCTCCACTTCAGAAAAACATTTATACTTCTTGAATTTCTTTGCACTCCATATTAAATTTTTCATCAGAGAAATGTAGTAAATGCTTCTTCCTGTGGCAGGTACTATGTGCAACTGTGATAAATCAGTAAATATAAGATCTCCTTGAGAACAGAAGGCAATACTGCTGGAGGCTGAAGTGTCTGTTAGAGATTCAAGTGTTAGCACGAGATTTACATTTATGAGTTGCCACAAATTATTCTGAAAAAACACTAGACACAACCTCCTCTGTGGTCTCTGAAACTCCAACAGCTCTCAGACTGCACTGAGACATAGACTTGGACTGCAATCCAGAAATAAAAATAGTGGCTTGGATCTATATGTACCAAGAAGGACCAACTCTTGTGCATTTGTGAGTCAATGGTGCATGCATTTTACTTGTCTGTGTCTTCCTCACACTCTGCTATCTCTGTCAGCTTTCTCACTCTATCTCCTGGCATGAATTCAAAGCACACTTTCATGTCACTTAAATCTCCAAAAGCTGATATTACATTTTTGGTCAAACTCGTTTTTATAAGCAGGAACATGAACTTCTGTTTTATAGACTGGAACCCACAGCTGCAAGCATAAAGACTATATGCTACCTGAGCTTCGGTTACTAACCAGTTAAAAACTGATATTTGCTCCTTCTGCATCTGCTCACGTTTTCTCTCTATTAGCTAATGTGTATTGATGGAATCTCATCAGCTCTTTCATGACCATTTTGAGATACGTCCTTGCCAAAAGTGTTAAACTGCAGTCTTGCTCTCCAAACCAATGTATAGCTGAGCTAAAAATGTCATGTGTTGGCTTTAAAACAAAGCAAAAATAAAAATTGAGTTTTGCTGCTGCGTTCATTTCAGATCTTAGGAAAACTTCCATAAAGGGTATAGGCCAGAGTTTTAGCACGTTGGAAACTGCATAGGTCCACTGCTTCCCATGAAGCTACATTGATTTACAGCAGCTGAGAATCTGGCCTAAAGAGCTCAGGGCTATATATCTAGCTTATGTTGTGTTAAAGTCTCTTGACCTCTTACTTGATTGCCTTGCTCCAGTGTGTGATGCTAGTGTAGGTAAATTATACCTCTGCTGGCCACTAAGCTTGCTGTTCTAGCAACATTAATAACCTCAAGGCTTCCAATTTTCTTACCAATGCTTACTAGACCTCCTGTGCAAGCCTCTGGGGCTGCTCTGACAATAATCCCAATATATATTGTTTTGAATGAAAATAAACTTTATTGCAACTTGTGCTGGAGGCAGACCCATGAGCCTATGCTCTAGAATGCCTACAAGGCAGCTGTGTAATCATTAGCAATACTGTAGGGAACAGCACTAGGATCAGTTCAGAGGGGTTCTTCATCCAGCTGGGACTATAATTTACAATGCCACCATCACTACAATAACAAGGTAGCAGAGGGAAAACACTCTGGGAGGGGTGGCAGTGAAATTCAGCCATCACAAGGTGTGGTCTTTGGGACAAAACCTTTAATTGGCAGAAGGTTCACTAACTATTCTGGTAACCTCAGACTTTCACCTTTCATTAAATCTAAATCTACAACCAAAACGAACTTGAAAAAGCATCCACATGGAAAGGGCTAGCCATCAGTGTCTCATTTTTCTATGCAAAACCAGGGAGATTTTGGTGTCCTGGGCCCCTTTTTCTTGCCTTTCTGCCCTACCATCCTACTCCACCATACTGGACTTGCACAGCCAAAGAAGCAGTCGAAGCAGTAGCAATCTATCAAGTTTTGCTTTTGTTTGGTATCCAGCTCACCCTGCCTTCTCCTCCTGAGAAAGAGAAATTCCTCCTGAGTTTTACATAGCACATCTTATTTAGACCTATAAAATATTATTGTAACTAGAGTCAACTCACACAGGTCACTACTGGTCACTTTTATCAAAAACTAGGTTATAGGCTAATTTTGCAACCAAGTCCGTGGTGTTGAAGAGGCCCAAATTTGAGTTTGAAATCTCATGTGATCACTTGGGATAATAGATGCATAGACTGGATGAAGACAACCCACAGAGCAGGGACATCCCTTTCTTCAGATGTGTCCTCTATCTGCATTCACTGTCAGTCTAACCCCTACTCACATTTAGGCAGATAATTAGATGAAATAAAAATTTTCCCTTTTAAAAACTGTGAGCCCTTTCACCCCTCTGTCTTCATAAAACCCTTCTGAATACTGACTACAGCAAGGGCAAAGACTGTGGGGTTGAGTGAAGAGCTGCTGCTTTTAATCAAAGCTTAAAACAGCATAACTTGCTTTTCATATTATTCATCTTATTCTTGTCATTGTTGTTGTTGTTGTTTTTGTAAAAAATTCTCCACAAGCTTCTGAACTCTCCTGTGACCCCTAGAGGAGTCATGACACTTTATGTGCAGAGCACTGACAACATCCAGGAGAAGTCAAGACAGAAGGAGCAGGAACATGTGCATATGCAGATCAAGTTTTAAGACATGTATAAGATGTCTTGAAAATGTCACCCAGCTTTGCCACCATCACTACATATTTTTACTTATGTGAATAACTTTGGGTGTCTCTCTGTTGCTTTCATGGACTGACAGCACACAACAGTGAGCTGTCACTGGTTAGGACCTTGAGAACAATCCTCAGAGCATTGCCACCTCTGACAGAAGAAGTCAGCATGATCTGCTGATAAAATAGGTTAACAGCACTACTGCCTTGGCTTCAGTTTCAAAAACCCAACGCAGTACTTCAGCAGGTGGTAACAAAAAATTCTGGAGAAGCCTCTGCCTTGTAGGCCTCTTGAGTTGAAGGGTATCTGCTCTGATGTTAAATTTGTCAGGTAGAGTATCACTGGAATCCTTTATTCAATAATTGAGAACCTCAAAGGATATAACATACTCCTAACTTCTCCCTAGCACCAGAAATGACGTTAGAAAAGGAGCCCGTACTAAAAATAAATGCACTGCTAGACAAAAGAAGGTTTCCATAAGAATATTCAGTAAAGTTTTATCTAAATAATTTATTTTAATTCAATAAATCAAAGTTTTTTTTCTCTTCTGCTTCATCTGTGGCTTTGAACTATTTTCTGGTTTCTTTAGTCTATTGAATTACCTCAGTTACATCTCAGATTTTGTGCATTTGCCTGGTTTCTGAATTGATCACACAAAGTTGGCGGTTACCACATACTTTGTAAAGCACTGAGACATCTCAACATCTGCCAGGGCAATGAGAACATAGGATACAGAATTACAAGTCAGAGTGCTGGTCTTGTTCTGCCCTGACCTGTGCATTGTTTTTGCCAAAGCCATTTAACCTCTCCAGGTTTCAGTTTACCCAGCTAAAAAGAGAAATTCTGAGTTACGGTTCACTTTCTTACAGAAATAAATAAACCAACCAAACCTCAGCAAAACCCCAAAAAGAAACTCCAAAACTGTTCTAGATCAAGGTGTAGCTATGGCCTTCAGTGAACAGATCAATGAGAATCTACAGCTCATTGATGTTGGAGAACCTCAGATTTAATCATGATCATGTCTCCAGCTTTAAAATCATAGGCCAGACTTAATTGTGATAGTGGAAATAGAATTGAATAAATCATCAAGAGACCGCAGTAAAGGATGTTGACAACCACATATTACAGTGGTTTTGCAATTGTCAATGAAATTAAATGCCCAAATTAATAATTTTTACAAGTTTTCACAGGTACCAAGGTCACAATGAAAGATAGTCCAAAATTTCTCAGGTACATGAAGCCAGAGGTTTTCATATCAGTGAGGTCTTAAGCAAACTCTTCAGGAACAAGAAAAAAAGTTTCCATACAGATCTTCTCATCATAGTTCTTTGGAAATTCACCATACTCAGGAAATGCATGCAAACCTACAGACAGAATCATGGCTAAACCACTGTCATCAGCACTGGGGAGTCCATGGGGAGATGTAAGGTCCCAGCTTGTCAAAAAAAATTTTCCAGGTAATGTCATAACCAAAACTTCAAGCAAGTGAGAAGATTTGACTTGGTTGACATGTTGATCATTGCTAACTGACCAAGAGAAGATACAAGTAAATCTTAGATTGTTCTGGTTACTTCAGCCCTAACTCTGTGATAAGGATTTGAAAACTGATGACAAGCTCATTATCATGTTAAAAACAGCATTTTCTACTCAAGGCAAAGCTTGGAGAATGTTTTGCCAACAAATGGAAAAGCATCTCACAGGATCTGAATTACTAAATCAATGCGTACTTGACCCTACAAAATTTCTTCACTTCTCATATAAGTTTTCATTAGCCCAGCTTTTTTCCTAGTTGAGTCTTATTTGCTTTTTATGGCCTGGAGTCTACTCACACATAAAATGGAAAGTGATATAGTCTTGCTTTTGTTGCTGAAATATGAGATAAGGTACTCTTTGGTGTTGCCTGGATTTTGAAGTAATTTGCCTGCGGTTTCTGCCTTGAAATGCCGTGAACAGAATTTCCAAACAAGGTACTTACCTCCAGAGCACAGATTTCTAAAGTGGATCAGTTTATGCATCCAGGTATGTGATAGAGAATATAAATAGAGTGACACAAACGAAATTCTGTGTAGTAGCCTGAAATACAGCCAGATGAAATCTCCAAGAGAACAACTTTTGATTTTGCCATTTCCCATGCTCAGGCCAGGCCAGTGGGCTGGTATTCAGGTGGATAATCATGGTAACCATGATTAGCTGTAGCATCCACTGCTTTCCCCAAAACTCCAGAAAATTGTCTTGGACAATGGTTTTTTGTTTGTTTTTTTGGTTGGTTGGGTTTTTTTTTTTTTGTTTTTGTTTTTGTTTTTTGTTTTTGTTTTTTTTTTAATGCAAAGATACCAATGAGCATCTCTCTGGCTAACTGGCTGATTTCAAGTCTAATCAAACTGTGTGGTTTGAGGTCTTCAAGACAGATCTAATCTCCATTGCTGAAGCCTTTAGACAGAATAAATACAATGTAAAATCACATTAGAGATAGAAATCCCACACCTACATATTTATGTCTTTAAACTTGGAGTTTACAAGTATCATGACACTGTATGGTCTCTCTCTTTCCTCTTTATTTTATCAATCACTCATTTATCAGCCTCTAATGTTACTTTTCTCCTTGCTTGAATCTTATCATTTTCTAAGTTTCCTCCAGTAAGAAAACCATCCTGTCTGGGGATTACTAGCTCCCTTACCTGGAAGCTCATGGGTCCTCCAGAAACCCCAACATTCATTTGTTAACTCTTAGCTTTAATGTCTTAGCTAAACTTGCTGTTTCTTGGCTCAGGCAGATCCCCGCCTGTGCAAGTACTTTTTCTCATTGCCCAGTCAGTGTGAATTCAGGCAGTTTAGTTTAAACAATAGTAGGAAAGAGCTAAAACGTTCTGTTTACACCAGTGTCAGCTGCAACTGGTGACCTTTTCTACTATCTGGCACCTGCCTGTAAATGTATTCACCTTTTATTCCACTGTCTCTGGTCTAGCCTTCCACCTTCATGGCAAACACTAATCTCAGGCAACCACAGCATTTAAATTGAGATAGATGCTCATTATTGAGTAAAACAGTTGAAAGCCACACTGAAAAGAGACACGAAGGGGCACCCTCACCAGCAGTGACCAGACTCAGCTGGAGAGGGCAGGTGACCAGGGTCTGACTCTGTAAATGCTTGTACTCCACCCCACTTTACATCTCTCGTGACCTCAGCTAATCTGTTTGATTTAACACTGCAATCCAGCACTCACTCTGACAGTCAGTGATCTGAACTCAAGGCAGTAAAAAAAGTGATAGCCCATTCCCAGCTGAAATTAGTCACTTGGAGTAGGATCCATCCTAACTGATGTAAATGTCTACATCTAATCTCCCCTCTCTTTGTAGACAATGAACAGATGTTTTTAAGGTTATCATCATCTCAGTGTCATGGTGACACCTAGAATGGTTCCTGTAGATCACACTTCACACCATAAATGTCTATAGTGAAGGAAGATAAATTTGTCCTTGCTAATTTAAAAGCCCTTTCATATTTTGTTGTGCCAATAATTTTAGCTTTATGATAGTATATTATGATGAACAGAATAGCAATAGGTGAGAGTCACAGGGCTTCCATGAGAGACATGGTATGGTTCTGCAGACATTGAGTGTTTTCCCACTAATGGAGTGAAGCAAAGAAGGAACTTCAAGGCACAAAAGGAATATTGGAATGCTCCCTGCAAAGTCAGCTACTTATCAGACTGAGAAGAAGAATTAGCACATACACTAATCTATAGCTCTGCAATTCATCTTGCTTAGATCAAGGCATCACTCCAGTTGCTCTGGAAGGCTTTGCTGTTGCCAAACTGGGGACACCAGCTGAGCAACTCTGCAGTGAAGACATAACCTTAATAAGTGAGATTTTTGCTGCTGTAACCGCATCCTTTTTTTTCCCCACTTTTTATTATCATCTGTCTTGAATCATTTCCTTGTGGGGAACTTCAGCTACCAATGCTAATGGTATTACATATAAGAACTGCCATTGATGCCAACACAAAGGAGAACAAATACTTTTTTGTTAAAACACAAAAATTACAAGCTTTATTTGAGCAGGGCTACATTTGAAATTTATCTTACTCATTGCAACAAAAGTGACCTTGTGCACATGTTTATCTTTAACAAAAAGCTAAAACTGACACATTTGAAACCTCAAGCAATAGTTTAGTAAGGAGGAAAGGTAGAAAAGCAGGGTAAATTGACCCTAATACCAGGATTAACAATAAAACAAAATTTTCATGTGGCGCTTACTTGTTTTAACATCTGAAAGGGTTTGGGAGAGTAAAAAAAAATGGCTTGTTTAATGTCTGATTTGCACTCTGCCCCATTTTCACTCACATACAAGTTTACACAGTTTTTAATTTACAGAGTTCCTTGTTGTCTCATTTGATTTCTGAGAAGCTTGGGTTTTTGATCCCATGTGGGGCCTGTGTCTAGCAAGGACTTCACAAGACCTTCTGCACCCTAAACTCATTGCTCTCCTTCATCACATGGTAAAGGACAATGTCCAGCATGAGTTAATCCAGCATCACAGGTTATTTCTCCATAGCACACCTCTTGCCAAAACAACCCATTCTTTACACAAGACAAGACTAAAGAAGGAAAGAAATGTGTCCTAGCAAACAGTGAGATTAATTCCTGACTGCAAATTTGGAAACAAAAAATGAAATATGAAAACAGAAACTTAAAATATATCTGACTCCAAAGTTCCTTTTTAGCTGTTCCAGTATCTTGGCTACAATGAGTGCAATGAGTGCAGTGTAATGGTTCTCCTTCTCTCTTCCTTTATTTCCCCTTCTTCCTTCAAAGCCTAGCCTTACCTTGAAAAGTTTGCTGAGCTTAAGCTTTCTTTTCCACTGCAGCTTGAGATTCTTCCTGCTCCCTCTCTCTCCCTTAACCTGGTGCATGTTTGCATTCAGTGTCAGATTATGAAATGGACTCTTCCTCTCCTACTTGGAGTTTTTCTCAAGATTGTCTGCCTGTTTTTGTCCTAAGACACTGTCTTCATTCGTAATTCATGTTTTCTTTCTGTGACAAAATGTTGGGGTTATCCTAATATTTTATAAGCCATCTGTTGCACTGCAATTGTCTTTTGTACATGGTCTCAATCATTAGAACTCATTATGTCCCTTCTCCTCTTCATGGCCTCAAGGAAACATCCTAACTAAGTCATCCCCCTCTCAGTCATAAAAAATGAAATGAGACCAAGGAAATAAAGAAGATGGGAGGGAAAAAGCGTAAAGGACGTGGTACATTTTTCTTTGATTTTCTCCCACATCAATTACATGTTCTGCTTCACATTGGCCTCCCAAAAATTTTAAGTGGCAAACACTCCTAGGAAGCTGACCATCTGAATTGTCTCATTTGTTCTAGTGTGTTTCTTCATGTGGGAAACAGTTCACTGACCTGATGGGGTCAGATTGTGCTGTAGGTGCTCTTCCTGCTGGAGGTCAGGCTGTGTTTCCTTGAGGTGCAAGAGCTTTCCCTTTCATGTCATTTCATAATCTGTACTGTTCACTGTAGTGAGAGAGTGCAGCACACGACTTGTCATTCACCCTCTCTCCTGCTACTGTTTCACTGGGCAACCCTTAAGACTACTCTTGACCTTTTTATTCCTTAGTTCAACCCAAGAGTCATTTAAGTCAGTATAATTAGTGTTTTAAGCCTGCTTATGATCTGCTTCTTTGTAATGCCTGCAGTGTCATCCTATTTAAGCTTGGGGTATGCTTTGAGACTCTGAAGAGTTAAATTTGGGCAGCACATTTCTCAAATCTTACATATGAACGATACGTGCCAGAAAAACTAATAATTTGCAAAGAGTTTGTTTTGCTCTGCAGTTCCCTTACAAACCTGGCTGCTTGAGAATATATGTCCTGGAGAGAAAACTCTGAGAGATTGTATACTGCTTGTTCACCATGCATGTTTTTTTTAATCCGAGATTAAATTTATTCCTATTTTGGTACTAAAGTCAAAAACATCTTGGACTTCTGAACTGCATACAAGAAGAAGGATGATCAGGAAAAAAATAAAAAGTTAAGCGGCATTCTCAGTCATCCAGAAAAGACTCTTTTTCTTTAAAATTGAGCTCTGAGAGCAAATAATAAAGAGCAAGAGGCTGCCCAAAGATGTAACAGAAAAAAACCAACAAACTGGTCATTTTAGTGGGATTACATTGCATTGATAGATCACCAGAACTGTTATCAGCAGTGATAGTTCAGTTCCCATCACTGGCAAATTCAACTAAGATGACAAAGGGTGTGATTCACTGGAATAAATGAAAATACACTAATAAACTATAGACGACTTGAAACTATGTAAAATCTGTCTGTGCACATAAATTCTTTCATCCTTATAATCCTATTCACTTAAGCAAGACTTGGTTCTCTCTTTATGTGTTTTCAGTCTGTATCTGTACTGTTTCTTATGCCTGTGGTAGTGCAAAACTAAAAACTTCATTCCATGCCACAGCTCTCTAGCATGACAAAAGTTTGCTGACAGGATGGGAGAGCTAGT
>VZTR01027756.1:151096-170579 GCA_013400775.1 Chaetops frenatus | reverse complement strand
GTGGTGATGTCCAGGCCAGGTAAATGGGACTCAGAAGCACCATACTTGCTGACTCCTTTTGAACCTTCATTTATCCTGGGAAAATAACAAGGAAGGAAGTGTCTATAAAAGGCCACTCACAATAGGAAACCTTTTCTCTCTCAGTGAATGAATTTCACTTCATTACAGGGGACAGCCAATATTTGCCCCTTACATGGGAACATTTACAGCTCAAATTCCTTTGAAGATATTGTCCCAAAGCCTGTGGTGTCTCTGAAGACCATTACATAGAAGTCCTCCTCTGCAGATTAATATGATATTGCACAATAGGTTTAGAAACTGAATTCATGAAAGGTTCAAAAAGTATAAAACTTTCCCATCAGAGATTCCTGGATAGCTTGATTCTTTGCTGGTGGCATGCCTGGGGTTAACCTGGAAGGGAAAGAAGAGAGAGGGAAGAGACAAGAAGCACAGCACAATAGGTTGCTGCAGAGTCTGTTGGGAGCTATTAAATATGGATGAAAACCTGACTTCCAGAGGGGCAGAAAGGAATAAAACTCCTTCTCCTTCATCAAAAACAGATAAAGAACCCTTTTTTCCTACTTTTGGTATACTCCAACACAAAGCCCCTTCTGGCCTCTTTAGCACAGCTAGAGCTCCCTCTTCTGATTCACTCCCTCCTCCTCCTCGGGATGTGGACCTCAATATCCTCATGAGCACCGACAGGAGCACCCAGCTGGAGCGTGGTGTGTTCCATACCCCATCTGTCAACATCAGACTGTGATTCACAGAGACATAAAACTGAGGGATGCAAAATCTGGCATATAAACAGTTCAACTCAATAGGCTTCTTTAGACATGCTCCAAATATTTGTGCAGCAGGCTAGAACCAAAGGTATGAGTATCATCTCCAGCGTAAAACTATAATTTGGAAGTAGTTACCCTCTGAGGCTGCCTTGGAGGAACAAGTGTTTGCTTCTTCTAATCCTTGTGCAGGTTTGAGGTTTCCTTGAGGACCTGAATCAAAGAGGTCCAAATAAATGTGGGCTAAAGTTTTTCATTTTTCTGTAATAGTAGCAAGATCCTACACAAATTCCAAAACAGAATAATTTGGCAGTCTCTCACAGCTAAAAATATTATTTTCTTTCAGTAAGAAAAAAAAATTAAGTACTACTTGACATTCATATTTTTATCATCTTGACATTATAAAACCCAAAGGAAAGACTAGCAATCCCCTTTTTGTGCTGCCAGCATTGGTCTGCCTTTGATTTCCACTATGCTATGCCTAAATGTTCAAGTGCTCTTCAGAGAAGCCTGATAAAAAGATATGAAGCATGAGGAGTCTGCTCTTCACCATTTCCTTGAAGGGTGAACACAAAATGGGGAGTCACACACTTGTTAATGAGCCATGCTCTTTTCAAGGCATGTCCATGTAGAATTAGCTCAGTCTTTCTAAAATAAAAAGTTAATACTAAGGGGGAAATATTCCCCACTGTTTAATCCCCTCTAGCACCGCATCTGAAATCCAGTTAAGTATCAGATGTGTACAGTGCTCAGTACATACAGAATGTGTATGAAGTCAGCAAAACACAATTGTAGGGCTTCTATTAAGAAAAAAAACAGGACTGACCTTTTGACAGAGAAAATACTGCTATCTCACCCAGTTACATCAAACTGGCTTTATATTTCATCAAGCATTTTGCTTGCCTCTTCATTTTCTTTTTCTTTTTCTTTTTTTTTTTTTTTTTAATCACTATTTTAAATTCTTTCCTGATCATCCAAAACCTGTGGGAATAATCATAATGTTCATAATCCTTCCCCTGCAAGCCTCCTTCTGCTCTCTCTCTTTCTTTTTTTAGCGTGTTGGCAGCCCTGATCAATGTTGATTCATGGAAGGGAACAGAATCTGCAAACTCTTCGGTAACACTAGACAAGCTGCTACTACAAGCAGCTGCAGTTGCAGTTCGCATCTCACTGGGGGTTTTTCAGAAAACCCACCCACAACACACAAGGGGAATTCTCCCGGACAAGCTGCAGGTGCTATGGATATTTTCATTTAATATTCATTCTTGCAATTCAGCACATTTGTAATCCATGTGGTAAACTGTTACTTACATTTCTCCCAATGGACCACAACCAGATGTCGAAAATAAGAAGTCCGGTGGAGATATCGCTTCTCCTCTTCGCTGTGCATTTCAATGGGCTTAAAACAAATCTGTTCTCTCAGGACAAAAGAATGTGCTCTGATATTTAAAGACACTTTTGTTGACACTAAGAAATAATAAATACATCCAGAAATTACAGGCATCATGTAGATTCTGAAACGCTTTAATTGGATGAGTGTTCTTTGGTTTGTTAGAGAAAATATACCCTTTTTACATGGCATCACTATCAAATTTTTAGCTAAAAGGCCAAAAAAGTATCACAGTGGAATACCATATGAATTCATAGACTGATTCTGTATATGTCACAATAATTTCCCAGAAGGCTTGATTTTACCAGTGTTAGGAGATGGGAATTGCTGTTGCGGTTTGCTAATATGTTTTGTTTATTTGTAACCTCTTCTATTATAATCATCACTACAGTACTTTTGTCTTCTGAAAGCATGACAGAGTTATTAATTTTTGGGAAAAAAAAGAAAAAATACTTGAGTTTTTGTATTTAAATATATACCCAGATTGGTTGGACCTTTTTCTTTATTTGTTTATTTGTTTGATTTTTTAAAAGACAAAGAAAACCAGAGCATTTTTATCTGTTGCAGTTTTAGAAATAATCCTCCACAATACACACCAACGACAGTAAAGGATCTGCTATTGTCTTTGTTTTTCTGTACTCTGCTCATTCTTAACACTTCCAGGTACATTCCAGCAGTACTTGAAATAGTATCAAAATTTCTTTAGCAACTCCTCCGCAGAGAAGTAGGGGTGTGAGGACAATCACTCAAAGCCTCAAGTACAAAACTGTTCATGTCTTTAAACAAAGTTTTTAGGGTAAAAATGTTATTCTGCAAATGAATGTCCCCAACTTTGTTTTTTTTTACCTCCAATCTCATAAACATGTATCTCCAAACTCATAAACACAGACAGTACAGCAGATACGGGTAAGAAAATAAGTGGTTCTTTCCTTGGACATCTTTAAATTTTGAAAAGATTTTCATATTTTTCTCTGCGTGGAAACCATTCTTATTTTCCATACTGAACATTTTCCTGTTCCTAAGGACCCTAGAAAAAAACAGTGTTCCATATGGCTAAAGGATGTACAATTTTATTGAAGTAGATACCTCTTGTCCTAAAAAATTGTCAACAGAAGTTCAATCTCATTGAACAAAATCATACTCTTCTGACACTTCTGAGTCAGAAAAAGAACAACATCTTTACTGAATCTCCTTGAGAAGACAGTTTGAATGAATGTAAAAATCTGGTGAATGAGGACACCACACTGATGCATTTAATTGGTTTATTAGGGCCCCCAAATCTGGTTTCTTTTGCATCTGTCTCTCCAAAGTCAAGAATTCCAGCATAAACTTAGGTCATGATTAGATTAGTGACCTCATGCCCGTCTCATATTGCAGACATTGGCCATGACCTCCAGTTTCAGGGCACTTGGGGTGAAATCCTAGCTACACTGAAGCCAGAGAGGCCCAGGCTGGCTTTCTCCTCACATTCTTGAGTCCTTCAGGCTTTGCAGCTGTACTGCAAAAGGGGATGTGGCTGCAGAATCCCAATGGTAAATTGATTGTCCATTCTACATGTAAAAATGTTCCTGTAGAAAAGGTTTATTTCTTTTAATTAGGAACAAAGAAATTAAACTAGAGGAAAAAATAAAAACATCTCTAAAAGATTGCTTGAAAGTGTTTGGAAGAAAAGGGTGCTTGCCTCAGAGAAGATAGTATGTGAAGACAATGGACCCACTATGCAGGGTACCAGGGTAAATCCTATAATCGTGCAGCTACCAAAGATATGCAAAAAATAACATGAGTAGGTATATGATATATGCTTGAAATCCTACTTTGCCAGGGCTACTGTGGCTCCTTCATGAGAATTACAGATTCATGTGTTGAGGTGGAAGAGAGCTGAAAAAGCTCAAGGGCCCAAAGCACTGCTTTTTCCATATGCCTTACCATTACTGAAACACCTGAGCTAAATAACCTATGTTAAGCTGCTGTAAAAAAAATTTCAATAGGTCTCATTATAGCCCAGAATTTCTCATTTCCTATTTGTGGTGGGATGCCGGTTGCACCCTGGGTTGCTGTCTGGAGCATATAATGACAGTGGTTCAGGGCCCTTTAGAGGTATTCTCTTTTTACAATGCCAACAAGGTAGTGGCAGTAAAAAAGGGAAGGGGGGAAAAAAATCGAAGGCATAACAATGGTGGTGAATGAGAAGCATATGTGCTGACAGAGGAATGCATTCTGCAGGGAGCTGCAGAGAGTTAGTTAAATCCGGATGGCCGGGGGTTCAGAGATGTGACAACAAGTAAGGAAGGCTAGTGGGAAGGTGACAGGAGATGCCAGCACAAAATCCAGTTGGTAAAAAGGATGGGGTTTTTTCACATATGACCATGACAGGAAGAACAATTCTACAGTGTTTTCAAGGGAAGACAAATGTGAAAAGGCAACGGCAAAACAGTTTCTAGACTCTAGACTACATGGAGCTACGTAAAGGGATAAGCATTCAGAAGTGCTTCATATACATTCCATTTTCAAAAATTATGTCTAACACTTAAGATGTTATCTACTACTATGTTTCAGTGCCCAAATCTCTTTTAAGGATGGAAATTCAATGTCAGGTCATTTAAATGATTTGAACACTTTATTGGGACACCTTTGTCTTTAATTAAACCAAGCTTCTGATAATTCTAGTAAGTATGTACATACAAAGTGGAGTTTATTATTTAAATAATTTTAATGGAAATAATAAAGGACTATTTTTTCAGCAATATAAGTCATAGCTGTGAAATACATGATTAAGTGCATTCATACAGATTTCAGATAGTGGGTTTTTTTTTTTTTAATCTTGAAATACCCAAATATAGACTACACATCTGGTCAAGATGAGATATGAAGATGCTGCTTTAGATTTTTTCATTTCTATGGTCATGAAAAATGAAAATTTAGAGCAAATATGGAAAGTAAAAAGTAAGAACTCAAGGTATTGTTTTCACATACTATATACCTAGAGCATCTTATTCTGAATAAAGATTATTATAGGGAGGAATAGTTCAAAGAAAAGGTGTTTGAAAGATAATTTGAAATCTAATTAAATATATACCCAGATATGTTTCATTTTATGTGAAACAATACTAAATGTCATTATTATAGTCAGCTTAGATAAATTTTTTGTGGAATAGGTATCATTATCTTCACAATTTGTCTCTAGTCCATACTTTAAGCTTTTCCTTACTTGTTTCTCTTACTCTGCCCCTACCTTCTTTTTTCCAACTGCCTTTACAATGCAACTGCTTCCCAAATTTCATTTTCTTCATTCACGAATCCAGACCAAGCCCTTTTCAACCCAAAATCTCAAATAGCACTAGGATTTCTTTAGAGCCTTGATCTGTTTTATCCAAAGGATGTTCGTGCCCTCTTGGTAAAATATTATAGTCATAATGTCTGCTTGACAGTCCTTGCTTTCAGTTATCAATACGAGACTTTGGACTGAAAAGTCTTCAGGCTATCAATTTATTTTTTTTTTGGGGGGTGGGGGGGAGATTAAACTCTCTTGGTGGAGTTCATTATTTATTCACTCAGTCACAGAATCTCACAATAAACTGAGTTGGAAGTGACTCACAAGGATCATTGAGTCCAACTCCTGTCCCTGAACAGGACAGGAANGTCTGCTTGACAGTCCTTGCTTTCAGTTATCAATACGAGACTTTGGACTGAAAAGTCTTCAGGCTATCAATTTATTTTTTTTTTGGGGGGTGGGGGGGAGATTAAACTCTCTTGGTGGAGTTCATTATTTATTCACTCAGTCACAGAATCTCACAATAAANATATCCAGCCTAAATCTCCCTTGAAACAGCTCGATGTCTTTCCCTTGGTCCTGTCCTTGATCACTACAGAGCAGAGATCAGTGCCTGCCCCTCCTCTTCCCCTCATGAGGAAGCTGTAACTGCAGTGAGGTTTCCCCTCAGTCTCCTCCAGGCTGAACAGACCAAGTGACCTCACCCACTCCTCACACGGCTTCCCCTCAGGGCTCTTCACCATCTTTGTTGCCCCATTTTGAATACTCTCTAATAGTTTCATGTATTTTGGTATTGTGGCACCCAGAAGTGTCCCCAGCACTGGAGGTGAGGCTGCCCCAGTGCAGAGCAGAGCAGGACAATCCCCTCCCTTGCCTGGCTGGCCATGCTGTCCCTGATGCCCCCCAGGACAAGGCTGTCCCTCCTGGCTGCCAGGGCACTGCTGGCTCAGGTTCAACTTGCCATGGACCAGCCTAATCAGTAAAACTTAGGCATATTAGAGGAATTACAGAATGTTCTCTGGTTGTAGAAATTTAGCAGGTAGACTTAACAAAGTTTCTTTTGATCTTCTGCTGCACTTTCCTACTTTCTAAGATTCTTCTTCAATGCAAAACATACATTAAAAGCTGAAATTTCTGGACTTTTAAGACTAACAGTAAAATATATAATTTCTTTTTCCATACACAATTCTACTGACTCCTCCTGTGACAGCATTTGAAAGCAAAACCTCCTTGATTTACATTATATTTAAAGATCTTTGATCCTGTGGGAGTTTTGAACTAAATAGAGTCCATCAACACTGCTCAAATATTCTTGGTTTTTAGATTTCCCCTTGCTTAGTAATGATAGCAAGTAAGTGGTTCCATTTAAACTTAAATGTCAATCCTCTATTTGCTCATGATGAAGGATTCAGACAAATTTATAATGAATAAAATTTCACTTTGATCTTCTAGAAAAAATTATCATTACTCTGTTTAGATCCCACGAAACTCCTAACACATCTGGCAAAAAAGTTAGTTCTTAATTTTCAAATCTCTGTATACTCCAGAACATGTACGGATGTCCAAACATACTGCAGTGAAATTCCACATGAATAGAGCCTTCAGAAAGTGAATGGATCACATCTCAGAGAGCTCAAATTCAAGGGCATAGAGAACTTAGCAAGTTGAAGCCAAAAGATATGATTCATATCAGATAAAGTATGAGCTGCTTCTGCAAATGTAACCCTTGGGGGTACCTAATATTGTGTATGAGGAGACGGGAGTCCAAGGAATAAGGTCAGAAGAACCTTGTAACTAGGGAAAAATATTTTAAAATATCAAGAGAAAACTGTCAGTGGGAAAAGGTTTCACAGCTCTCAACAAAAAGTCAAAATATGCTTCTTGGAACTCGTTAGTATGTATTTTTTAACTCCCATTTGGATTGTCTGGGAAAAACTCAGCCTCAAAATGCTCTGAGACATTCCTCATAATTGTCTGAAGGTGAGGGTGGCCTACAAAGTGTTTTAATTATCAAAGAAAATATACCAGCACATTTCCCTTCAGCACACGTGGGCTTCAACTCACGAGCTCTTGATTCGGTGTATGAGCTATAAGTGATTCCCTCACTAAGATCTCATTGGAAGAAAGGAAACACAAGAAAAGCCAAGAGACTATTTAGTCGATGAGTTACCCAAATGCTGTTAACTGCTGGCTATCTCACAAATTTTAATCAGACTGAAGGTTTTTTGATATGGCTTCACGTCTCTGCAGTAATGCTGGAAACGCTCAAGTCCCATTGAGGATAGAAAAATATATGGGAACTGCTTTTCTTTCTTCAACTTCATTTTCATGTGTGCAAGTAAAGCTTACCATTTGAGGCACAAGGGAATAAAAGGACCTGTTAGAGTTACTCTCTTTTTGTCTTAGAAGGTGGAACAATACTCTGACTAAACAATGGATCAATTTTCCAGAGACAAAAAGACGGCAGTCTAGAGTTAAAAGCAAAATTTTTAACTAGAAAAACAAAAAATGAGTGCAGTCACAGCAGATATAGCTGCAGGTCCAAATAATATGATTTCGCAAGCATTAGTTTAAGGCATTAAATTAACTGACATTCTTAAAAATGAAGGAGATTCCTGAGGATTAGGAAGTGGCAAATACAACTCCATTAGTTTAAAAAGGGTCAAGAGATTAAAGACCAAGAAACTGAGACCAGGGAGTTTAACATCTGTCAAAGGGAAATCTTGGAAACTTTAAACTGTGCAGTAGAAAGAACACCTGGGAAAGTGGTTTTGTTAAGCAATGTGGAACCAAGCAGTTTGTGTTTAGCTAACTATAAATGCCAGTAATTAATAGACCTGATCTGCTGGAGTTACTTGAAAATAACACTCTTGTGATAAGAGAAAGTGAACTTACTGGCTGTACACAGCAACACTCAGTGAGACACCAGAATGTATAAAAGAAAGATGAGGCAATAGGCCAAAACCCATGCTGGACAGTAATGATGTTTAAGAATGTGGAAGAAAGGTTGGGAACTTTCTAAATTATAAAAGGTTCAAATAGAAATAACTGAGTGGTCACTTTGGGTTCTCTGTAATACATAATATAGATGTAAAATACTATCAGTGTAAAGCTATTAAAAGTATTATTCAAGAATAAAGTAAATTTTGAGATTGTAAAGTTTTGCTTGTTTATGCATTGTACCATTATACCTTTACTGACTTTAAAGAATGAATGGATTTTAAGGAGGAATTTCTATTGCCATGTGGTCTTGTTTTATGTCTTCCATTCATTTATTCCGGTTTTCTTCAGCTGAAGCTTGTTTGGAACTAGATACAATAGTGTTTGGAATAAAAATAATTCCTATCTGTGTATATATATTGAATACAATGGAGTTTCAGTAAGGACTGAGACCCTTTAATAGGAAATCTACATAGTCAATGATTGTGTATGTGATTTTTCTGAACAGTGGCAGTGTATAAATGCACTAGAGCTCTCTATCTTAAAATCCACGGGTGGCTTTGAGGAAGGATGAAAATCCAGGAGCACCTGGGCTCCAATCCCAGCACTGCTGTAGATGCCTTGTGCTGGTAAGTATGTTTTTCTACTGCCTCTGGTTTAGTTTTCCCTTCTGCTAAACAGTGATAATAAACCCAGCAGGTTTTATGACCTTAATGGTGTTAAAGTTGTGAATTCCTGTAAAAACGTAGAATGGGAAGATATAAAGAAATACAAAATATTTTTCTTCAGAAGAAAACAGGTGGCATATTAAGCACAGAAGGAGTTCTCATTTTTTGTGAATTGGAAGAAACACTTCACCTACTGTCTCAGGTTATAAACCTTTTGACAAAACTTGGGTATTAACATGTCTGCAGATGCATTTGACCTCTTTCTGCTGTGCCATCATTAAGCTTGTTACTGAAATAATGACATTAGATAAGATTGGGCAAGAAAAGGAAACACAGCACAGGTTTAACTCCCTGTGCTGCTTCTCAGAGAGGGACATGATATCCTAGGGAGGCCCTGTACTCTCAGGTGGCACAGAAGTAAGCTGCCACTAGAAATTCTTATGAGAAAGCTTCCTGACTCAGTTATTTGACTAGCTGACAGATTGTGGGGTGTGTCCCCCACAGGAGAACATCTCGAGCTGTTCCCCAGCTTGCCTCCAGCCTCGCTCTCCAGTGCGATGATTGGCACGTTGGGAAACAGGACTTGACAGGGTTCATGGACCCAAATCACCCAGAACAGGGTGAGCCCAGAACTTCCAGCAGAAAGTAGGTGGAAACTCTTTTCATATACTGTGGTGAAACCAAATGAGGATTTTATAGAATAATTAGACCTATAGGAAAGGAAAATTCAGTCAAAAAGTCTGTTTGAAAAGCAGGTTTTCTAAACTGATGCATTATGACTCCTAGTGAAGAAAGATATTTCTTTCAGTTGCTGGATGAAATGCCTCCCAAAACACTTCTGTGTTTATCCTCAAAGGAATACAAATTTGCAGTTTGTTTTTTTTCATAGCTTTTTAACCTAAATTCTGTCTCCCAAAATGCAGCTGTTTGCAGTGCTGATTTAATCAGTATTTTTTTGTATAATCCCTTTATTTTTCCCTTGGTTCAACAGTGCAGAAGGGGCTAAAACAGGGAGCTCAAACTATCCAAACTGGTTACTTGTCCCTAAGTATTAATTTGAATTCATCATTGCTGAACTGTGTTCACTATTTTTTTGATGTAAATGACAGCTGATTTTTTTTGTTTTGAGCACAACACAGTTCTTCTGATTTTGATTTTTTTTTAACATTATGTGTTCATCTCTATTTCATAAATCAATCTCAGATAATAATATGGTATTTCCTGAAAACAAAACCCTTATTTCCACTACTGCCCTGTCCGTAGAACCAGACATAAATCAGCATAGCTTCGTTGGCTCCAGCTGGGTGTACTGATTTTAAACAACTAAAAATCTCAGCTGTGATATATTTTGGTGAATTACTCTGGTCCACATTCACTCCATTTTGCTTTTTATAAATGAGACACCTTCACTGGGAACACATTCACATCATCCACAGTCTGTTAATAGAAAAGTAGAAATATGAAAGACAAATGTATTGCCAGAGATTTTAGCTGTAATTACTTTTTCTCTGGACACGTCAGTTTAGGGAGATTATGTAGCCAACTTGCACCACTCAGATCAGTACCTCAAACTGTGTGATGAATCTGAGCTTCAGATCTTTTATCCAGGGTCGCTGAAGGCAAGTGGGATTCAATTTCAAGTTTAGGCACTCCAGTGTAGATATCTAAAGAAAAAGATACAAGGAGTGCTCCTTCACAATAAGTCTGGTTGGTCACTGAAAATTACTCTTGGGTTTATTTGAAGAAGACATTATTTTCAATACACAGAGCACATTTGTTTAACATGTTTTAGCTGGCTGAATTTCCTATATTCTCCAAATAACACAAAAATAAAAATCCTAATATTTAAAAAAAAATTGGCTTGTAAAAGTTCTTGTGTGATATTTCAGACAAAAAACAAACAAACAAACAAAAACAAACAAACAACAACAACAACAACAACAACAACAACAACAACAACAACAACAAAACCAACACCTAGTTTTGTAGCCTTCTGCTTTTGACTGGAAGTTCAGGTTCCCTGGCTGAACACTCTCTTAATTAGTACAGTGGTATCCAGCCTCAGTGAGAGGAGGTGACTCATATCAGGTCCTGCAGGAAGCAATCCTCTGAGCTGGGGCCTTACAGGACTGGGACCTTACTCTTACTAGGATGCACTAAACTCATCATTGCAGGGGAAAAAATCCAAATAATACATTGGGATTTTCTCAAAAGGGTTTTGGGGGAATTTTTGATCAAAATTAAAAGATAAATACCAAATCACCAAATACAGAAAAGCACTTTTCACCAACAATGAAATGTCTAATCCAAAATTTAGACAATAATTTAGACAAATTTTTTGTCATCTTGTACAATTGACTAAAATCCCAATAATCATAAAGTGTATATTTTTGGTAGATAATCATTATTGAGTCAAAAAGAACTTGATTCTTCTCACATTTTCCATGTTCACCTGAGTGATAAGCTCCCTGAAATTAAACTATTTCTGCTTTACAAGATCTTTTACAGGAGCTGAAGCACTGTAGGTGAATTTTGGTCTTATGACCATCTCTCTGCATGTCCAGAAAAGCAGCCTATATTTTACCATCTTAATGAAGGATTTCATTTCTGTGGCACCTGAATTTGGTCTGGGTCAGACACGGCAGTCAGAGTAAGAGTGACGGATGAGAAAGATGAGCATTGGAGCAAGACAAGCTTCTTCCCTCCTTCTGCACCATAAGTCTTCTAGTTGAAGGATTTGTAAAAGATTCTTTATTTTACAAAGAGAAAAATACACAGCAGCAGAACCAATCTAACAATATTTCCTGCACATTTAAAAAATGTGGGATTTCTTCATCTGTTGTAAATCAACAAAGCTCCAAGTGAAAATCTGACCTGACATTTAAAGTCACAGACAGGCTGTGCAAAATACCAGGAAACAAGAACAGCTGAGTTGGAAAACTGCAGGAAGACCTAGGAATTGTTTTGCCCATTCATGTGCTGGGGAAAATAATGCCTACCACCCTCTCCAGAGTGTAGTGCTTTACAGACAAAGTGGGGCTTTGCATGGGAAACCATACACATTTTTGCATTAAAGCAAGCTGTCAAACAATATCCATGAAGCTGTTTAGCTTCTTGTACTTCAATATTTCTTAGGAGCAGCCAATGGGAAAAGATCAGAGGTGTAAGGGTTAGACTACTAAATTTCCTGAGGACTTTGCACCAAATATCCAGTGAAATAAACATGCCAAATAAGCATTAGCTTACTAATCTGAATTTTGTTAAATAGCCAAATAATGAAAATTTGATAAGACATGATGTTTTTTTAAGTGAAAAAAAACACCTTAATTTACATTCCATATGGCAAAATTGGCGAAAATGGGCAGTGAAGTGTTAGAAAAGGGGTGAGAGCAGCCAAAGCCTTGTTTGTTTTTCCAAGACTGTGTTAGGCTGAAAAAAAGAAGAAATAAAAAAGTGGCTTAAGTCAGAAATATACCACCAAAATTATTTTTTCTCAGATCTCTCAAGCCAATAAGCAGACCGTCAGTGTATAAGTAACAGCCAGACATTTTATTGGGTTTTTTCCCAAATATTTCAGTTTTCAGGAATCTTAAGCTGAGATTTGTTTTCTAGGTGCTTGCAAAAATAAAACATTTTTCCTGAGCATTTCTGAGGGTGTGGTTAAGGGGATTTTAATTATTACCAAGAACAAAGTTTGTTCTTCTAACCACCCCCTATCCCCACCAAAGGATATAAATCAGAGGCAAATTAGGAGAATTAGCGTTCATGATGCTCAAGAAAAAGAAATTGTTTGCAGGAAGGAGAGCTGACTGGCACACTTAAAGACTGGGGAGTCATTAGCTGTCTGAACAGTGTGTTGTGACCCATTCCAGACAGCATTTATTCCATGGTATTTCCATATGGTTACAGGGAAAACAGAATTGCATGACAGTGAGACACTTGACCTAAAACACACAGCAAACCTAGGAGATGGCAATTACAGTTCACCATGGACAAATAGATTTGTTTTGTATGTAGCAGGAGCATGGTGAGAGGGAACTGCCACTGTGAAACAGCAAGGAAATGGAGACTGTGCCTTCACTTGCTCGCTGCAGCATTTAAGAAGATGCAGCACTTTATTGTAAAGCTTTTATGCAGGACTCCAAGAAAGGGCAAACAGATTAGGCCTGGGGATTAGAATAAAAACAGCTCTCTTTGGCAAGATGGATACCCACCCTACCTTCTCCACCCCCACCCAATTCATCCATGACCACTGGTTATAGCACAACACAGGCACGTAAATTCAGATCATATGAACAGAACTATTTCCTTGCTGGACAAAAAATTCAGGCTGGTAAATATACGATAGCTCCATTCCTGTTTTGACAGTGCTGTGAGTCCAGCAATAAATTCTAAACTGATTTTTATTTGATCTTCTCATTGTCTCACCATAAATTTTTGCCAGTGCTGACTCTCAAAGTACGGATTATATGTTTCCCTTTCACATCATGAGACATTAAATTCCACATATATCACACATTTATAGCAGATGTTCCTAAACAGACAAACCAGGTGCTAAACATATTTTATTCTGATGGGTAATTTTTGAAATTATTGCAATCAATGAGCTAATAATGCTGGTGGTAATGACGAAGTCAAGTTATTATTATCCATTACATTTAATCATTGACAGCAAGTTAATTGGACCTAATTGGAGAAATCATCATGAATAACATGGAGCAGATGGCAGACGTTTGTTTTTCCACTTCCAAATCTATCTAACAGAGTTACAGATAAAGTCTGGATGAACCAATATAAAAGGGCAGAGAGTGTGTATATCCCCCCCATAAAACCATAGCTCACATTGGCAAAGTTGCAAGTCTGACAGGCACAGAAAGCTTTGAACAAAAACAAAACTTTTTAGCTGTTACCCGTGTCTGTCAGCTTTATAGACACTGATCTCAATCCCTTGCACACAACAGCATTGAAGGGTGATGGAGGCAAAAGGGTGCAAACTAAAAAAGAAAGCGGGAAAGGGAAAACTGATCTGCTCAAACAGATGTGTTTAAAACACAAACTTCTGCATCTGACCTTATCACTGGAGAGTCTTTTTGGGGAGAAATAGGTGCTTCCTGGGTGTGACTGATCTTTTTCTAACACAAAGAGGTTAGAATAGCAAGCCAAACTGTTCCTCCCTACCAAGTGTAAATGGTGTCAGATGGAAATGCCGACATACAGATGTCCGAGTGATAGGTCCCACCCAATTTGTGCACAAAGTGAGCCAAAAGCTAGGGAATGGAACAACAAATTAGGCTCTTCTTATGTCTGCATGTCCACATAAGACAAGGAGCAGTGATTTCAGGAATGGGAGAAATGCGCACGCCAGCTTTAACCACCTGGGAAAGGAGATGTCACATTGTGGCTTTGACATAGGTCAGCAGCCCAAGATTGTACTCACTTTTGCTACTAACTTCAAAACTTCCAAGACACTGAAGCTCAGTCTAATTTAACAGCAGGACTAGTCCCTTTCACACACAGGGCCTGCACCAGTTTAGACTCTCCTGGATGGTTCCCAGGCATGGCTGCAGCATGAGACAAAACCCTTCTTCATTAAGAAGCCAACTACCCCATTCTTGAGGGTAAGGAAGTTTAGAAATATAGAAGAGAGCAGCCCACCACAGCTGGCTTTCAAGTGAGAAGAGAGTCCCTGCTGCTTTTCCTTTTGCTAGATTAGCTCTAACAACACAGCCATAAACTTGGGTGACTTTTTTTCTGAAGACCATGGCATTCATTCTTGTTGTTATTCTTGATTGTAAGGGCAAAAAATAAAAACATTTAAAAAAAAAGGATCTGACATCTTGGGATATACTGTGCCTTATTATTGAGATATATGAAGAATGTGTCCTTTTGTTCCTGCTTAGTTCTACCTATGTGAATTTCAGATTTTGCTTCTGTCTAGAAACTATTTCCCTGCTGTCTGATTTGAATGGGAAGTATCTCACCGACTTCTTTATACAACATCTAAATGGTAAGGAAAGGAGAACTAGAACATGCAAGTGTGCACTCTGGACTGATGGTGTTATAAATCTAGAAATGTTATTCCTTTTCTTGCATGAGTGTTTCCACGCATTTTCATGTGCTCCAAAGCTGTTAAGAGAACACTTGACAGCAGAGTAATAATAGTTTTCTCTCTCATGCACTTTGTGATCTGTACACATATCATCCTCTCTGAAGAAATGAAGAATTTATGCTGAGCCTATTGGCTTTCCTCTCATGTTTCTAAAATGTGCAACCTCTAATCTCTTTAAAGCTGCTTTCTTATTTTTAAAGTCTTACACAAAATAAGTGAATTAGAACTACTAAATCCCAGGGGCTGTGTCCTCATTGCAACATGCAGATTTCATACCCTGCAGATTGGGAACAGCAAATAATGTGGCATCAGCTCTGGCTTCTGGTCTGTTTTCCTGGATTGCTATTCCTTGTAGCAGGTGGTTTTGAGAAAACTGACTACAGTCATAGTTTACTCCTAATTCCCTGCAGACAGAGGGTTTATATAATGGCTTAATATTCAACAACTAAACCACAGTTAGGAAGTGAGGAATTTTGAAGTCCATTGAACATAGCAGAATTTTTACTGACTCAGTCCAAGGTTATTTCATAAATTAAACCAAAGGTTTAAAATACCATAAAAATGGTATTCTAACCACACACAAAAATGCAATTTTATATGGTTTAGTTGATACACAATAAAAAGATTTTTAAATGTTCTAGTTTTGAGTTGTCCAATTTTCCTATAACTGTTTCTAAATTGTCTGCCTCACTGCACAATATTGTCATAATGCTGTTTCTTTCAATTTCTTCAGTTGAAATGTCCATTCAATATCATGTATTAAATCTTGATCTTCAAGTCCAATCTAAACAGTAATTTATTCATTCATCTGTACCCATACATTCATATAATAAAGGTTTCCATACAGAAAAGTTTCAAGAAAAATCTTGATTACCATTTAAATATGTGCAAACTTACAGCTTTCCCATGTATATTTACATAATTGCAAGACTGTATTGTCAGCTATTGTAAAGCTGTGTTTATCTCTCGTACTACATCATAAGAATATCATGCACAAAGATGGGAATGGAGAATGACATTACCTTCTTATATCTGCTCTCTGACTGTTTTCTGCTTCTTTTTTCCTCTATTCTTTTTGCTTGTTTTTTTGGGTTCTTTAGTGTAATTTATTTTAAAGTGTACTACTAACATGAAAATACTGATCTCTAACCATGTAAAAGTTAAACATTTTGTGTGAACTAAGAATCTAGGCTGCTTCAGAAGTCAATGGGAAAAAAACAGATGCTTTGAGAAGGTGATTTATTCTATTTCTTTCGTTCTTCAAAACTTCCTGATATTTCATTGGAAATCAGTGTGAAGACTCTTATTTACACTTGATACAAGGAATTTTTTTTTCTTCTTTTTTTGTCTTCTATTAAAACTTCCAAGGTGTGTGAATGTCCCTTGGACACACAGTGAATTTTCAACAGTCATTGCAGAAGGAATCTTGGTGTCTAGATTAGAGTTGGTAGCTAAAGTTGAGTGGTTTACCTACCTAAAGTTCTGAAAGCCAACGAATTTCCAAATTTTTCTCATAACAGAGAGCTAAAGATGCTGCTGAAACTAGCAGCTCTGGAAATATTACATCCTAGACTGAAATCATTCACCCTTCAGGGAAGCTGACAGAGTCAGGTAGCAGGAGTATTTGTCTTGCTGATATGCAATTTAAATATATATTGTTTTCAGTAAAATAAGAAGCCATTCAAATTTCTGATGTTCCATGACTGAATTACTGAACTTAAAATGTTTGGAAAATACTAATATTTGGAAGACAGTTTTTCTGTCAGAACATAAACCAGAGAACTTGATCTCCAGCAAGAATGTCCTCTCCAGAGTCTCTATATAATATTAAACAATCGTGCTGAGCAAAAGTTCACCAGCCTGCAGTGGGTCCACCGAGCTGAAATACAGTTGCCTAAAACAGGCTGTAAGAACAGGACTGGCTGACACACCACCATAGTTTTCCTTTTGCTCTCTTAAAACCTCCAGCTGCTGTAACTCAAAGTCATCCAGCATGCCCATGAAATTTGGTGGGTATTTAGAAGTTAAATGCAGATGTGATGAGCTGCACTGTGCTTCAGCACTCAGAGAACCCCAGGCTCACCAGGCTGAAGCTGGTCTCCCTCTGTTTCACATAGGTTGGTGGCCCTAAGGGCCAGCAACTCCTTATTGAGTGGACACAAACACAAAGCAGCTGATGTGTAAAACCTCAGCAGACAAACTGTGTCATAACCATGCTCCGTGAGCTGCATTGTGAGTGGGCAATAGCAGCAATCTGTGAAAATAAAAGCAGCTAAACCAAACACAGCAAGAGACACTGCCAAGTAGCTCAAAGTAGAGTCAGTTATGAAACTCGGAAGCTCTTGCACAGAAGAAAGGCCAAGTAGCTTCTGTGTAGCAATAAACTTTGATCAGGACTTATTTAAAGTGATCAGAGAGTCCAGAAAAAGGTACTTCAATCTATTTTTCAGTCTTCTTAAAGGAAAGATTTCAGAAGAAATCTTTTCATTACTTTCAAAGTGGGAGGACTTGGGTTAAACTTGAGCAGGATTAGCTAAGGCAGAACTTTCAGTAGTGTCTCAGCCACACTTGCAGACGTTTATACTTTACCCTTATAAAGAGGAATGAGAAGTGGAAAGCTTTAATCACCTGCCAATTTAATATTTTCATAAGAAAGCCTAAAGTTCTGTTAATGGACAGATGGTTAAAGTGATATTATTAGTTAATATTAAAGAAAGAAATCCAAAGACTGGAAGAGGCTTTGGAAGCAAAAGCAGCTGGGAATCCTAGACTAATAAAAATCAGATATGGAAAAGATCTATTAAATCATCCAATCAATGCTAGAGTTAATATAAAATCACTCCCAACAGCAGATTTGCTAGAGGTCTGTCCAGCCCGGATTTAAACATCATGAGCAATCAGGTTTCTGACACTTCCCCACATTCCTGTGGACCACTCTGCCAGGAATTTTTCCCCCTGATATTCTGCCTATATTTACCTTTTCACACTAGTCAATCTATGTTAAAATTCCTAGAGTAATTCCTTTCCTCTTTTTTATTATCAATTATTTTTACAAGAGTTTCTCTACTTTTAATTAACCAACCTGATTTATACTTTCCATTTTAATGTTCTAAGAAGAAAAATTTTTAAATTACAGGACTTAACCTCTTCTCAATTTTGGTCTACTGGATCAAAAGCTCAGTGGAGATTCTGAAACATCGCAGCTAATCTGGAATGGTTTGAAGTCACTTAATCTCCAAAATTCTTGGGAAGCTCTTTGTAGTATGTATACGTATTTTGCAAGTGAAAGAGATTTTATATTTTAGTGACATCAGCCAGGTCTCTCTCTTTACTCATTGTTTTCCTTGCCTATGACTTTCCTTGATAATTCTGGAGTCATTGGTAAAGAGTTTGAGCTTTGTTACTGCTTATTACCATTTTTGCATCAAGATATGTTCAATCATTTGGTAAGATTTTCTGGGAGAACTAGCATTTACTCACCTTCATTTGAGGTTTCTTTAGGAAGTTTCCTTGGCCGTTTCTTGCTCTCTTTTGTTCTCTTTCTCCCATAGGAAACCTGTTTTTTCATCTTCCTAGAAGTCTTGTGGAGAAAGGTGCCAGTAGGGAGAGTTTTTCACCTGTGAAAAGCTCAGGGAATTTGATGGCCTCTGTCATACAGACCAAATAGCTGAATCACATCAATATTCTGAAAAAAGCCAAAAAAGGCGTGGGTTAAACATTACTACCCTAAAAAATTTTGTTATTCAAAAGTGCATTGTTATTCTTGCTCTTCACACTACTGAAAAACTGTGGATTTCTCTTGCAGGGCTGAAAGAGGGCTATGTACCCTTTATACTTCAGAATTTGATGATAGAGAAGCAAACAATGACACGACTTACACCGTGTCCAGGTCTTAAAAAGTAAGTTCTTGCAAGTGCAGAACTCATGTCTGATGAGGAAAGACTTGGGTCAGCATTTAGTAGGAAAAGACCGCTCAGTTTAACAACAGGGGGAAAAAAGCATGACAAGATCAAGCAACCTGAGTACAGTGTGAAGGTTATTTTTAAAAAATCAGGATAACTAGTCATTAGATAAGGATAATTAAATGTTAGGACAACTTACCTAAGGATATAACAGGCTCTTTAAAACTGTAGTCAAATTTGAGTCAGTTTCTAAAAATATAAATTAATGCTTAAATTGAAAATATTGGCCTGAGGCAAAGGCTACTGGGTGATTATACACTGTAGTTGGTTTTATGTTGTATTTTGATAATGGTCGTGTCTCAGAGTCTATGTATGAGTTTTATTGCAATGGAGGCTCATATTTTCTTCTGCATCTGCACTA
>VZTR01027756.1:128354-144417 GCA_013400775.1 Chaetops frenatus | reverse complement strand
GGTCTCCTCTGAGTCTCTTTTTCTCCAGATTAACAACCCTAGGTCCCTCAGCCTCTCCTTATCAGACTTGGGCTCCAGACCAATCCCCAGCTTCATTGCCCTGCTTTGAACACTCTAAAATTTATAACTGAAATGTCTTTAACATCTACAAGCTGTTTCCCTCTGACTGTCTGTAGTTTTGGGGTTTACTTACACAAACAATTAATAACCCTCATTCCCTTCAAAAAACAAAATGTCTTCTATTTGAATGAAAGCTTCAAAGAAGCTTGAGGACACCCTCCTGGAAATGTGAAAGTAGGCTTGTTCAGGCCCTTCTCTTTGTCAGTGCTTTTACTCACCATCTATGGGGTACATTACAGCTCAGTATCAGATAACAAACACCCTGTGTTCTGGCACAGCAAGCAATGAAAGGTGATGAGCACTGCTTCCTTCAACCTGAAACTCTCTGGGAATCTGGCCAAAAAGAGGGCTTCACCACCAAGACTTTTGTTGTGCTGGAATGGGATGTGTGCCTGGATTTTATCTGTGGGCTGGAGCTGGCAGAAGGATGGGCTTGGTTGGCACATGGGAAGCACGATGACTAATTTAATCAGGGAATTAGTACCATGTGTAGAATATCCATACAGTTGTAAAACATGCAAAAAGAAGGCAGTCAAAACCTCAGGTTTAATTCTTCTTCAGGACTAACATAGCTACTGCTATTAAAACCTATTGAAATATTTGTGTAAAAAATATATATGTGGTAACCAACGATGGTTTTGCTTTATTTCACATGAGGTCACCACTTTACATTTACTACGGGTCTAAAGTGTTTCACCCTGGTTTGAACCTCACTTATCACAATTACAGTGTTAGAGTTCATCTGACTTCTCCCAAAAGTCTTCGTGGGTTATTTTATTATTTTCCTGATGAAATTGTGGAAATGTCATTGTATTGCTACCGCTGGTTTACTGTTCATGTGTTTGATTTGGTGGCACTGAAAAGCTCAAGCCACACATCCAGTCAAAGGACAACCACAAAAATTAACTTTGTATTGCCTATTTGGAGAAAACATAGTTTAAATTGTTGGTCTTGCCATGTCTCAAAGGACCTGTGAAATGCATTTGGAGCCAGACTTCTCCATCAGCTAATTTATGTGTGAGAAGTAAATAAAGAAACCTTACGGAAAGGTGAAAAAAGAGCAGATAATCAAATATTGGAGAAAAGGGAAAATAAAAATCTGATTTATATTATCTTTAATTTTTTTTTAATTGAGTTGACAAATATATCATGAGGCAGAGGTTAAGTAAACAACCCCTGATGAAAACTATATAGAGTAACTTAACATAATAAAATGTAGCATGAAGCAGAACATTCTATGATGTTTCAGGACATGGGGTATTCCCTCTATTTCAGTTAGAGGGCCTTTATTACCACTAACTGTGTCTTGATACTCAAGCAAGACAGATGATGTGGTGACAGATATTTAAGATTGTGACCTAATGTTCAGTCTTCTATAGAGAACAAGAAAAGCCAGTAGAATTTTTTCACCCTAACAGCTTACCTTTTCTACTGCTCTCTGAGAGTTGAACCATGGTCCCTTAAAGGCTGGAGCAGGCTTTGGGATGGGAATACAAGAGGCTGCAGTCCAAGCTGTAATTTTTTTTATTTTAGCCTTGGTATGTCTTTGAAACTGAATAACACAAGCAGGAGTGTTCTCACTCTCCCTTCTCCAGTTGTTATACAGAATTTTAAAGAGCTTCTCATGTAATTGTCCATCTTCTGTCTCAGTCTGACACAGGATGCGTGTTATGTCCTTTTGGAATTTCAGGATTTGTGAGACGGGACTCTGTTTTAAAGGAAACTTTAACTGCACATGACTATTTGAACAGTTAGGCACTATAAACAGAACCCACCTTAATATCTACAGGTTTGTAACAAAGCAAAAACTATGACTCTCTTGACAAAAATCTACAGATCAGCTGAAGGATCTGTTTTCCAAGAAGGTGAGTCATTCTTAGAGCTGTCAGGTTGTGCTAAACAGGTCTTAATTCATTTGTTCATATGCAGGCAACTAGCACCTCTGGGCTACATCTGCCACCTAAATCATCTCGTTTAACCTCCAGCAATTCCAGAAGGGATCTGCAGTCGTCATGTGTTGTATTTGCTGTTTGCAAGAAGATATCTCAGATGCCTTATGTATCTCAGAATGTATTAGACATTTGGTGGACAGCTGAATCAAATCCTTTCCTCACTTAGAACCTGAGGCTGATGAAGCCCCAGATTTTATTGTTCCACTCAGAGGAACAAAAGAAGAAGCAATCATGTTATTAATCTTGTATTACTCTCTGATATATTTCAGCAAAAGAGCTTGATTTTTCATAGTAGTTCATTGTTCACAAATTCGTTTTGATTCACCAAGTTTCTTTGGATATGTAGCTCATTTAGGTCAACTTCTTTTGTTGATTTTGATCAGTATTGGGTCATTTCCCCAATAATGCAAGCCATAAATGACTAACAGCAGAGTTTTGTAGTCTCTAGACATAACATCTGCCATCCAGCCATTCTCATGTCTGTTTTAGGATTTTGTTTTATATGGCAGCCCAATGTAGGTGAGCACACTGATCAAGATATGGCTGAAATTATAGGTAAAGTCTTACCAGTACTTGTTGCTGCGTAAAAGATTTCAAAATATCAACACAAGTTCTACTTTCCTATGTCATTCACTCTTGGGCAGGTAGAAAATCACAAGAGTGCAAACAGAATGATCTTGGAGCCTTGCTCTGGAAATAACCTGTAGGATTAATGATGTCATTGATAATTTCTTTCTGATTATATCTGTCTAAACATTTAAATCAGTATCACTTCCCAGAGTACATTCTGATAGGCAAAATACTGGCAAAATGGACCTGCAGCACCTGTTCCTGCAGCCATGCAAGGCCTCCCTGTGCAAAGCAGTGTCGTGTCCTTTCCTTGGTGATGCAAACTTTTGAGAAGGGTCTTTGTCAGCCCACACCCACTGTAAAGCTCAGGTTTATTACTTGATTTGTAGTAGGATTCCCAGCAGAAGTTTTCACCCTGTTGATTGCCAGGTAAAGGACCTGCTCATGCCCTTCAGGGAACTTGCAGCTCAAAGGATAGCACTGGAGAGCCTTCTCTGCTGAGCACATTGCACAGTGACCTCCCACAGCTCCCACAGAGAGGTGAGGTGTGGACTAAGGGAGAGGTGGACTCGAGGAGAGGAAAACCAAACCAGTGATAATATCAAAGGAGAAGAGCAGATAAACCAGATATAAGGAGCAGTCTTACATGGATCACCTGAGATCTTTGTTTACCTTGACACTGTTTCAGACCCACACCTAGAATTATGTTTTTGTGCATGGACCTATCTCCATTTTCAGTACAAAGGTGAAGTTGTTTCTCTAAAACATTATGGATTCCTCTAATAAAGAAGCAAGAAAAAATGATCAGTGCTATCCTTTACCAGAACATCCTAAGATAGAATGTTTTGATAACAGGATAAGATTCTTAGAGTTGGAGTTAAAAAGGGAATCTCCCAAGGGAAAACTGGCATCCTATTTTTCTTCTCTTTTGCCAGTTTTCCCACTACAGATAATCAATACTACTTCCAGATTCAACACAGTACTAATGATTTCACATACACACATACTGCACCAAAATCCTGCAGTCTGAGCACATCTCAGAGATAATTCTGTTTCTCAAACTGAGATTTTTCCTCCAAGTAGTAATCATTTTCCCTCATGAGTGTGAAGCATTCATGCTGCTCAGTCTGAAGAGGGGATGCAACTAAAACAATTCCCCAGAAAAGACACACAAAGATGTTCCACATTCCTGGATGCTCCCTCTGAGCCGTAGTGTGTATAAAATCAAGGGAAGAGGCTATTTATCCCATAGTGCTTAACCACCATAGGATAAATTATCTGCAAGAAACCAAGTAGGGTCTCATCTCATGCCTTTGTGATTACACAAGACGAAGCACAAAGCAAAGTTTTACGCCAGAATTTTCTCTCTCTATCTGACTGAGCACCTCCAACTGACCTTTTCAGGCAAGATTTGCTGTCTCTTTCCCCTCCTTGAGCATCCCAGGGGTGTTGTCCACCTTAGAAAGCAGAGAAAGGAGAGTAGCCTCAGGGACAAAATAATCTGTCTGTATGGGAACTATGTAAAAACTGAAACCTCATCCTTCAGTCTTCAACATCAAATGTGACTAAGAGTAAAAATACTAGCATTTTCTAGTGGTAAATAGGTGTTCCTAATAAATTAGGTCTTGTTTCAGCAACTTTGAGGCCAAGTTGAGATCCTGCAAAATAATGCCTTCTATAGACAGCATTAGTCAATCCATTAGTATGTGCTCTTCTAATAAAAAAGGAAAGAAACCTGTATTTAAAGCATGTTTAGTATCATCCTCTGTTGGAAACAGGATTGTGGTCTAGCCATTGATAATAAGCCAAAACAAAGGAAAAGACTGATGGCTGAATTCAATCTCAAAGAGAAACGAGTCATAAAGACTTGAAATTAAAATGCTTGGGGTTTTCCTTTTTTTTTTCCTTCTATACATTTTTCTCTATTTTCTGATCTTGAAACTGCTGTGCTTTTAATTACAGCCTTTAATAAAGGATTGTGTTACTAAGTAAAATCTTTAATGTTATGCCCACTATTTTTATAGGGCCTCTTATGATACTTTTTTTTTAATATGTAAATAAATAGTTGTACCAAATTTCTCATGATATTTTGGAGATCTATATTTATAGTCACCTTTGCTTTCAGACATCTTCAGCCCTTTCATAACCACAAATAGTAAGGGTTGGCTTGTGAAACATAGCATAAATCTCAGAGGACTTGCAATCTGAAAATCACTGCCTACAGACCAAAAAAGAGTAAGTAGAGTCATAGGGACAGCTTGGGCCTCCTCTTCCCTTCCACAAGATCTATGCAATTGATATGCCACTCAGGAAAGAAAAGAATGCTTAGACACCTGTGCAGCCATGTACCCATCCAAAAAGTTTCATAATCACGCTTATTTATGGAATCAGAATAGGATGCCAAGTCAGGTGGGAAAAGGGAGATAACACTTAAGTGACAGCAAATATTACCCAGTGAGGGGGCAAGGGGAAGCAATGTTGTTGTCAAGTGCAGAGTAGGGGGTGAGAGGGAGGAGGAAATTGCACAGAGTGATTATATCCCACAAATAGCCAGAGGAGTCAGCAGGTAGAGGGATGTGGTGGAAGAAAATGGAAGGTTTTTCCAAAAGCCAGGGAAAATAAATAAACTGAACAACATAAAAAAAGTTTAAAGAATCCCAGTCTCTGAAAAAGGCACCAGCAACAAGAGAAAACCCTCAAACAATGTTATCCTCCCCAAGGATGGATGGGTACCACAGGACTGAATGCAAAAGAAAACACTAACCTGGCCTTCAGGAAAATGATGAGGTATCTTATCTGCTCCCTGGCTTTCAGGGGATTTTATTCAAAGGTAGGAGAGAGGAAGCACCTGGGTACCTGGTTGACTTAAACCATGGAATGTCATTTGCTCAGGAAAAAGTCACTAGAGAGGCAAGCCACCAGAGTAATGAATGACGAGTAAACGAGAAGCTGAAATAGGAGAGGAGCAGGCTTGAAATGGTTGATAGGGATGCTTTCAAACTCACCGGTCACCTCATATATTCTCCACAAAACTTTCAGTTTCCCCCTTGAGTCCTTCCCATTCAGTCTTTGTTTGACACTCTTACCAATCTACATTTCCTAACAGCTTTTCCAACTCCCATTCCCTTTCCTGATATCCTTGCCAAATCCAGGCAGTATCTTTCACTTTTTCCCTTCCCCACATCACATACCAGAACATAATTTTCACAGCCTGAGGGTGCCAGCTCTGTGCTGTGCATTAAAATGACATTAAGCATTTTGTGGATCAACGGAAGCTAGAATATTTTTTTTGATGGGGTGAGGGCAGAGGGATGGAAGAGAAGGAAGAGGCCTTGTAAGTGGGCCTTCTTTAGCAGAACATCCTATAAGAAACATATGATAATGTAATCATCGCAGATATTTGACAAATGCTGCTCAGTTCATTTTTTCCCTTCCTGATGACATATCCCAGGCTTTACACTGAGCTTCCCAAAGATAGATTGTGCACACAGCAAATATCTAGAGGAATGCAAAAGCAAAAAAACAGAAACATGATATTTGGGAGACATTCCTTCATACTGACTTATTTCTTCAGCAAGATCTGCAAATAAAGTTATTAAGATAGTTAACACAAGCCAAGGCTATCTGAAAGCAAGCAAATATTTTATNGAACTGTAGAATTGTTTAGTTTCAGCATTTAAATTACCATTCCCACAGTAGCTGTGTTTTGCCCCTTTGGTAGTATTATTTAGCTTCATTTATTTGATTGAAAAAAAAAAAAAGATAATGAAAGCCAAAAAGAATAATGAAAATCAGAGAAACAATTTATTGAGAATCATATAATATTTTTTATAATTAAAATCATATGAGATTTTGATTTTAATAAGTAACAGTTTAGAAAGTTGTCCTAGAAGAGCTGTATAAAAGAAAAATCAGAGCAATCTTCCAGAAGAAACAATAGTAATAATGCTTACTACATATGATTATCATCAATTCAAGAGGGTACTTAGCAGAAAATAAGGCATAGTGGGAAACACAGTTTTCGCTTTCTGGATTTTGAAAATATATTTTTGAAGGCAATACAAAAGTCTGTAGAATTTCCACTTTCCTTAACAATTAACTATTTCCTTAATCATTAGTGTCATTGAGTTATTTTTCTCTACTTAGTTCCTATTTAAGGACTTTTGTTGAATGGAAGTCAGTATCAAAATAGGAAAAGCACTTTTTCATGTTTTCATATTGTTTACAAAGTAGAAGGCATGGAAAGCAAATAATTATAGAAAGAGCAGGTAGAAGAGAACAAAGGAGGAGTGATTCTTTTCAGAATGTCATAGGACAAAATAGTCATAGGAAAAACATTATAAAAATCCAAACCCTTATGCATTTTATGAAAATAGTCATCCTTCCTGACCATATTTTCATGATACTTCTAGATTATCTCACTTGGCAACAAAGGGGCGAATTTTACTTTACCCTTTAGAGCTCAGATAACAGCTGATCCATCTTGTTGAGTTAAATCTCCTTGGACGATGCTCAGTGTGAGTTCAAGGCTTCATGTTCCCCCAATTCTCTACCCATGCTGAGGAGGTCACACTTTGATTCCTGGACTTTCATGCAGGAAAGAATTTACAATCTCTGAGATGCATTACTTTTCACATATTTTAATTTCTTAGCCCTGCTTAGCAATGTATCAGTTTTATGTTTGGACCCCAAAACATCAGATGAGAGGAAGGATATTCAGCAAGCCTCTGTGTTTATTTGACATTCCAGAATGAGTACATGTTGTGTGGACAAAAGCAATGTTTTACAAGTTTTCACATTGCATTCTGAAAGGAGTGTTTTCTTTATAATCTATGCATCTTTACGTAGGCTGTAGGCCAGGCTAAGCAGTGTGATGCAAAGGCTGGGCAGAGGGCCTCTATTCACAAAGGAGCACTTATTTCACTTGATCTTACATGACTATCTGTACTGCCAAGCTCCCGCTGAGGGATGTTTTACACACCTCACACAGTGTGCACTCTGCTTCTGACTCACTCCTCTACTTCTGTCTCGCTTGGGCAAACTGGGAGGTGGGATCAACAAATCTAACCATCAGCAGTGGTGATGGGGCAGAGGACAGCTTTTGAAAGGGAGCCTATAATTTCAGCTGTTTGACATATCTTGCCATCAACCCATGTTATTGCCAAACATAATTTCTCGAGTTTCACAGTGTCATGCCCCAAAAGAGATTCCTTGGAAAGTGGTAGCAGAGCAGACCACTCTGAAGGGATGATATAGTGATGCTAACAGCCATAACATGGCATAGTGCCATGCTCTCTCTTTGAAATGTGCAGTGAGAAATGGCCTATATTTCCATGGCAATATATTATCTGCCTGAGAAGAAAATGTTGCAAAGCATAAAAATTCAACCCTGATCAATCAGTAACACAGATATTTTATCAGAAAGAGAGTTACTGGCAGAGCACTAGCAGAGACATTTAGCAGAAAAAAAGGGGGAAGATCACAATATCTTTATTGCATTGTTCAATTCAAGATTCTTTTGTAACACTGCAGCTATTTCTTTTGCAGACAGAGAAAGGGTAAAGGTTCCTGATGGCTTCAGGACTTAGGAAGAAGCATATTCTTCCAAAGCATATTTTTCTTTTTGACCTTTATTTTGGGCCCTTTGAGTAAATTTGAGCCAGTAAGTTCAGTATATAGAAATGATATCCAGTACATGCAATTAAAGATGCAAGTGTCTTCATCAAAACCAAAGCAGAATTTTTAGAATTTAGGCCCAACACTTTGATCCAAACCTCACCTAATGACTTGCCACTTCAGCAAGTACCTAAACTTATTGTTTCCTTGAGTGGTCTGTAGATGTTCTCTCTGTTTCTGCATGTGGCCCATGTGTCTGGGTTGCTGCATCTCTCCTGTCTACCTGTGGCAGGCAGGTACACTGCTCCCTTGAGCACAGACTGTGCTCAGATCATCTCTCATCTGCACAGAGATTGACTGGAACTCCACATAAAATACAGCACTGACACTTTTCTTCTAAAAGCAGTTGCAATTATAGGTTGTTCCTCCATCTCTGAGATGCAACATCCCTCCAGCTGGAGCTGCTGCTTGGGCTGCAGGAAGCACCTGGTCCCCACAAGGTCCTGGCTGAGCCCAGCAATGGCAGGCACCATCTCACCTGCTGAAAGAAACAAGTGCTACTTCCATGACCCCAGAAAAGACAAAATGGAACACAATCCAGAGGTTTAGTGGCTCAGGTACTGGCATGGCTGAGGGAAAAAATTAATTTTGCTCCCTTTTCCTAGATATTTTTGCAATCCAAGAGACATTGAACAATGTATGTAATAATACATAATTATATATAATTATCAGTTGGAAGGAGGGACTGAAAGGCAGATTATTCCTGGTGTTCCCAGTGAAGTAGACACATTTTCTGTCTCCCTTTCCCAAGGTTATCATTATCCCTTCTGCATAGTGGCATGGCTCCCACAGAAGGGGTGGAAGCTACCTTTGATCCTGTTTTACCTATAACTCAACAGAATACATCAGTCTTCTTAGCAGTATAATATTTGAGTGTAAATCACTTTTTCTGAGAAGTGCCTGATGTTCTATTTTGCATGTTTTTGGCAACTTCTAGACTATCACATCAAAGCTGCAGCATGGGTGCTGGCAGTGCCTTAGAAACATCCACTAAGCTCACCAGTCTCCCTGGTGGAACATTTAGCTACCTGCCTCTAAACAAATAGGCAGGATTTAAAAATACTTTCTTCAGCATTGTTGAGTAATTCAACATTTGTATGCACAAGGATGCTCTGCACAAAGCTTCACAGACACCTTATTAATTACTTAAATGAGCCTGCAAGGACTGATGCACAACTTGCTCAGACTGGAAAGTTTGGCTTTAGGAGAAACACATCTAAAAAATTAATTATGGCTGTGGTCAGGACAGCCAACTCTATCAAGCTACCAAAGAAAGGAACTGCATAATGACCTCCCAGATATGCAGATTTTTGCAAGACACAGATAAAGGTTATTAGTGGTCTGTTGGCTACTAGTGGTCTTTGAAGGTCCACTGCTTTTATTTTTATAGATTGCAGATCATTCAAAAATATTTGATGAGCCATACTCAAAATAATAACAATGTATTCTTTCTTGGATTGTAGGTGTCATGGTTTAGGAATGGTACTCCCCAATTTAGTGCTAGGTCTGAAACTCTCCAAATCACACTGACACTTGCTCTCTTCCCCTTTCCTCCTCTCTTTCCCCTCCTCCTGTGGTGGCTGGAGAGGAGAATTGAAGGCACAGAAATTAAAGGTTTGATAAGAATATCTCTCTGGAAGCAGCAATGAGATAAGAAAACAAACAGTAACAGCAATGATATTAACGAGGGAGGGCACAAGGGAAAAAATATTGTTGCTCACTGTGGAACCCTCTGACAACAGACAATACTCAGCCACCCCTTCTGCCATGCATGCTCAACCACTGTTTTAAAATTGTATATATTGTTTACTGTGTATTAACATATAAAGAATGTTTTGAAAGAGACTCCCAGGGAATATGTAATTTACACAGATTTTTGCCATCAGAATCTACAGATGAAAACTAATTCCTGCTTACTTTAGAAAGAGTTGGAGTGAATAAAGATTTGACTCTTTTCCATAGTGTCAGAAGGAAAACCATCTTCATGCAAATTCCAAGAGTGATGGAATAATAACAACATTGCCTGGCTTCACAAGTCTGACACTGACATGCACTATAGGGGATGTGCCCACACAACTGCACTAAACAAGCCAATTGAGTGACCCTGTCATAGCCCATCCCCATTATTAAAAAAAACTAAACCTAATGAGCTTCAAACAGGAGTCTCCAAGCATATTACAACACACATTTCCATTCTGCTTCATCAACATTATCATGGTACAAAAGTTTTCTGTTTCCTGGTAATACAGTTCCCAAGTTACATACAACTTTACAGAATAGCATCAGTTTTCTTAAAATATGATATAAAGTGTTTCTCTATCAATAAGTATATATTTTTTTCATTTAGGTTCATATACATACATATATGCAGCTCATGGTTAGATCTAAGTACAGTTGCAAAAGAAATAATTCCTGAACACTTACAAAGAATTCAGTTAGTAGCCAAGGGGAGAAAGGCAGAAAGAGTGAGATAACGAAAATTAATATGCAAAGCAGGCTGCAATGAACTAGGACCATTTGGACCTTCAGCCATTTTGCACTTGGTGTCTGAAATGTTGTGCCTAAAATCATCATCATTGTGATCTGAGCTGGACTTACAGCTGGAGTAATTCAGATACTGATCTACAAAGGAATCATGGTGAAATCCTCACACTTGCTCTTTCTATAGCCGGGGGGCCTTAAAGCCCATAATTCCAGATGACAGAGAGCTCCCCTGAAAAGAAGGATAGTTTTAAAGACATGTTTCAAGCACCAGTTTCAAACCTTGACTCCAGTGTACTTGGGTTTATCTGCATGCCTGAGGTTTATGCACTGAAAACCACTTCGTAGTACTGACAATCTAGCAATAGAAAAAGTTGTTTATTGCCCTGGAAGACAGTAATGTCAGAGCTGGTTTTTATTAAATTCACTGATAACTCCCAATTCTTTTTTTTTTTCTATTGATGGTTACCCTAAGAAGAGTAAAAGCCTGCGGATTTAATTTTAATTTGTTTGTAAACACATCACCTTTATGCAACAGTGTTCAAAAGGCAGCAACACAGGCAAAAAAAAAGAAGTGTATTGCAAAAAATGTAAAAGAATAAAATTTTACTGCTGCAGTCACAGCATTCATGTTACTTACTTAGAAAAAAAAGAAACAAAAAATGTGACAACAAAATAAAATTACCTCAAACTAAGCAAATAAAAATAAAATAAATTCCCAAACTGTGACCCTTCACATCAGAACTATGGCATTTTTATAGAGGACAATAATGTACAATGAACTTAATGCAAACAGAGCCACTGTAACATGCTCACAGACATGGAAGCTTTTCTTTCCATGTCACATTGTAATTCTCTTTTTACCAAGTTCACTAGTAAGATCAACAACCAGAACTTTTAAAATGCCATTTCAACTCCATATGTTAAGAAAATTATTTTATGAATAACTTTGTGCTTAATTTCTAAGAGCCCCTAATTAAGAAAGAGTAGAGGCACCATTGGTAGAAGCTGGGGTGAGGAAATGAATATGTTTCTTCATTGCTATAAAGAGAAAAGTATCTACCATAGCTCCATCCAAAGTTTGAGTTCAGTGCTGATTCAAAGGAAGCTACACATTCTGAAGCCTCTGCTGTCACAAGAGTTTTACTATTTCTGCCTGAAATTTCATAAGAACAATTCTGAATAAAATGAAGGAAGATTTGTGTGATTTTCCTACAATGAAAGAGGTGTGGATAAATGGATCATAATTTCTACAACTTCAGCTGGAAAAGACTTCAGTCTTCCTCATTAGATCTTGCCAAGATCTAACCACTGCAATTAGTTTGAGATATGAACTACATGTAACCATTGAGATTATTTTGTGTTTTCAAAGTCTGGCAATTGCAACTAAGAGACTGGTCAATTAATCTCTAGCCAAGTGATGGAAGCTGTCCTGGNGAGCAGTAGACTGTGAGGTCCACAAACTACTTCAAAAGCACCTGTGAAAAGTACAAATGAAATACTAGGGGCTTAAATTCAGCAAATGAGGAATCATACCTTTACAGAAAATTGAGTCAATCATGTAAAAAGGATGAAAACCACTGTTACAAAATATTTCCATGCCAGTCCACCCCATGAGGGTTAATGGCATACACAGGAGTTCTGCTAAATGTCACAGTAGTTACTATGCTCTAATCCTGATCCCCAACCTACTGTAGCTGCTATAAAATATATAGTAATAATTTCCTGAGGCAGGGTAATGTATAAGGAATGTCAGACCAGGCTCTGGACATATTTGCCTTAGCTCTGTTTTATTAAAGTGAAACTTTTATTAAGGCATGTGGTGAATTGAGCAATCTGCATGATTCATGCAGTTATAAACCTATTGCTACACTCACAATAAATCAATGAGCCATTGTCTCATGTTCACTGTAGAGTAGATTAAATAATAAGGGGGAAAATCAATGTGGAAGTATTATTCAGCCATATGAAAGTATAAAAAATGTACTCTGAATGTATTAAAAGCACCAAATGGTAGTTGAGCTAAGCTTTATTCCATAAACAAGTTTCCTTGTATGCAGGGTATTTATTTACTCATGGTCTATATAAGAGTCAATATAATTAACTAAGTTAAATCATGTATTTGCTGAGTTATTTCTGATTGGAACCCAGTCTTACAATTCACACTGTAAAACTAAGGGCCAAGGCTTCAGCCTGACCTCTGCATACCCTCAGCTGTACTGCTCAGAGGGAAACATGAGAAGGAACTGCTCCTTGAGGACTACAACTGTCATAGGAAGATGCTGATTCATCACTCCATTGATGCCTGAGTTGCAAAGGGTAGTTTTGGGTTGGGACTAAAAGGAATGGTTGTGGTTTCTCTGTACATATCCACATACCTCTGATTGTCTCTCAGTCCTCTCTGAATTCCTATCTCTTTGGGCAGAGCAAGCCTGTGTAAGGCATTAGGGGGATAAGTTAGAGTGAAATAGATTAAAAGTTCTCTTTTCTTTTTTCACAAAAGAAGGGTGGAAATAGGTGAAACACTTCTACCAGTCCCTGGATGAAACTGTGATTGATATTGATTCAAAGTGATCATGTAGAATACTGTCCATAAGTGTCCCTGTTGCTTAAAGAAAGAAATAAGTACCAAAATTCATCATGCTTTAGAATTTGCATGTGAATTACACTGTTTCACAGTAAGAAGCAAAATACATATTCCAGTGTAAACTTATGTATTTCTTCTTTTCTAATGATCTCATTGTCTCAGTGGTTTATTTAGATTGTTTGAAAGACTATTGAAATTAAATAATTATAATAATTATAACAATTGTTTGTTGCCATTGTATTTTCAATGAGCTCCAGGAGCAGAAGATTGTATCTTTACCATTATAAAATGCCACATTGAAATGCATTACATTTTATTTAAAATTACAGGTTAACCAATGTAATATAGATTCATTTTTCCATGTTTTCCCCCACAAACTGCCTCTGTTGCTGTTGCTAAACCATTGGAAAGGCTGAACAAATTTTTGATCTGACCTAAGGGACAAGAGCTTACCTTCAAGGAGTGGAAAGATCTGTGTGTCCAAGGGGCTAACAGCTGACTATATGACAACCACAACTCTCCAAAATGATTCCTAAAATATGCTTTAAAATCTACAAACCGTATACTTGATAATCTCTGTAAGGATAAATAGTCCAGGTACAAAGAGGAGAATTGAGACTTCTGTCCAATTTTTCATATTCTGTCATACCAAACACCATTCCCAGGGTATATTTCTTATTGCAGAGCTGATCAGCCACAGACTTTCCTCAGATGGGTGAAAAATTGGAAGCAGTCTAGCAGCACGTTTTTTGTTTCATTTCTCAGGAAATCAGGAAGTCAAATATACCATTCAGTGCTATGGGTCATCATGTAGATTTTGGGATTCTTCTTGCCAGGACTTTTGATCCACAGATCAACTAATCCTTTTCTAGAAATTATCTGTCTTTCTCATTGATTGCTGTAAGAATAAGGACTATATTTATGATTTATGTAAAGCAGTATACTCTCAAAATCCAGTTTTGAAATGGAATTTAGGGTGCTCAGTTTTATTTAACAACTAAGTGGTTCTCCATACCAGAGGGAATCCAAGATATGATGACTTGCTATGTGCAACTTACAAGACTGCTGTAGGCATTCCCCATCACCAGTTCTACTCACAAGCCAAAGCATCATATTCTAGTTCACAACAGACTCCAGGTCTTAAGGTTACAGGTTAAAAGGATGTTGAATAAGACAGAACCATAAAATTGTTAGGTTGGAAAATACCTCCAGGATCATTGAGATCAACCTTTGATCAAACACCAAGTTATCAACGAAACCATCCACCAGGTGCCACGTCCAGTCATTTCTTCAACATTTCCAGGGGTGGTGACTCCACCACTTTCTCTTGGCAGCCTGTTCCTATGTTTGACAACCCTTTCTGTGAAGAGGCTCTTCCTGATTTCCAACACAAACCTTCCCTGGCACAGCTTGAGGCCATTTCCTCAACCTGTCGTCATCACAAAACAAAATCACCAACATTTTAAGGATTTCCTCCTTTGTGGGAAGAGTTCAACAGCTCATGCAATCTTCTTCCACTTATCCTAGCCTAGCGTGGCCTCTTCATCATGAAGTTGGGCAGGAATAGTTTGAATGCTAAGAAAGGGAATAATAGAAGAAGGATTTGAACTGCCAGTACCTTCAGATCTATGCAGGAGACCAGAGCCAAATCTTTGTGATGTTTTGAATTAACTATGATACATTGAAACAGGTTGGCAGAGAGCTGGACAACATCCTTCTACCTTCAGTCTCTGCCCAAGTTAGTAGAATGGTAATGTTTTTGACATCAAACTCAGGATTTTCTGGTGTATTTAGTGACAATTGACCACCTGATGTCACTTACATTTAGTAAAGCTGTAAAGATAACTCCAACTAAGCTTTTAGGATAAAAAGAGAAGCTCGTAAGTCCTGTGAATTTTGACAATTTTATGATATTTTTAACAATGTTATTCTCCATCTCTTAGATAATTTTTGGAGAACATAAAAACATAAATCTATTTTTCTGCTGTTCAATATGTTAATTACTAGAGAGACACAAATCTGAGCCTGCACTGGTACTTTATTTCTGCTGATATGAAAATTGTCATCAATCTCTTCACAGCTGAATAAAATTAGTGATGGACCTGAACCAAAAGTCATTATAAAAACATGATAATTTTTTTAAACCAAGATTCCACCCACAAACACTTCAAATATTTGTATTTTGGGAAAAGTTTATCATTTTATTGATTTGCAAGTGATTGATATCCCATAAGCTTTCAATGCAAATCAGTCTTTTCAATACCTAAACCACTTTTTAAGGTGGAACTTAGGCTCAGAACATACAAGAATAGTTTTTCAGCCTACTGTCAGTTAGACCTTTTAATTGGGTCTTAGCAAAAATCAGAAGCTGTAAAACTGCACAAAATATGCACATTTTCTCCTAGGAACTCTGGGAGCTATGGATAGAAAGGCATTTCTCATAAATACCCTCACTGGACTCTTAATGGATGAAGCAAAAGAAAGAAAAAAAAGGAAATACCTGAAGGAAGAGCATGAACAATCACTAATTATCTGAGATAGCAGATTTCATATTTCCATATCTGTGATGTTAGTGTATCTTTGCTCAAAGACCTGCTTTCCTCACACCTCCAGTGAAGGACAATGTGGAAGCACACAGGCTTGTGAGCAAAAGGCACTGGACTGAGAAATGGTGGGG
>VZTR01027756.1:87952-122010 GCA_013400775.1 Chaetops frenatus | reverse complement strand
TTTAATAGGCTATAAATTCTTCAGATTAGTGAATTTATAGTTTTGAGTCACCAAGTCTGTCTCATCATGTGATTCCCATTCTCAAAGAACTCCATCTTGGAATAAACAGCAAGCAATTCTATAAAGAGCAAATGAAAACTTGGATGAGAATCCACCTCTCTTCACAGATGTTGAAATTTATGGTTNNNNACAGTATTAGCAGATTTTGTGCTCTCATCCTTCTCTGTCTATCCATAGATGAGTTTAGACTTTATTATGTTACCTAAACTTCCTTCAGAATAAGAGATTCTTAGCTGACAACAGAATTGAGAGTCAAGTAATTCTTTAATTTATACCTCAGCATTAGTTCTGAGGTGAGATGCACTGAAGTAAAGTAAGCAGCTCCTTTAAACACGAAGTGTGGCCTCTGTGTTGAAAGGCAGGAGTTGTATCTGCTAAGATACAGAGCTCTCTCTGCTTTTCACCACTCCCAGAGAGAAAAGGCCTTTAACAGAGACACAGGGTTTTTCACTTAGGGTCTTAGGACTACCTTCCCCTTTGTACAGGTTAATTAGATGTGGAGGAGTCAAACAACACTGATCCCCATCTGTTCTGCAGCTGCCACAACTAAGGCTAAAGGTGCTGATTTTTCCCAGTGTCATGCTCAACAGTAGGTGTTCTGGGTGGAAAGCACTATGCTGTTACCAGTATGAGACACATTGCTCTCTTTAAAAACTTCTAGAAGAAGCCCAAGAGGTTTAATTTGCTGTAGAAGATAAATAACTTCCTATTTATTCTCTTCTGCATTTTAATTTTTTTCACTTTAACCATTTATTTTACTCTCTTGTTTAATAGCTATGCCACTGTCCAGCTGGTTTCAGCCCAGCTTTGCTAAGAATTAGAACTGAAGCCACTGAAATCTCATGTGTTTGATGGGGTTTTATGTGACCTACCAAGTTACTGGGGAAAACTGTGCTGCATCACATGGTCATGAGAGTTTTTCACTCCTTTTTCTCTCCTCCTGGAATAAATATTTTGCCTCACATTTGGCACAGGCTAAGAGTGGATAAATGTGGGGTTTTATCTCACAAGTGTAGACATCTGTGTCTGAGCTCATCACTGACCAGTCTGGTAAATAATGTCAACCTGAAGCACAAATCATCTCATTCTGTAGTAAATGCCTAAAGAAAGTCAGGTGAATCACTCTTATACCACCTATTTCTCTCTAATGAAGTAAAACCAACCTGGAATTATTAGATTGGATGTAGACACATACATACAGACATCAAAAGTTAAAAATTACTTTAGCAACCTACTAAGGCACTGCAATTTGATTTACTTTATGAGGCTTAATGCAGTGACTGCCATTGTTAATGTTTGCATTACAATAACCTTTAGATGCAGAGAGGATCTGTCTGTGACACACCCTGAATAAATAAACCATCTTTGTCTTAGTTTTCAAAGATCATGTCTTCCTCCAAGTCTCTGTGTAAAGAAGTCAATCAAAGCAAATGGTGAACCACAAGTAGTGGAGGAGGGTCTAAATGATGACCCTCTCTACCAGTTCCATGTATACAAGCATGTTGAACTTGATGGGGTGCATCAGAGGGTTTCTTTTCACTGTTTCAAACCACTGCCTACTATTTCTGAAAGATTCCAGAGTTCAGATGAAGCCACAGATTACTACAAAAAGTCAAATATTATGCTCACCTATAAGAAATGGCAAAAAGGAAGAACTAGGAAAGTGCAAGACCAGCCAGCCTCACTTCTGCCCTGGAGAAAATTACAGAGGAGCTCCTCATGATAAATTTTTCTAGACACAGGAATAGTGCAAAGGAGTGAGATCATGAACTCTATTCAAACCTCATTAGGCCACATTTCAAATACTGAATGCATGGGTCCCTGAAGTGTGAGAGAGACATTGGAAAATTGAAGAGGGTTGAGTAGAGGGTTACCAAGATGATTAGAGGACTAGAGGATTTTACATATGACAAAGAAGTGATAGAGTTATGCTTGTTCAGCCTGGAGGAAGTTTAAGGGAGACCTAATCGGACTCTTTAATACCTAAAAGCCAGCTTTAGAGAAGATGAATATACATCCAAAGAATGCACAGTGACAGGACATAAGAAACAGAATAAAGTGGTTTTAATGGAAATTCTATCTAGATATTGGGAAAAAATCATCATGAGAATGGTAACATTTAGGGTTAGATTGCTCAAAGAAGCCTTGGATTCTCCTTCTCTGAAAATATGCACAACCTGGCTTCATTGTGCTCTGAATACCCTGTCTAGGACCTGATTTCAACAGCAGTTCATACAAGATGGTCTCCAGAGGTCCCATCCAACCTAGATTTTTCTATGGTGTTATGGTACTATGGCAAAGATAACGTTCCTTGCCCCTTATAGCCAAGACTATAAAATTATAATCTAGCCCTTAATTTCTTCCTTGGTTTTAGCATGAGCACATATCTGTGCTCTTTTGACTGTAATCTCCTTTGACTACAAAGAGAATAAAAAATTCTGGTGCACATAAAGACATCAGGGTGGAGATATCTCAGTGAGTATCTGTGGATGAAACACTAAGACAAAAGGGACTAAGGAGGGCAGAAACCTCTTGGAATAAACATGTTATTGGACAAGGTTTGTATTCCCTGATAGCTGTTCGGTTTCGCCAGCTGTTATCTTCCCTGGAGAGACATGGAGCTCTCTGCTGCAGCATTCATGCCAGGTCTAGATCAATTCTGTATTTGGCCTTATTAAAATGAGGGAAGTGGAAATCCCCACTAGATTTTGGGACAGCGTGGAAACCTTAAAAACCCATAAGAAAGAGTAAGATAACAATCATTTAGGGAATTCTACTCAGTAAATCAGTCACCTTCCAACAGGTCAAAAAATGAGACAAGATACCAATAGGAAAGGAACAATAATTCAGAGTAGCATGATAAGCACTAGGGAAACACTTCATGTTATAAAGAGTGCTAGTGATGTAGTTAAAAAAAATTTGCACTGACAGGAACCTCAATGGTCAGACAGATTGCCATTCAATTTGCATTGGTGTGGACAGGAGCAGCAGCCATAATTCTTAGGTCTCTCTGTTACTTCTAACTCAAGGTGCAATGTGTTATAAGAGGTGCAACTTTTCACTTGGGACGTAAAGTGTGAGGTCCACAGCTTGACTGTTCATCATTAACGATTGAATGACACTTTTCATAAAAAGAAAGGTGTCAAGTGTAAAGTTCAAGCCAAATTCCAAAATTTGAAATATGGCTTATTTTTAATGACCTGTAACTCAGGTGTGGTTTGGTCACTATTCATCAAAATCCACAGAAGAATTCTCCTTTTCCCTTGGAGTAAAATCCATGTGTATAAGGGTAAGTTGATTTTTTTTTTTCCAAGTGAAAGTTGTAAGGCAGAAATAAAGCCTTGCATTGGAAGCTGATGACCACCATAATTATGGAAAGCCCATTATTTCTTAATAACAAGTTCATAAAGCTGCTTATGTCTTTAGGGCAAAACTGATTAAAAGTAACTAACTATTAATTAGACTAAATGGAAAAATATATACAATATAATGGTCTTGTCACCCTGAGTGCAGCACTAAAACTTAACATTATTCTGCTCAAGATACAGACTAGCACTTCCCATTTGGAAATTCAGATGTGTGCTGGTATCTTTTTAGATTAGAATTGTACAAATGCTTCCTTCTGTATTAGTTGCCCTGACACACTAACTCTCAAAACTTTTGATCATCAGGACGAAGTCGGAAGGCCACTGTCAGTGCAAAAAGAATTATGTTTTGCTGCACACTACCTACAAAGGTCAAATAACTATTCAGGTACCTTGAGACCAGAAGAGTCTTTAAAACCCATCTGAGGTTGAGGCATTGGCATAGTATATCTAAAAGTAAAAGCACAACTGTACAATATCTCTCATGATCAATCAACAAAAATGCAATCTCCAAATATAAAATGTGACCCAATTATATTACACAGGAAACAGATGAAGAGTAGGCATTCAGAACATCATTTCCTAAGACCTGACAAATTACATGTTTATAGAAGATTCTAGGTCTTTAATGCAAGTTTTGTTCTTCAGTCTTTTACATTATTGCAATGGTAGAGGAAAGGAGCTACTCTTGTATGATCTATTAGATGGGCTGTACTAGATGTCAAAGGTAATATTTCCATTGTTACCTTTATTCCAGAGAATATTCAGGCCAAAGTGCATGAGTACAATGAGCTTGTATTGAAGCCTGAAGAAGTGTAAGTTGATAAGACTCACAGAAATGTTGGCTGGAAGGGAGCTCTAGCTGGTCCATCCATCCAGCTCAACCATCACATCACTAGATTGGATCACTCATGGCTCTGTTCAGCTGAGTGTTGAAAATAGCTTAAGGACGGAAATTCCAGCAGTGTTTCTGACTGTCAATTTTTCTAGTCCAGGTGAGACTCAAGAGGCCATCCTTTCACCAAAGCCAGCATGTAGAGCCCCAAGATGCACTCACAGCATCCACTGCCCAGCACCTATGGAAAATTTTCAGTTTGACAGGGTGACAGTTTCAGAGGGAGCAGGCAAATTTCCTCTTAGTAATGAGAAACAGGGAGAAAGAGAGAGGAAGAGACTTACTCCCTCTTAGTTTCCCAATATTTTCTGCAATAAATTTTTTACACCACAGAGAAACTCTGATCAGTAGCTGTTCCTCAAACTGTAATACTTTCACTGCCTTTTATCAAGCAGTTGTATTGTTTTAAATGATCAATAGCAAAGGTGTCCATGATTTAAAGGTGAGCTTACAGAAACTGCTTACTGCTTTAGTGCAAGAAAGTCTGTCTCTTGTTTTTACTATGCAATTGGTAGAAGCACTACATGTTCTTGGCAGGAAAAATAGCTAGAAACCTCAGGAATGCATGATTTCTAATTTCAACAGAGTGGTAGTTGATTATAAGTATTAACATAGCTTAACTTTATCCACTATCCAAACTTAATATTATCCTTTGTTTAATGCAATGAAAAAGAACACTCTCTTTTGTATGATTCTATTGTTTTCATTCTCCAAGGCCAAAGTTGGTGTTGACATAAGCAGGCTCAAGTCCATGAAAATGAATGAAATTAAAATTCATTTTGCCAGCAGTGGAAGTTAGCCTCTGGAGCAATGCTAATTATGGTTTGTTTGTAACAATTAATCAACACAAGGTTAACTTTCCATCAACACGTGGAAAAAAACGCAACACAATTAAGCCCCTTGATTTACCAAGAAGTGGGATTTTTCTATAATCACATGGTACTGGTGCAGGAAGAACTAACCAAAGTAGCTCAGAACAAGCAAATCCCTGATCTACAGCCGTGTTGTCAGCTGTGTTCCCACAGCTGTGCTGGTATCCTGTGTGGCACCACACCATTCCCTGTGGACACGCCAGCTCTTTTAGTGCAAGCTGACATGTCACAAGCACAGTGCTCTGCTGTGAAGTGTAGATGTAGCCAAAATGTTAGGTGCACTAGAGGAATCATACCAAAATTAGAGTAGCTTTCCTAAAGAATGAAATTAGAGTAGCTTTCCTAAAGAATGAAAATAACACTCTGGGTTTCAGAAGCTGTCCACAAAACAGTAGAGAGGAACATGAAGACACAATCAGAGATACTGGAGAAACAATACATAGTGAAAGGAAAACACATTCATCCACCAAAAATTTCACTACGTAGTCTGCCACTGACTCTAGCTGTTAAGTGAAGTGAAATCATTGCATTTTTGGCTAGGTGCAGTGCTCAAGATACATAAGACTGCCTGTGCGAGTTCTGGATTTTGAAGGAAAAGTCAGAAGAAAAACTGAACTTTAGGCCATGGGACGGTGCTGAAACAACTGACTCTCTCTTACCTGTTTTTAAGAAAGAATGAAAGAAGAAGTGGGCTTCAGAGAACATTGCATAGAAATGTTCTCTCCTTGAGCAATTCAGTCTCATACTTTGGATAAACTAGTTTCACTACTTGTACATTAAGTGCTAATCAAAATGCTCTGCAGACATATGTGTGGCTGTGATGTGATGGATGAAGTATTCAAATACAGATATGATCTAAATTCCAGCCTCCCCTTTCAAGAGAGCAACGTGCATTATAAATAAGGCAGGAATATGACTGGTTAAGGTCATGTAGCAAGCAAGCTGAGGAAAGCAGTCTCCTAACTCTAGGCATCTAAATTAATATGACAACTACTCTCTCTCCTATTTGCTCCCAGACTTGCAGTTTGAGGATCCCCAAAATTACTAAAAGGCCAGTTCAAATTCAAATGACTACAGCAGAACATTCCCCAAATGACTAGCAAGGGAAAAGAGCCAGGGATTAGAGTGCTTTTGTTACCAAGTCAGCTATGGAAACCCATGAGAAGAAAGAGAATTTCATATTTTCCAGTGGTAGGGAGGGGTGAAAGACCTGACTGAGAAATAGAATTTTTGTGCAAACTAAGTTAGGTTTTCTGAAATGAAATATGGGATTGAGCTACTGTTATTCTGTTAAAGAAGGGGCTCTTTATGAGCTACCAGTAAAACTGCTGAAGAAACTGCTTTAACATCTTAGACAACTTATGTCTAAAGAGGATGTAGGACATTGTAATCAGTTCTAATCAGCAATCAGTAAAATGCAGTCTTCTCAAAAGAGTGTAATGCAGCCAGTATGTCCAGCAAACAGACAGACATTACTGCATTTAGAGCAGGGACATTTGACAAGCACACAGAGCAAGTAGAGAAGGATCCTAAGGGAAAGTCACCAACCAAAAGAATGATGGAGAAAGAGAGTTCATCATTTAGCAATTTGCAGGCCTTTTAGTGGGACTGAATCACCAAAGGACATCTGTGTAACATTTTCATCTGTCTGACAAGAGAGCCAACATCAACATTTGTCCACAGGAACCAAACTAAATATTTAAAGGTGAACTGCAAAGCTAAAATGAAAGTTGAGTTAATCATGGAAATATGCACTGAATGACCCTACTTACCAGGTTGTTGGAGACAATTCATCACAGAAACAAGTTGAAAGTCCTATTTATCAATTCTTTTTCTGCTTTTCTGAATTTTCCTTTAGAATTTTTTGCTTTTCAAAGGATGCTAGACAAAATATTCTGTGAGACAGTAGAAACCCTGTGTTAGCTTAAATAATTGATGTCAAAGAATAACATATTGTGCAATCTTTTGTGAGTGAAGAAAAGCTGGAAGACACCCTCAGATAAAAATCTAAAGTCAGTAATGTCATTGTAGGTAGCCTGATTTAACTCCGGGGTGCAATCTAATAGATGGGCCCACATAGCTCCACACACCTTGGTTTGCCTCTTTGGGCAAAAAAAGAAATACTACAAACAAGTAGCAAAACAAACAAATTTCCTACAACTTCACTGCATCAGATTTTAATAGAGAAACTATTAAAGAAAAATTAAGAGTCCTTCCAACCTTTACGTGATTTCGACTTGGGGTTGTGAAAGGGCTGAGAAATAGGAACACATAGATTATTCATTACATGCAATTAAAAGGAAAATGGAAAATTATTGGTAGAGGTTTCAGAGTGTTTTCAAAATGAGATTTCATATTCTGTTTTAAAAGATTGCTGGAATTTTATTCTTGGATTTTCTTGGCACTTTTTTAACTTACTTTATTCTTACAGCCATAAAGTTACCCATAAATGTATTTTCCTTTACTCCAGCAGCAGTGTCCAATCTGTGGCACACACATCTGCCACATAGCAAGCACGTAATCCAGCTCATCATCCACCTTCTGCCTCCTTCAGAAGCATGGAAACACACAGAAATAGAGACAGACTGAACACTCTGATTCAGAAACTTTGGAGTCCAGGAAAGCACGGGGCCATTCCAAAGCATAAAAGTCCTGAACATTCATTCCGAAGCCCAGAGAAACCAGTGGGAGTCTGGCCACTGAATTCAACAGGCTTTGGAGCACACACATGCAGGCAGGGAGCATTCACCTGCACAGCCAGCTGCAGGAAACTCTGAACTAACAGCAGCATCTTTTGGAGGTGTCATCCCACCGCTGACTGCTGCCTGGGAGCTGTGAGAGGAGCAGTGGAAGGGTGCCAAGCATGGGTACCCTGCCTTGGGAATTACCACATCAGGAACTGCACACCACAAATCCAGCTCTGCACTTCTAGACCCATTTTTCACCTCTTTCTCCTGGGCCCTGGTGCAGCAGATGGGCAACACTGCATCCAAACCAGAAAGTCTCTGCAGAATGGAGAACTGCAGCAGATAGCAAGTACATGGAAGAACCAGGGAGACCTATCCACCTTTTAGGTGAGCCCTCCTTACTTATGATTTTCAGGCTATTTTTTCCAATTTAGTTGCTTATTTGCACAAATATTTTCTGCTTCCATGCAGTGCTAATAAAATATTAGGACATATCTTACTTACTGAACTTGAGAGCAAGCAGAGACTCCCTTGACATTAGCCCAGACCCTGATTTTGGAGCATGTTTTAGCAAATCAGGCTAATACTCAAAGTTAATCAGAATTATTGTGGAAATACTAAATCATTGACAAATAGTTAATAATAATTAATCAGAAAAAAAAGAAGGAAAATACTTAAAATTAATTTTTTTTTAATCCGATGGGAAAACATAGAAGTGATGGCTTCGTCTCAGATTCACTGTTCATTTTTTATCTATTTATTATATCGAATTGATACTCAAAATCATAATAGAAAGAAGTCACATGGGACAAAATAAAGGTTCACATCATATATAAAATCTCAAGAAGTAATTTTATTATTAAGAAATCTGTAAAGTCCTAAAAACATGGGCCTGTTCCAGAACCGAGATGGGAACTCAGCTGCTGATTTCAACAGGCATTGGAACGAACTCCCTCTTATCTAAGCACACAGCTATCAGTGTGGCACTGAGCCTGGGTTAACATACTCTCATTTTCATCAGGACTCTTTGTTCCATGGCATGTCTCAAGAAAGTTTCACAGCTAGTCATTAACCAAGCATGCTCAAAAATAGATGGATAAAGACATTTGATGATGGTTTAGAGCATTGTTACAGAAACTTTTAAAGGACTACACATCTTGCCTCTTTCAAGGCACAAAGACAGCTGTGATGAGCATAGCAAGGAGACAAACCCCAAGAAATAATTTTTCTGCAGTCTGTAAAAAATATGTTGATAACATCAGGCAAGGGAATAGTATTTTAGCAGATAAAATGCCTCCCAACAGCTGGGAAGTGGAGCAATACCACTCAGGCATGAAATTGCAGTGGGGATTGCTAACCAAAGGAACAGCACACTAAGAATAGTAGTGGATTCTAAATCACTGAAAATGTGTTCATCAGATTGTCTTTTTTAGTGAAACATATACTCAGAAATCCAGGGAATTCTTATGGCTTTTTCTAAGTAGGAAGTCAAGTTTTTTCCAGTGTATTAATGTTCCAAAGCATTACGATTTGCAGCTCCTTGAAAAGCAAAGTATCATAAAAGACAGTGTCGCTTGCAATTACTCATTCAGCATTTCTTTCTCTATGACCTGTCTGATTACACTTTAAATCAAACAGTACAGAACTAAAGGGAATTCCACCCTCGATCCTCCCCAGCTTTTGGCTTTATCAATGATAATGAAGGAAAGGAAACATGAGCAAACCATCTGACAAACAGCTTGTTGACAAGGCTACAGGTAACCAGAACAACTGCAGGACAGTCATCTAGGGAAAAGTTGACACCTGCTGTAGAAGAAATTAAGAGTTTACAGATGTTCCATTTTGGTAGTCAATTTCTAATCAACACCCTTGTAACTTAAGCCTCAAAAAATCTCCAAACAATTGGAATAAAGAATAATCCAAGCAGTTAGGAAACTGAAGAAAATTGGGTAGAGCAGATGTTTAGTTAGTGCTTTGCTTAACTTGAGAACCATACCCCTGGTCACTGGGATCATTAAAATAAATGAAGTTTCACGTGGGTAATGGCATTTTATATTGCATCTTCTGTAACATCACTGCTAGAGAGAAACAAAGAAAGAAAAAACTTGCAATACCTCACCAAATAATCATAAAAAAATGAAATTAATTCCAAATCACATACCTACCTAGCACTAGAACAAGGATTTTTCTGGGCTCGTCTTCATGTTCCTATTATCTGATATTTTCATTTCCCATTGAACAATGAAATTTAAAACACAGCTGGCCACTGCTGTCTTTATTCCTAGAGAGTGTTCTACCTAGTTTCATGAAACTCAGCTTATGAAGCATGAATAGAACATGTATATTCATATGCACATGTGTATGAGTGGTACGTGGAGTCAAGGAGCTCACTGTAAATAGCAGGTGGTTATGGAAATGACTCTCAAGCTTGACAGAGTTCATAAGGTTCAAATGATATTCTCTGAATTAATCACACTCAGTTCTACTGTATTGTACAATAATAAACTGTATATTAGCTGTACAATAATAAACATGTATGAGCTGTTCTTAAATAGCATACATAAATATATTGTGATTAAATGGGTAAAGATGGCACCCAGCTAGTGGTGCAGGCAGCTGTGTCATCACAGACACCACAGGGCAGTGGTCAGCACTTGGCAGCTCCCCCCTGCTGCTTTCTCAAACACATCAACAACACCATGGGCAAAAATGAAATACAAAATAAGCATTAAAAGGCAGTTGGGTAGAAAAAATATCTTTGAATGCTTTTCTGCATTCTTTGACAACTGGAAACTCCCTTACTTGATTTGAGGAAGAAAACAACTTGCTCAAAGCTGGAAAGTTCTAATATTTTGGAACTCTGTTTTGTTTATGTTTGAGAAAGCTGTGGAACAGCAACAGGCAATGAAAGCATACATTGGCACAATTAAGTCTGGTAACTCAAGAAGCCAGATATTGTTTTCAGTTCTACACACATTTCAGTTGAAATTTGCCAACCCACTTGAATAGGCTATTTTGGAAACCGGTGGTGACAACATGTGGATAAAGTTGTGCTCTGCTACTTACCAAATAAAGGAGCCTTTGGCTGAAAGAAATAATGATTTGTGAATTGAAATAAAAGGGAGCACCATGAACCTTTGGAGTACTGTTCAAGAAGAGAAAGAATACACATAGAAATGCTTCTAAGACACTTTTTCAAAAGTAAAATGTAGTTAGTTTACAAGGAGTAAAAGGATCCTCACATTAGTATCACTAAGGGATCATGTTTGAAGAATAGAATAGAACAGAACAGAATAGAGTAGAATAGGCCATCTCCTGAAATCTTCCCTGTATATTCTGCATTTTACAATGCTTCCCTATTTCCAGAAAAAAATAGACCTTAGAAAACTTGTCTATGCTGAAAAATTGAGAATAAATATATCTCTTGTTTGAGGGAGCTTCAAAACCAGAGGAGTCAGTATCAGGAGAGGGAATGATGTGTTACTAAGGAAAATGCAAAAAAAACCTACGTTCAAGATGTTTTGTAAACCAATTGATTTTTTTTCCCTCATATCACAGCTTTTTTGAAGAAGCACAATGGGAGAAGAAGAATGAGATTACTTCCAAGCTAGCTCTAAGTCAAGTACTTTTCAACACAAAGAGGATACCATTATTTTTAGTACTTAGTTCCACTTAAAGTTGATAGCTGACCTTGTATCTCTGTGCTGTCTTTTTTAGCTTCAGTTCCTATAACAAAGTCACAGGACTTCTCTCTTTGTACCAGTTCTTGCTACTTCTGGTGAAATCTGCTCAGAAAACAGCCAGAAACATGATTCTTTAAAGTCCTTGAAACAACTCTAGGATTCTTTGTACAGTCTTATTTATATTTTTTTTATATTTGTTATTGGACCTTATTTTATATTTCAATGGTAATTTCTTGAGAGAAATTGCATTTTTAAAATATGTACATTTTAAGCAGCAGTTAGCATGGTAGGCTATCAAATCTACATTGGATTCCTAGAAGTTTTATTAACAAATAGTCAATCAAATACAAGAAATTAAAATTTTAAGCTACATATGAGGTCTGAATTTGACATGGCTCCAAGATAAGGTTCATGCTTTGTCCATGATTTGGGTTCAGTTTTATTTATATTGCTGTACACCTAGATAAAAGCCCAACAGCTTGTCTGATAGATGGCTCAAACCCTGATGACATTACTCATAGAATAGCCTAAAAGCTGATAAAAGTCAGAGCTGAACATTTTGGCCCATTATGAAATGTTTTCTTTAAATGTTGTAGACCAGGTTTCAAGTAATTTCTGTTCTATTTAAAGCCATCATATTGTGTGTACTGTGCCAAATAAAATTTTGCCACTCCAGACATGTAAAAGATAGAGATTTTGCCAAAATGTCAAAAGGGCACTTCATTAAACATCTGTAGCAAAAAGAAACATTTTCAAAGAGAAATAACAATGCCTTATCCAAACATGCATGCCTATACATATGGAATTGTGAACTGTACGTGACCCATCTGAGCAATGTAGAATTGCCAAAGGTTCTCAGTATTGGTCTAACTCTGCTTTCTGTAAAGTCAACTCAGGTCTTACCCTTGGCTGTTCTGTGAGCAGGGGTGGGCCAGCAATGGCTGAGAGCCTCAGAGTATCCCATATTGCATATCTAATGCTAAACAATCCAGTAACATAACAGTGCTCTTGGGCTGAGGTGAGGGTGCTACCTCATACAATCATTTTACTGTGTGCAGGATCTGGAAATGCAGCGTGGTGCATTTCTGTGACTGCTAAAACTATAACTTCTGGAATGCCATTCTGGAAGATTTCCAGGTGATTTCCATGAGGAACACTTTGTAAAAGTTGTTACCCTCCTAAGCAGAATACGTTCCCAGACCTGCAGAGGGGCAGAGATTGGATTATAAAGTGGTAAATGTTTTTTACAACTGTATCAGCAACAATTCTGTATGGATAACTATTTAAGGCAAATTATTTTTACAGAAAAATTTAATGGGTTTACTCCAGTCCTCAATTTGATTCACATTTCTGGATTCAGAATGCAAGATAACTTATCCTATCATCTTCCCTGTGTGAAATCAAGATATCCAGTCTGGGACAAATCTCTTCAGTCTTCCTATTTTTTTTTTTTTTAATCATGAAGAGTTTAATTAAATTAGAGGAGAAAAAGAATAAAGATTAAGAGAGAAAACACAAATAGGAAACTGAAGTTTTTAACACAGACCTTACACAGTAAGGAATGACAAATTTGGGACTGAGGTGTGAGGAGACACTATAAGGAACAACAGAAAAAAGACTGAGGGGGATAAGGTAATTCAAGAAGTTACATTTTTTTCATAACTGGGTAGCCATGAAAATGAGTCTGAAAATGTTACTCAGCATGTGGTGCTGAAGGAAATATGAGTTAAGTCTGAAAACCATCTCAAAGACAGAGAAATAACCTCACTACCCCTATTCTCATTGTTATACATCCTGTAAGAACAGTTTAGTTAATAATTTTAGAAGTTCACATCACTGAAGCCAAGAGGAGTCTCACAGTAAATGGCACAGTTGAGCTTTCCCTGTGATTTATACCTCTAAAACTATCTACACAAATGAGTCTTCTGGGTAATGTCTTACACACTTTCCAATCCTTTTTTTTTTTTTCCAGAAAACCACACTAATGGATGTGATACTATTCACACAGTTGCCACACATATGGTGTGATCACAAGAAAAAAGTGTTGCAAAAATAATATTTTTTTCTTTTTTTAGAGTTTTAACATTGTATTGTTTAAACCTATTTCTTGATTAAAGAACTGCAGTCATCAACTGCGTTTGCAAATTAAGGAGAAGTGTTTCCAGCAAAACATTTCATGTTACACATTAATGAATTAAATGCATAAAGAAGAACTGATGGGTTTATTCAAGCACCAATGTTTTCTGCATTTTTCTTTGCTTTTCAGTAAGAACACTACTGGATTATGAAATGGTTTTATTATAACCATAATAATAGTTTTAGTGTGGTTATAATAAAACCACTGAACTAAGATTTTCTGAGTGCAAATCTTACCCCATTTCAATTGCATTTATGACTATGTGTTTCTTTAAAAATATGTCATTCAAGATATCTTTTGTAATTCCCTGGTCACCAAGTAAATAAGATAGTTTTTAACTGTCTTATTGTTCTGTCTTAGCAACATCAGAAATAAGCTCAATTTGTACAGGTATTTGACATATTTTTAAAAGATCCTTCAACTCAATGCCTTCAAATATAAATTATATTTGACACTGCAATTGCAGAAGTTCAGTGACTTTTGAGTGTAAAAAAAGGAAATTCATTTAGTCAGGGAACTACTTAGTTGTTTCTGAAAAAAAAGACTGTGAGATCACTTTAGAAACTGTTCATCCAAAGTTGGTGTCCTTTGAATTTGAAAAGCTCAGGTATGCAATGGCTTTTTCTGTGAGCCTGTTTGTAAACCTTCTGATTAAAGGAAGTGGAAGAAAACAAGACAACTTTCTCAACAAAAAATATAAATTCTCTTAAAATAAGAAAAAAAGTAATCTAAAAAGGGAGGAAAAAACACTCAAAAGACATTATTTCATAAAGGATGCAACATTTTTTGTAAAGAGTCATCTGTTAGAAATGAGCCAAACCACTGAATTGTCAGTCATAAATGTTTTAGACCAGCGAAAGAAGTGCAAGATTTGTCCTACCATGCAAGACTACCCACAACTTCTTCTAAATCCATGGGATAGTAAATACTGAAAGGGTAGAAAACCCAGGCTTGAAGAACATCATCCCAATTGTTACTCTTTTCTCCCACAGCTGTACATCTAACTGAGGCAGATATGAAAATTTCATTAGATCAATCCCTTCATGGCTCAGCAAGACTGTGGCAGAATTTATCTCAAGGCTCATTTCTGAACCACGAGTTCCTCATTTTTAAAGACAATCGGTTTGTAGCCATGAACATCTCTTCCTTCGGTACTCTTTTACCAAGCCTTTTCTTCTGAAAGGGTTATAACCTGGGGCAGCTTTCCCCCATGCTCGTACACTGAGGCTCAGAGTGCTGGATCAGTCTGCTCATCAAACAAGAGGAAAGAAATGGGATAAAGTTAAAGGAACAAAAATATTTCAAGATTAGCCCTCCCAGTGTAAATCAGCATGTGGACCTTCCCTGGGTCACATGAAAACCTCACGCTCACATTTAATTTGCCCATCCTGAAGTATTTTTCCTCCTAATGCCAAACACCATAATGCTCTCTGTCAGTGATTTGAAATTATTGTATAAGCTACATATCGGGTACACTATTGTTAATGAAATGCACACAAGATGATGAACAACTTCCTTTTCCTGCTGGAGCCCAGCTGCAACCAGGCCCTGTATCCTTGATGCTGTAAATCAGGGCTTTGTACTCCGGGAGGATTCAATCAGCTGCAGGTGTGGGCCCGCCGAGGCCGCCTGGGATTAGGTAGCAGTATTTGATATGAGATCCCAAACAGCACCAGCAATCTACACACCACATGTGGCCAGTCTTTGGAGAAAGCAAAGGAAAAACGCTGATGAAATGTGGCACAGGACCATGGAATGCAATTTCAAACTTCCACATCTGCAGGAAAGAGAGAAAGAAGGTTCCTAATTTTACAATGATGATGTCATTGAGAATACATGATAGTGAAAATGATGTGCCAGGGCTTCCATAAATTTAACCACTTAGGATGTTGCTAACCAAGGGTTGATAGTCTTTGCTATGAATGCATTAAAATCCTGAGCGGCTGCTCTGCCCATCTGCCAAAATGTGTCCAGTGTCACATCTGTGCTGTGAATTTTGCTCTGTGGACTGAGCATCACTACACACTTGTGCAGGCACAAACCTGAACATTTGCTGAGGTTTGCTCACCAAACTCTACCATTAAGGAGAGGTGATTTGATCAAATTTGCTCCAGCGTGAAAAGGAAAAACACTTGCCTTCAACAAAAAACAATAGAAACGGTTGTTTAGTTCACTCCCTAAGGTTAAAATTTGTGAAGAGTTTATTCTAAGGGATAAAGAAATGTTGAAGCAGGTCTGGTTTTGTTATCACTGTAAATATAAAGTATATTGAAAAGAGCATGTCCTTGATTTTTTTCTTAAAATATCTGTTTTCCATTAGCTTATCTTGATAGCTGAAGTTAATCATTATTTTCAACCATATATGATTTAGATATTATGTCATTAATTCATGTACAATCCATCTGAATAATGATTGTGGTTTTCTGCTTTACAAATTCATCTACTTCACTGAGAAACCAAGAGAGTCAAATTCCATGCAACATCTGGTTTCCATTTTATGTAATTGCTATTTTCAGAGTTATAATCATGTGTTATTGTAAGGACCACAGTGTCAATCATGCTGCTAATGGGGAAAATTCAATGCCTAAATACCTGAGAGAACAAGAAGCTGACTTAAACAGGTGCATTTAGACACTTGGTTTTAAGCATAATTCTAGTCCACCAATTTAAATAAATCATTTTAAGAAGAAACTATACTCTTTCCATAACTTCTACTGAACCAAAATTTAATACAAGCTTTCTACACTGTGAACCTGCTTTTGTTCCCATCAATTGGAAAACAGTGGGATCTGATCCCATGCAAGTTCAATACCATTAACCCAGTGTAGCTCTAAATCCAGTTCAATTTAGTCAATGTCAGTACAAAAAGTTAACTCGCTTTTACAAATATGAGTGCAGGAGAGAAAACTTCAGCTCTCTTTAAAGAATGAACATGAGGTCCAAATCTACTTTAGTTATCACATCCATTAAAAGGTGCAGAAAACAGACACAGGAAAACCATGACAATCCATGTTTTCATGTAAAACACCATACCAAAAGTGCAAATATATTATGAGCTTAAGTTAGAGTTTGATTATAAGTAGAGTAAAAAGCAGACATCAATATTTAGAGCACTTACAGATCAAGGTACAGATCATAACAGAAATATCAATCTCTGATCAACCTTTCTTGTGTTTAACACTTCCTCTTTTTTATTATGTTGTTCAGACAAATTTTTAGGTACAGCTGACTAATCTCTCCTTAAAAATAAACTATAAAACTAATATAATTTTTCATAATATACATAAATACATTACATATAATTATGGATGCATAGAAAAAATATTTACATGTGCACTAATTTTATATTTTTTGGAGGTAAAACAGTATACTTTGAACAACTGGGGGGATGAGCAAAAATACATTCATTTTTATTCCAATACCCACTATAGCAACAAACAGGTTGATAAAGGTAAATCCATTGCCTTTGAATAGCAACAATCAGTGAATACATAAAATATTGTTAATCTCTGCTTTTGGAAGAAAGATAAGGAGAATGCTGACAAAATTTGAAAGTCCAACAGCAGAGAACTTCTGTAAAAACTACTCTTACCCAGAGCAGTAAAAGCTCATAAGGCAAAACCCAGAGACATTTACATGTGTGCACTTCTGCATTAATACCTTCTGAAGATATTCATATTTCATTCCACCTCTCCTTCTCAAAACATTCTGCTACCCAGTGCTGTAAGTACAGGCCATGAATGGTTGTGTACAAGAGCATTAAGACTGGGAATGACATTCCTGACCTAACTCTGAAAGCTAATCTCTGCTAGCTCCTCTGGTGAATATTTGAAACTCAGACTGAGCTGAGCTGCCAAGTTGGAAGCTGTGCCTGTTATTGCCACCAGAGACACTGTGGGCACACCCTGCCTCTGTTTCCCCGGGGCTTCAGCTGTAAATTCTCTGCAGTTGCATCCACAAAAGTAGTTTTGTATGTATGCACAACCTTGGCTCCACAGGGTGTGGTTAGATACCTTCCCAGCTTGGATAAATGCCTGTGTGCACAGTGAGAGAAGAGCTCTATTTACCCATCTGGCAATTTTATGGCCACATTATTTGATCCAAAGTAAATTTCTGCATTTGCTGATATGCACACATCAGCCATGATTACAAAGGATGCTTAAGGTGATTAAAACAGATACAGGAGATCAAGATATTTGGGAAATTCAGAGCTGCTGTGTCATCTGAATTGCAGGCAACAGCCCAGTCCAAGCTGGAATGGGCAAGTAAAGGCAGAAAATGTCTGAGGTGAAAGTTCATCAGCACTGCTTGAAGGGCAAGCAAAAACCTGAAAAGAGACACAATAAACTAGTACAGAACTCAGTGGAGAACACTGCAACATATTCTGGGGTATTTTCCCATCTGAGTTAATAAAGTTATACAGCAAATATAAATATGCAGTTGTACAAGTTATACAAGAAACACAGTAGAGGAGTGATGAGTTAGCACTGGGAACCCTCACAGTTTTTGTTCCCTGAAGCAACGGATTGTGTTTGTGTCTGCATTTGGTTTTTTAATCATTTTTCAGCTCAGGACTACATAGGAACCTTAGTTTTCTCTTTTTAAGAAGAGCATATCAAGCCTGAAGAAACTCCTGAAGACTTCAAAGCTAACACCCCTGATGACAGAAGGTAAATCTAAAGAATTCCAGATTTATGATTTTTTTTTAATCTTGAGATTTTTGAAAGGAAGCAACTCATGATTTGCTATGCACAGGGTCAGCAGAAATGCAGACATACTCTGCATTGCATATCTCTGCTTAAAGCATAAGATATACAACACTAGAGGTAGCTTCTGACTTCTTAGGGCCAACAGCAAAATTTTAGGGTCTAATTACACAGCTGTTATTGCATGACTATCTGTAATGCTGATTTTGCGGGTATAAGTCTTGGTATATTACATTATTAGTTCTGTTAATAATTGTGTTTCCAAAACATTGTCTTAATCCAGGTAAATCAATGGCAATCTTCCCATATGCAAATAAATATGTTTAGTGGATTTTGCTCTTTTATTAGGATTAGTGAGACCTTGTAGCTGTCTTTCAGTATCTACAGGACCCTACAAGAAAGACAGAAAAAGACATTGCACTGGGTCATGTAGGGATAGGACAAGGGGGAAGGGCTTTAAACTGAAAAAAGGTAAGTTATCTTATATATTAGGAAGAAATTCCTTCCTGTGAGGGTGGTGAGGCACTGGCACAGGTTGCCCAGAGAAGTTGTGGATGCCCCATGCCTGGAACTGTTCAAGGCCAATTCGGATGGGGGCCTGATCACCCTGGTCTAGTGGAAGTTGTCCTTGCCCATAGCAGGGGTTTGGAACAGAATAAGGTCTCTTCCAAATCAAATCTTTCTATGATTCTGTAATAATTTCCCAGTTGAACCAGTAAAAAAAGGTAGCTATCAGTTCTTCCTGAATTTATCATGCATATCAGCTTTACATTCCCAAGTATGACATGGCACCAGTATGAATTTTGACATCATTTTTAAGAGGGAACCAAAAAGCTTTACCAAAGAAATCATCACATCCAACTAGAGCAGAGAAAAATTCCTGTCCAAGTGATGACAGTGAAGAAAAACTCAAAAAGTTCAGCTTTTTTTTTATCTCAGACATGGAGGCACAGAGAAGTTGAATTTTTTATTATTTTCACAAAAGTTCAAGTAATTAATTGATCCAATAAAAAATAACACCTTCTAGAATTAATTTTTTTGCAAGATACATCACATAAATAATTGATACGGAATTATTCTTGTTATATTAGAGTCAAGTAAAAGTTGGACAATAAGGAAGTTTCTTGTCCATAAAGAAATCTTAGTTTGTGTTTTGAGTATACAAATATTTTTTTCCCAGCTATTTGCGATGAAGTGTCAGTCTCAGACCATTTCTTAGGGCTCATTACTATGGTATTGCACTAAGACATCAGTGCAGATCTAGTTTTCATAAATAAGCATTCAAACTGGAGAGTTCCAGAATAAACACTTTGCAACTGCTTTCAGTATGTGATCGATGCCCTGTTGATTTTAAACTTTCAGTTCAGGTGATATTCAGAGCACAGACATTTCATGTTTTGTTCACTATATGTTTGGGGGAGAGGAAGCCACTTCTAATCAGGATACTCAAACTTGATGCCAAGCCAGATGATAAGGCAAATATCCAGTGTAATCATATACTTAATGCTCCATGCTTAGGCTATCATTTTAAAGCACATTTGGAATAGGTGTCAATGGAGTAGTCTTTATTTTAACCTCTACTTGTCCTATTATAAAGTAGAAGCATTAAATGAGCCATCAGAGAAATGCATTAAAACATGGCAACAAAAGGAAGAATCTGTGTGGTTAAACTAGCTGAATAAATACATTTCTTCAAAGCTTTGAGGGAGATCTCAGTATTCATCCTCTGGAAATTCAGGATGAGATTCAGTTGCCTAAACATAGGTATGTAGAAATATTTTAGATGGCCTAAAATATTCCATGGTCTCCCTGAGCCTTCCCATATATGTGTGGGTCTACTGCATATCCTATGTGAGAGTCAAAACATTTTGTGTGGCCAGCTGGTAAAGGTGGGGGAATTTCAGATGGCAGCAGACATGTTCCAGTGAGGATGGATTATGTCCTTGAGATTCCACTCACACAGCAAAGGACATTATGTAGGCTACTAAAACCCACTGTGATGTGTAGCCAATAGAGGCAGACAGAACCAGGCCCAGCTGACTGCAGTGCTCATTTAGGATCAGCAGCAGGAGGCCAGCCAGGATCCCATACCAATCTTAAAAGGACACAAGACATGTGTAGACAACATGATCAAACCCCAGCTGGGAAGGTTCCCAGCACAATTTCTAAAACACCTCAACAATTTGATGATGCCTTAGAAGGACTTTTTTTTTATTTTCACAGAGAAAGATATAAAATAATGGAGTATAAGGGACAAAATGATTTTTAAAAAATAGTCTAATGACAGAGTCATGCTCCTAACAGAGGAATCTACTAGTCAGTGGAATATTTTCCCAAGGGAATTCATGGAAGAACTTCTGATTGGTTAGTTAAAGCAAGCCAAAATTATATTCTTAACAAAAATACCCTTAAGAGCAAATATTTCTGTTGGGAATTATTTTGTATGTGTAGGGAAATCAGCAATCCATATCAATCCATAGAAATATCAATCCATAGAAATTTTCTCTGAGTGTGTGATTTCAGGTAATGAATGTACAGACTCAGTGTAAAAATTAGCTGGCTTAGGAGGATTTAAAAAGTAAACATGTGGAACACAGTTTGAAATATTCATGTTTTCCTCTCATAGTAGGCCAATGTAAATATTATTCCACATGTTATCAAGTAATTCTAAAGCTAAATGTACTTACCCCAAGAATGGTCATGATCAAAATCTAACAAAGTCCTTTCAAAAGGGCTCAGTGTATTTAAATTAAAGGTAGCCTAAAGAAAGATAGGATTCCACTCCAGCTCCTCGGGAAAGAGCTGAGGAACACTGACTCTTGCTAGTTCAGTAAACCAGGTCCACTGCTAGCTCAGTCTGAGCTCCAAGCAATCCATATGCAAGTCAAGAAACATCCTATCTACACTTTTGGCCCTCAGGAAGGCCTGATTCATGGTGCACAGGCAGAATTTGGTGCATGATCATGGACAGTGTTTACAGTGCAGAGAGAACAGCAATCACAGTGCCTTTCATCCAGACTGAAGGAGGTGACCACTTACAAAACGAGGAATGGTAGGATCCTGTACTGAGCAAGTGGACAACTGAAGTTGGTATCATTTCATTTCAGTCACAGGGGCTCCTATTGTGTCCATAACAATTGCACTCTGGACTGTGCAGTGGCTCAGCTCCCAGGAAAAAGAGGAACACAGTGAGCTCCCTTCATCCATGCAGCCAACCTGCTTAATTGCTGCTGATGGGGTTAAGCTTCTCAGAGAAGGATAACTATTTCTGAATCCTTCCCATACAGAGCACAAATATTTGCTTCCAAGCAGTTACTCAAATTCATATATAAAGTTCCTGAGCAAGGTTCTCTCTTCTCCATTTTGAAGCAGATGACATGCCCAGTCAGTATCCACAATTTCAGAGCTGCAGTTTGAAAAAAAATGCTAACTTCAGGTTCCTGGGTGAGACCTATCCTTTTGGGTAGTTTTAGGCAGCTCCTGGTTAACTTTCAGGAGAAAGGAATTACTCATTAGAGGTCATTACAGTCTTACAGGGGCTATATAAGAAAATTATGTATCTGGAATCCCTGCCTGTGTCCAGATAGACATTTATAGACATTGTACTGCCAGAAACAGATGCTGAGAGAGGGAATTCTGAACTTGACCCAGTGGGAAATAATAATGATGGGCCTGTCACAAGTTAACCATAACACCACAAATGAGGCAAAAAAATCTTTTACTGATTTGATTAATTTCTGGCTGTATCTACGGTTTTGGTTTTCAGTGAACTAATGCCTTCTTTAGAAACCATAATTGGAAAATATTCCCAAGAGTGACAAAACCAAAGAATTTTTATTGTTCCTATCTGTACCCTCTTTATGGGTGCTACTCTGCTTCACTCATCAGTCCCTTATCCCTTATATGAGTTTCTTGCAAAGCCCTAACTGCAAATAATTACCTCACAACAGGAAAATCCCATCTTTTAGACAGATAAGTTTCTTTAATTGGTACATTTGTAAAACTATTCTCCCAGGTTTCCTTCACAATCTATTTCTGGGGAATTGTTGGTAGTAAGAAAATCTTTGCTATCAGTCACAGTACTCTCATCAGCCCCATATGGGACAGAGAAGCTGCTTCATCAGAAATGATTTATGGATGAAATTCCTATATACATGCCCAGTTTCTGTAAGATGCTGAAGCCCACCTCTTTTAGTCAATCCAAGATTCAGAAGAAGAGGAATACATGACTTCAGCATCGCCAACTCCCATATTTTGCATCCTGAATCTTACAGCAGTTTGTTGTTCCTTTTCCATCAAACTTCTTCTCCTGGGGTTATATGATTAAGATTCTCAGTTTTCCTCCTATAAAATAAATATATTCCAGTTTCTAGACCACAGTTGCAAGCTAGAAAGAAGGAGCCAAAAGAAACCTGGAGTTTCCCAGTTTCATTTAGTCATGTGATTTTCTGAGTAACTTTTTGACTGCTTGACAACCAACACAAATTCTGAATGTCAATGGCTGGTGATCTAGAAGTTCTCTCAGCTTACAACGAAAAGAGAATGAAGGTGCTTACTTGGAGGGTTGTTTTACAGCATGACAAAATCCAGGGAGGATAACTGAAATGCTGGACCAGTTGTTAAATGTCTATTATCTAAAGGCTGCCTGCCTGGCAGATCAAGGCAACGATTCCCTCCAGAACTATTGAGGGTGCTGGTTTTTGCACTTCCTTGACTTCAGTATGGTTTTAGTTAGCACATACACCTGCATAATTGAAATCAATCCAACCACAAGTGATACTCATGAACAAAAAAAGTACACAAAACAAAACAGAAAAAATGACAGAGTGTAGCGGACAGGCCCTAGACCAGTAAAAATAGCTGATGAGCCTTGCCAGCTGTTGAAAAACTGTCTGTGGGATCAGTTCCTTTGTTCTTCTCTAATAATAGTTTGGTTTATGTTTCTTTTTTTTTCTCTCTTCTTTTACTTTTACTGTTTTCATTTCACTTTGATGTTGAAAACAGCCACAGCTGCAATACAAAAATTATTGTTCCTACTTTCATACACAAGTTCATGCACTCAGAGGCAACTTTCTTTATGCACACACATTAGATGTGACACTCACACATGTAAATATAGACATGTACCAACACACACAAAATATAAACTGCTTGTGAATGTATCCTGATGCCAAATGACTAAAAATAAAAATTAAGTTTTATCTAACCATAAGGAAAAAAATAAAATTTGAAGATCTTTTTAGCTTCAAAGTTTTCATAACACATAAGAACTTCTTCAACTTTCTGAAACTCTGAAAGACCCCTTCAAATGTTTCAGATCCTTATAAAATTATTCCTTTTTTTAAAAATTGTTGCTTAAATGTTATAATTGTTTCAGGTGCCCTGAACATCCTAGACAACCTTTTAACTTATAAAGAGTCCTAAGTAGGATCAGCAGCAATATAAAGATTACAGAAATCTTCCTTCTCAGATGCCCAATAGGAACATAATCCCTCCTATCCAGCTTAGTTTAACACAGATCCTTATGTGCACAGGAGATAAAATAGACCCTCTAGCATACTGTGAAGTCTCTGAGCACATTGAGAACATGAGGTTGTAACTTCCAAGAGTCAGAACTCTTCTATAAGTTATTAGTCTCGTTTCTTAAGTTAGTCTCACCAACCTGCTGTGTTGTTAGTAGATATAACTATCCCTTTTTTGATGGGAGGAAAAAGAACTGGGAAATGTAAATGGCTTATTCAAGGTGACACAGGAAGTCTGCAAAGAGCTGCAAATTGAACCCAGGTTCTCCAAATCCCAGTCCAGTTATTATATCAATCACAAAACCTTCCTTCCTCCACTAGATATTTGAAAACAAAAACATTTAGAACTTGACAAACAGCTTTTTCTTCACATGTCAAATTGGATGCCTGAAGTGAATTTTTCCTTTTTAATTTGATTCAATTTAGTACATAGTCTCAATTAGCACAATATTTCTTTAATTACTAAAATGATAACAGAGCTTTTTTTTTTTTTTCTACTATTACTATTATTACTACTTGGTACAGCATTACCATTTTAGTTCAGACTCTCATGACATTTTATATTTCCTAACTCATATAAAAAAAATACAGGTCCTACTCTGCAGAGTTTGCAATTAAAAAAATGAGATTATAACCTCAGAGACATGCTGAGTATTATTTGGCAAATTGTATCTATTTTCTAAATCATTTTTCTTCATTGTAAATGGATGATAATAATTGCTTTTTCTCTAGAAGCTCGGTTGCAAGGTCTAAATAACAGGATGGGGAGGTGGTTTTGTCTTTACAACTTATTATAGAGTCACTGGAGTCACTTGCAAGTACTGAACTCCCAAACTACAGCTAAATTTCTAAACAAATGTAATCTTTCAGAAAAATGTAACCAACTCTGAAATTTACATATCTGTGCACGTATTAAGTATGTGTGTATGAATATACAGATAGAGAGGCAGGCAGAGAATAGTAATTATCTTGAAATGCACACACACATGCACATCCATATTAGTGGAAAATACTGCTGTCTCCTGGAAATGTCCCAATAGCAGCTTCAACTGCTCATTAGTTCACTTTACCAGGAAGAAGAAAAGAGATTGTTCCAAGTATTTGAATAAAGAAATATGGTTTAAGGAAGTGACAGGAACAGAGCTGGCAGCAGCAACTACTTATTTGAAGTTTTTAACTACTTAGGTATTTCATTTCTAAATTACTCCCAGTTCATTTTACAGTGCCATCAGCCAGAGTGAACTCTTCTTCCTTTCATCCTGTCTGCTTCCTTTGGATACTTCCCATCCCTGCTAAAAAACATTTTTTAAATATTCAGTGGTGTGGTAGATCTACAACAGGAAACAGCTGGTATTGGCAGCTGGCAGGACAGGGCGGGAGTCAAGATGGGGCTTTGGTCACAGCTCTGAAGCTCCTGTGACCCAGGAGTCTGTGATTCCGGAGCTCCTGTGCTCTGGGGCTCCAGGTTATTACACGTGCTGGAAACAGTAGCACGGCCATCAGGAGAGACAGAGCCCTGCTGTGAAACAATGCTGACCTCTCACAGCTGGGATGGTCCATTTGACAAAAGGTGAAAAATAGCATCTAATTTTGAGCTGAGATTCTCTGTCACAAGTGTATAAGGTTTATGATAAGATTTATCAGTGCGCTCTGCAGACACTGTGTTCAGAATTTGTTATACAGCAGGAAGCAATTTTTATTATATGATTTGGCAGAGAAGTGGAAGAGAGACTATTTAATTTGTAGCTGGAGCCATTATGAGTTCCACAAGAACAGTTCCAGTTTCCTCTTGAATTTTGGTTTTCCTGGGAAAAAAATCTAACATTGTTTGCAAATGGGAGGAGGACCCAAGGAAGGCAACCAACTGCTCTCCTTTTCCTCTGAGGTCTGTTCTTACAGAAGAGATGAGAGGACAGGAAAAGCCCAATTTCTTGATTAATTAATTCTTCATGTCTAGGCTTCTTGCTCTAGATTAACCCTCCAACATTTCTTTTCCTGCTAAACAGAGGAAATAAAGGAGGAATCATAAGCTCAATACACTTACTTAAAGGTGCAGCAGAGGAAGATATCTATATTAAGGATCTTCAAGATGATGAAAGTACTAAGGAAAGAAGTAAGGATATATGTCCTTGGAGGAGAAAAAGGGCTGTGTGGAAGAGAAAAATGGGTGGTGACAGAACCAATGAGACTAAGAAAGGTAGTAGAGCTCCAGGAATAAGGCACTGAATCATCTTATCCTAGGCATCTGTGGGAGCTGGAAATCCAGGGTGACCTTTCAGGGGCTTTTCAGCTCTGGGGCTGAAAAGGGGCAGGAACAATTCTAAAGCTTAAAGACAGGCCAAGAAGTTCAGTGTAGTAGTTTTAAAATAAATCAGATGAAATAGACTGATACTTTGGGAATTAATCACACAGTTTTGCTTATAAGGCTTGTGATTTTTGATCCTCTGGAACTGTCAACACCATGTGCAGTGCATAACCACAGATGTGATACAGCTTTTTGTATGGGTGCAAGCGAGAGCAATAAAGTGTCTTCCAAAACATTTACAAGACACAAAATGACTCTATTTTCCTCTCCCAGAAACCAGGCTTATGAAGGGAGATGGTCCACCAAAAATTCTTTAGAGGGAAAGTCTACCAGAAGACTGAGTAGTTGAGTTAAGGTGGTTTCCTATTCTTGCCAATTTAATAAAATTTACTTGTTCCATTTATTTTTCTTCTCTTGTTTGCTTGTCTCCTTAGGCTGGGATGTATAGTTTCACTGCCAAGATATAAAATGACAACATATTCACATGTTTTTTCTGTCCTAACTCACATCATGCACCAATATCCTCTCATGCTGCTTGGTTCTCCCACATTGGTCATTCCCTTGTCTATACCACACACAGGGATGGAGGTTGAGTTGTGACCTTGGATAAAAATAGACAATTCTTGAAGGGAATTTTATGTAAAGTAAAAAAGTATCTTCATTTTTGTTCTTTTATTTATGCTGTCAGTTTTCTTGCAACTGTTGTAGTCTGTACAAAATGAAAATATTGCAATTATGGGTATAATGCTCTTCTGTCTTTCAAATTCTATCTAAGTACTAGAACATATTGTATGGATTTTTTTTATTATTTTGTTTCTTTTTAGTCCTGATTCTTTTACCTTTGGTCCTGGTGTCTGTCACTGCCCTCCTTGTAATTTAATCAAACTACAGGTACTGTCTTGGGACCCTTGTTTTTAATTTCAGAATGGGTGAAGCAAGGCCAGTGATTGAACAAACCTGGCTATCAGATTCCCATGACAAACTATGTTTAGTGATCTTACTTAAAACCTGTGGTATTGTAACTGGAACTGATCACAAATCCACACTGTTGGGCAACTGTGCCAACTCCAAGCCAGAATGAATAATGGTTTGGAATGAATTTTGCTTCATCTCCATTTCCACTACTTTTGATTCAATAGTACCCTGTGCAGATGGATAAAGGGAAATGGAGTGAGATCTCTGAGATCACAAGGTCTGGGGAACTAGAGCACCAAGACTACAGAGTACACACCAGTGTACACACCGAGCTGGTACACAGCCCATGTCTACAGAGTTATCTTGTCAAAGTTTTTCCACAAATAGGGTCACGAAACATTCCTCTAAGGCAACGTGTTGGGCTTTTACACTACAATTTCCATACATGAGCAATTTAAACAGGTGAGTAGAAGAGCAGCACAGTAAAAGAATAAAAAATTCTGAAAGATTTACCAACTATCTGGAATGCACTGGGCAGTGATCTGGCCCAAGCACTATCTTGGCTAATATCACCAAGTGACCTTTCACTGGTTGTTTGACTTCTTTGTGCCTTAGCAAGTTCAGCTGGAAATAAAAGCAAGGCTTCACTGGAAACCAGACATTGAGTGTAATCTGCGGTTTCCTAGATAAATAAATTACAAAAGAAAGTTTTAAAGGAGTCACACGGCCAGTGTCTAGCACTTTGAACAGACAATGGGTAACAAAAACCGTATGTGCAAATGCTCTGTGACAACACTGCTATACTACAGATTCCCCATCCAAATTTGCAAATGATCTAAGCAGCCCTTATTTCTGAGCCTTTGAAATGACAGTGAGCCAAGATAGGACTCCCTTGAGGGAGGACCCAATCACAGCATTACTACCAGTTGCTATATTTCACAGGGTTAAGTAAAACTTGATGGCAGAAGTGTGGAAAAATATATCTGTTCATACCATAAACAAGTATGAATCTAATCATCTTTGCCTTTCCTGATATAACGCTCATACCCATTTACTGAAATGAATTATCCCACTGAATTCAATGGGATTTTCCCTAGAAGTGGGTTATGTGGGAAATTGGAGGATGGCCCTGTATCGGCCAGTGCCTGAGATTTTGAGCATTATCTTTCAAATTTGGACATGTATATAATCATTAAGTTTGGGTGAATGGAAAGCTTTGCCCAAGCAATTGGGGAAAGTATAGGGGGAAGGCTGACTCCTCAAGGTCCCAGAGGAGCAAGTTATCTCACAGATCTGAACTGCAGCCAATTTGTTAAACTTTAATTCAGCAGACTTTCTAGAAGCCTATCATCTCTGATGAGATCTACTTCAGAGTTCAGTTTCAGATCACTTGCTACCATAAGGGCATTCCCAATTTGATAAAGTTAGTTGTGTTTCATTACTGACCAAAACTGGTATTTGGTGCTGAATATTTCAAAATAATTTGTCTGTATTTTTTCAAACTCACAAAGCTTGTGGAACTCAGAAGATGCACATTGTGATGGAGGAAATGTGTTGCACTCAGGGTATTTTGACTTTATTCCTAGTACCTCGTAAAACTGGCTGCCAAAATTGAGACCTATAGCAATCTATTGGGACTGAATAGCTAAATATTCCAGACCCATGTGGGAATTTGCACCCTTTCTTTTCAGGACTCTGACCTCTGCTATCAGTTGTCAACATACTGGACTCAACTCTGGTCCCACTGACTTCGCATTTGGTTGATGATATGCAAGAGAAAACCATGTATGGCATCCAGGAGCCTACAGCCTCTATACCCATCACTGTGAAGACACCAGTCAGAATGGTGGCACGTGCTGAGAGCTCAACTGACCTCCCAGTGTACTACAATCCCTTTCACCCCTTTATAACTCCCATCAAATCCCACCAACCCCATATTTCATCTTTTTCACACCAGGACATTTCAGCAGGATCTCCCTGGCAGAAGGAATGTGACTGTCATCTGTGGTGAGACACTGTCTTCCTGGGAATCTGATTATTTGACAACCAGCATTTCATTGCTTCAGAATCGTTCTGAATTGTTTCCACTCTGGTCAAACCTAGAGAGCGTTGCCAGCAGACACAGATGGGGTTGTCAAGAAAATCTGAAGTGCTGATATGGCCACGTGCAGACTATGACTCACAGTGGAGAAGTATTCCCTGTAGATCAGCAGAGTTGAGGCTGACAATTCTGCCACCAAGAATGTTGTGACTTGGCTTCTGGAAACATTAGCAATATTTATGTGACTTACATGATTAAGAATCAGACAAAAGACCTCTAGACCATTACTCTTTAGAGTGCAGTTTACATGCCACTAATTCAAAGAGATTTTAACTCTTGAATCAGCTAATACAAGAACAATGCATAACAAAGCTCCTTCCTATTTCGGAATTAAAGTAGATTTTTATTTTATACACTGAATACAAAAGTCTTTTCAGTTTGTTAGAGATTTGGATAGGTAGAGCTCTACAAGATATTGGACTAAGACCAGATGTTGCTCTCAAGTTTGCCAAGAGCTTGACAGAAGCAGGTATAAGGTAGCACCTGGTGTGGTTTATAAAGCCACCTTGCCTTCTTCCATTTTATATACACCTTAATTCATTTCCAGTCTGGAAAACAGACAGCACAGGCAGTCCTTGCTGTGAATGGCCCTCACCCTGGCTGCACATGTCGCTGAGGAAAAAGCAGTTTCTTAATATACACACAGCTCTAGCCTTAATTGCTTTCACGAGAGCTGATCAAAACCCAGCTCTCCAAGCGCGTGTGAGTGAGTTGCATTCCAGACTGCTGGATATCTATTGTTTTCCTCCTTGCTGTGTGAAAAGAGCAATTCTGTATAAAAAAAGGCTGTTGGGAGAAACGTGGTTTTTTTCCCCAACAGTGAGCAGATGGCTCACAGATTTTGTGCATCATTTGTAAATTATTTCAAAGTCTATTTATCTATTCCAAAGAGATTACTGGAATCTACATCTGCATTTTCTTGTAATTGTTTCCATGCCACATAAATGAGACATAAGAGAGTTACAAAGGAAAGATGATCACCTATAACATAGCTGGCTGACATCTGCAAGAATTTGGGAATTATCTTCCAAACTCTTCCCAACTGCACCCCTTTCCTTCGTCCTCATTACGTTTTAAAATTTTTTCAGGGGATAACAAGAAATCAGTGTTACTAAAAAAATCTTAGGGATGATAAATCACTAAGTCACAGAAATCAGGATAGCAGGGATCTCAAGGGATCATCTATTCCAAGCCCTGGAGGCAAAACATGATCAATTCTTCCCAAAATAGCCCTGACAAATATGGTTTGCCTTGTTCTAGAAAACCTCAGAAGATAACACTAAAATTTTACTGGTTCTTAAGACAAAAATGGAAGGAAGAAATGTGAAGCATTATGAACTCTGAGTTATTTCATCTCAGCTGCAAGTCAAGACCTTTCTAGGATGCAAAAAAACAGGAAACTTCTATATTAGCATAATCATAACAATTTTCAGGACCATGGCAATCTTGCTTTTTCTTCAGTGTAGACTAAGTTACTTGCCAGTCTATGGAGACAAGATGTTTTTAAGCATTTTTTCAGTTCTTGAGAGGAGGTTTCTAGAGACAGGAACTCTTTGGAGGTGACTTTAGAGAAGGGTCAGAGGTAGATAAATCCACAGAGGTAGTGGATGCAGAATAACTACAGACAATTACATGGTATCAGAAAGTTTCTGGGTTGAAATAAGTCAACATCACAAGACTGCTCTGAGAAAGGTACCAGGACTAGGCTCTGATCCTGTGATAAAAGATAGACACCTGTTGGACTGAAATCAACATATGTCCTAGGAAAAGACTTGCATGAAGACGAGATGGAGACCTGCTGGGTAGACCATGTTAGGAGTCTAACTCACATTAATTATTTTATCCTGAAAAATGCAAACCACAACCCTCTCATCTCAATCATTTTATTAAAGGTTTTAGAATGGAGGCACTCTCCATCTTGTTGATGAAATCATGATGAAATTTGATACACAGAAGATGCAGTCAAAAAATAAGAAAAACTTTAAAAACAGTATCACTTAATTCTGTGTCACAATGGATGTACTAATCAAAATGCTTGCTTAATTACACCATAATACTTGGGAGAAACCATTTCACCTGTTTTGAAAAAGCAATGAGATCCTCAATAAGACATGATAATTCTACCTAGTGATATACTTTTTAACATTAGCTTTGCATCAGTCTGCAGAGTAAAGATTTGAGCAAAGTTTTATGAAGGGCAAAAAGAGGTAGGAATTTTACAAAAAACTTGTTATGAATGGGGACATGGATCTAGTTATGTTGGTCACACCTTTCCAAAATGATACATATGAAATCCAAACCTTAGATAATATTCATGGGATCATAGAATATGCTGAGTTGGAAGAGATTTATCAGGATCACTGGTCCAGCTCCTTGCTCTGAGCATGACATCCCAAGAATCACACCATATCTGTTCTATGTATTCCAATATTACCCCAAATCTGCAGTCATTACACACAGGAATTCCTGTCTTGAGAGCACAGACATAGCTAAAAATATATATCATAGCCAGCTTATTAAGGGATAAATAAGGTCATTGGGAGTTCTGTGAAGGATTTCACTTGAATGAAGGAAGGATGCTGTGGTCTCAATATAATTCAAGACATTGGAAAGGCAGAGTCCTAAAAAGTTAACACAGGATACAAAGGGCTTCTCATTATTAAAAAATAAAAATAAAAATAAAGCATTGCAGGAAACCTACACCCACAAATTTTGGCCTTTTTTGGGGCTTTTCCTGTTTTGTTTTGTTTGTTTTTCCCTGGGCTCTGAGGGTTAGGAGTGTGAATGGCAGGGTAGCAAAGAACCAGAGATAAATTAGAAGGATGAACTTTCCATCTTCTTAACAGAGAAGTAGATGGTGATTTGCACAGTTTGAGTTCTTTAAAGCTGAAGGAACTGATAAAATAATCTCTAATAGTTTTCTGTTTTCCTATCTCTTTCCATAAGGAGGGTTCAGCTCCACTGGATCGACACATGAACAGATAATGCATCTTTACCTCTCAGTGCCCTTAATTCCTGTGTTATCTCTCCAGAGGGATGAAGTTCATAGGTTTAACTTACCTCTGCACTGAATACATGGCTCTCTGAGGGCAAAGCAATGAACTTTGGTATTCATGGGCTTAGAAGAGCAAATGTTCTTTTCTGTACTTAAAGATCTGTTAAACCTCTCTGAAAACATGCTGTACTAAGTAGAAAAAATCAATCTCAAATTCACTTTGGACGTTTGCTTTTAATTTTAATGTTTTTCTGGTGTTTAAGGGTGTTGAGAGTAGACTTCTGTGCACATTAAACTTCCTTGTTTTGTGTTTATGCAAGCAAAGAGCATGGGTCAGGGCTAAGATGACAAAAGATAAAATAGAAAATTGCTAGGGAAGGCTTATTTTACAGAGAGAAAAATGTGTTATTCAGAGATTTATTTATCTATCTTTACATCTCTGTGTGTCTTTATTATTACAAGAATCACACAGAAATCATAAATATTCATAGTGGTGTATGTTTAGCTGGGAGTTTGCAACAGTGCATCTTTCCCTCTTGGGCCTGTGTTTGCCTTTGCATAAAGAGACCCTGATCCCTGGCCAAGGCTGTCACATTTTGCCATCACACAGATGGATCACACTAGTCTGTCACCAACTCAGAGGCCAGAAGCGGCTCTGGAATGTCCTGAAGTTGTCCAAATGGAATTTGTTTAGGCTGTTTTAGCTGAAGAAATGTTTATGAATGTTAAGTATTCAGAACTCTAAAGCTACTGAACCAATCTATTTCAAACTTGAACTTGAACACTCAATGAAAGATACAAAAGTCACGCTTAAAGTACAGATTTTATTGCCATAGCAGCTCTGAGGAGCATATTGTTTCATACTTGCAACTAATAAAAAGTTGTTTTGATCAAACATCCCCAAAACATTTTCTTGTGGGTTTAGGCCAAAACTGAATATTCAATTTTAGTAATCATTAATTTGTTAGAAACACCAAGGAAGATGGATTCAGTACCTGAGCCAGAACAGACAAGAAAGTAACACTGGGCAACACATACAAAGAAACTCCAAGACCATAAATTTAACATTTTCACATAAATAATGAAGTGCTACAAGAAAGTCTCTTGTGTTTTCTGTATAATCTATTGACTGTTTATTATGATTTTGGGGTTTTCGTTTCTTTGTTTTTTCATTTCCAGCTTCAGTGATCTTTCCTTAGAGCTCTCTTTAGGAGACAGTGTTTCTCAAGAAAGTACCTAAGCTTACATCTCTGGCTGCTTTTATACAGCACCCAACAGTCAGCAATTTGTGTTCACTTGGCTGTGAACGTAAAAAGCAGGGATTTCACCCAGTGATGGTGTCTCCCAAAAGAATGAAGTCCATATTTTCATCACTAGCATGCATTTTTCCCCTTTATTATTACAGTGTTATGAATAACACACAGAAATGGGGCCAGAATACAGAGATCTTAAGGAAAGTCTGTTCTGGGCAGGGACAGGAAAAAAAGGGATCCCATGGGAGCCCAGAGGGAGCTTTGGCATAGGTACAAAAATGATGCACTTTTACCTAGATGCAAAATGTAGTTCAGGGAAAACAAACTGATGGTGAAAATTTATCCTCTTGAGAATCTAATTCAAGGAGAAGAATATAAAGTCAGGCAGAGTTTTCATTGTGCCTTTTGAAAATTCTTATTTAAATATTTTGTAGGTATATTGTCATGGTACAAATGTTTAGGGTTTAGAAATGCTAATTGCAGTGTAATTTAATAGCAGATTGGCATAGAACAGAAAAAATTGGACAAGATATTTGTGCAATTTTTTTTTTTTGCAATATTC
>VZTR01027756.1:56729-76913 GCA_013400775.1 Chaetops frenatus | reverse complement strand
GGGGGAAAAAAAAAAAAAAAAAAACAAGGGAAAAAAAGAAAAATTAAGAAATTTTAAAGGGAAAGAGAAAAGAAGGAGCCTCAAACTTCAAGAAGTCCATTGTCACTTCTGGGGAGAAAGAATCTCTTAGACTGCAGGGAAATTATTTAGGAGGTGACATGTTCTTTTCTAAAATGGGATGCCTTTTAGTGCCTAAATGTAGAGGAATATATTTAGCATACACTTCCCAAAAAATGTCAGCGTCCAGAGAATCAGCCTTTTTCATTTGGATTTTGGTCTGATATTGTGCCTGCTTCTCCCAGCACCCCTCTAACATGAGATACGGCCTCACTTTCCAGGAAGACAAGAGTTTAACATCCTTCAGTCTTAGGTGATGCACAAATCCCAGCCCGCCCTCTTCCTCCAGGGGGGAACTTCAAAGCAAGAGAAGGGACTGGAGTCTTCCAGGTGACCGTCCCAGAGGGGTTCTGGCCAGGACACAGGATGGGAGCTGAGAGGGCACTAACAAACAGGATGACCATGTGTAATCCTTTTGTTCACTTCTCTCCTCTCATCCCCTTCAGCAGCAGCCCTAAACACCATGCATTTAGCAGCTAGCCTCTCTCCAGCAGTGGACTGAGTATTCATCAGCCATACTCAGCAACAGGAATAGACAAAACTAGATGGAAATGGTTGTGATGACTAGGTAGGCATATTGCAGAAGAAAAGGCTCACAGGATGGGACGGCATTTACTTCCTAGCTGTGATTGACAGAACTTTAATTACTGTTTCCTGACTGACAGGACCATAAGGCTAACCATAAAGCGGGCTGCCAGACAGGATGGAGAGTAGCGACAATCAACAAATCCTTTTGTTGTTTAGTTCCCCCATTTTATTTTTAAACTTACAGGACATTTGCCCTAAGATGGCTTTTCCTCAGGCTTCTCATTGTTCTGCAGGAGGAAAGGGCAATATGGGCTCAAAAAGCAGGCGCTGCCTGACCCACCTGGATTGTGTTCACAGGCTGTTTGCAGTCTGAAGAGCTGCACCTTTCTTATTAAACCGAGACATGTTAAAGTTACCCTACAGCAGCTGCCTCATTTTCTGCATCAGTAGAAAGAAGATTCTACTTTCCTATTTCCTTTTGCCACAGAGTGTAAATATCCCAAAGAATTCTGAGTGCCTGGTTTGGCAAATCAGTATTAAAACTAACAGGAGAGAGAACAGTGTTGGAAGGATCTGATTATTATGCTGTGAATCTGAACCCCAGGGACACTATTAAAGCAAATTCTAGAAATCCTAGAACAGTTGATAAAATAAGAAAAAAGTAGTCTCCCTCCCTGCTGTATATTCCATGCCAGCACTCCAGTTTCTGCCCTCACCTGACCATTTAATGAGCTGACTCAGTTTGCTAATCAGCAGACAGATTTTTTTATTTTATTATATTTAATTTTTTTATGCTTCCTAATCTAATCTAACCTGCCCTCTGTCCATTTAAAGCCATTCCTCCTTGTCCTGTCACTCCATGGTCTTGCAAATGTTCCCATTCCACTTTCTTTACCAGAAGCTGCTCTAAGGTCTCCCCAGAACTTTCTCTTCTCCAGGCTGCACAACCCCAGCTCTCTCAGCCTGTCAGCATAGCAGAGGTGTCCCAGCCTCCCCAGTCATCTTCATGGCCTCCTCTGGAACCATCTGAACAGCTCTATGGTTTTGTTATCCTGGAGGTCTCAGAGATGGATGTGGAAACCCAGAAAGGGTCCCACGAGAGCAGAACAAAGGGGCGGAATCCTCTCTCTCGAGGTGCAGAATGACCCTTCCATGGTCACAGTTCTTTAGATGCAGCCCAGAATACAGCTGGCTTTCTGGGCTATGACCACAAAGTGTTGGCTCAAATTTAGTTTTAATGCCACCAGTAGCCCCCAAGTCCTTCTCTGCAGGGCTGCTCTCAATAAATGTCGATTTTGAAACATTTCAACCACTTCTACTATTGGCTGTGGCACATGCCCTACTTGGACAAGACATCTGAGGTGTCTTCCATCTCTCATGTCGTCCTTCTGAAAGTATTCCTGTGCTTTTGATTCTAGCACATGCACCATTACATTGACAAAGGCACAGTAGGAGAACTTTCCTCATATTACCCACCTGGGATCTACTGGCTCATCTTTGAAAGTTTTTCCATCAATGGTGTAGTTGTGTCCAAAAAACAAGAGCATGTTTAGATGTTCTTAATACACTGTGTTTGCCTTTTAATGAAAGAAAAATATGACTAAGATCTCCGGCTTGAGGTCTTGGAGAGACTTTGGTGCTATGGATGCACCTTTTCCTTTTTTGGATGTCTGAAGGTGGCAGGTGTACCTGAGACCTACAGAACTTGCACATCTATGGGATACTCTCCAAACAGAAACTGGCATGCTACCATCCAGGAGCACAAGCTTGAGTGAGGGAAGTCTCAGGTCTTTGTCTGTAATGAAGTTTTACGTCACCAATCAAAACTTGCTCGGAAAAACGAGGAGAGTACTTCTGAAAACGTCCCTCAAACTCAAAAGTTGACAAGACTCACACCTTAATTCTAGGCTATCAAGTAGTTTTGGGTAATATATTGAAGCATCTTTATTTTTATAGAAAATAATTTCCAAAACTTATTTCTGTAATTGTAAAGAGGGTTCATCTTCCAGACCACTAGCCCAGTGTCACAGGACTTGACATAAATCCCACTATTTACAAAGGTAAAAAAGAACGTTCCTTTCATCCAACTACACAGATCTTGCTCTCTAATAATGTTTGAGAACAGTCTCTGGATAAAGAAAAAATTCATTTTCTTATTTTGCATTTGCCTTTGCCCATACCATTATTAAAAAGAAGGTGTCTGTGTACAACAATATATTCAAAGTGATTGGTTTTTTAATAACAAAGCAATAATTTTATAAAAACTGCAGTTGTTACATTTTTGCAAGGCTACTTAGTGACACTGACATTTCTTTAACCTCCATAACAAACCACACTTATTCAATACCACTCTTTGCTTGTCACACTGCCCCAGTGTTACGTGATCATGTAATGAAAGACTCAATCATAAAAAATAATATGCACAATGGGAACAGAATTAGTGTTACCAAAGGAGCCTTAATTCTGAATTTCTTGACTCTTGTGGGTTTAAATCTTGAATTTAACATTGTATTAACGTATTTTTAATTGAGCAAGAGGGCAAAGAAAAGAACATATTAAAAGCCTTTAATATTTAAAGATGAGGATTTTCCAACAAACATATTTTATCTTTCCACTCTTCAAAAAAAAAATTCTCAGTAATTTAAAACTAGCTGCTCTGCTCTCTTTGCAATGGGTTGTCTTAATTTTAAGACCTATGATGTGACACAATTAATCTTTATTTTCAATCCATTTGATCTTTCAGTCTCTGATCTTGCCTGACTAGATCTTACTCCCTAGAAAGCACTCCCCAGCTCCTGTTAGCTGGAAAGAGTAGGACTTTCCTGATATAATTTAGACACTAATATTAAATGTTTTTAAAGAAATAATGGGGGAAGGGGACAAGTTCTTCTGGAACAAAATCTAATTGGAGTTGGTGTAACTGTCTAGAAAAAATTTAATTTATTCAGTTTTTTAACTTCATAAGACTCAAGAAACAGAAGAAAATTGTTGCTTTTTTTATTGTTCTCTTTCTTTTAAAACAATGAATTTTTACCATAAAACTTCAGGTTTTATAAGACTTTAAATACAATGTAACATTTTAAGCTACAACAGAGAATTTGGTCATATTTTTATTATTTTTTTCACATCATTCTGTTTTACTCACCCTATGGAAAAATCAAACATTTGATGTTGACTATTGTATAACAATCCTTTGACATGCCTCTGAAAATATGGCAATAATATGTTGTTTTTGGAGAAAATTCTGGTTAATTACCTGGTATAAAAAGATTTTATAAATAGAAATTCTTAGTATATGCCTCATTTAAAATTATTTAAAGACAGAAGGAGACATTTACTGTTAATCTTATTTTACTATTCTTTTTTTTCTCTTTTCTCCTTCTCTTCTCTTCTCTTCTCTTCTCTTCTCTTCTCTTCTCTTCTCTTCTCTTCTCTTCTCTTCTCTTCTCTTCTCTCTTCTCTATTTAGCTGTTCTAAAAATCAGATTATTTACTGTAGCTATTTAATAATGTCATAGGACATACATTCCTTTAAAAAGAGGAAAAAACTCTACCACCAAAGGAAATACAGAGCAAAATAACAGAAATTCCCAATTTTGTGATTCACTCCCAGAGCTTTTGTCTCTTTTCATAAAAAGACCACTGGAGGTGAAGTTCTTAAGAAGCAGATCTCACAGTAAGGAATTCAGCATGAGCTCATCAAAGGGTCCACTTGATAACAAGTGTTGTGCATCCAGTTTCCTAAAGGAAACCAGGGTTATTTTGGTGCTAGTAGTCAGTGTGTCATTTAACACAGCCAAGTGTCCTCTGAGGACCCCACTGGGAAATCAACCGAGTTTTATGAGGGTAGCTGCAGCTTTTGTGTAAACACCATAACCTTTTATGATGGGAAACAGAGTCTTTTGCTTTTTATGTAAAAATGGCATTGATTAGGGTTTTTATGTCGTATGTGGCCGAATTGTTGGTGGCTGTTCAAAGTGTACCAGCTGCAGTTTGGAAGCCTTGAGGTCCAACACTAGATAATGGTTTATTTAAATTATTTTTTGTCCATTAAACTAGAGATTTGAGGACCTTTGAACCACAGAGGTAATGAAATAGATTTTTTTTTTTATGAAAATTAATTCTTAGATAATTTACAATATAAAAGGAATTCATTTCATATCCATTTTTATTAAATTCCAAAGATGTACCAGCTAAAAACCATCTGGTAATTTCCAGATGACATTGTGGTCAACGTCAGGTTTTTAATCTGGGTTGTTTTCCTTCCTCAAGGTTCAGGATCAGTTTCTGGTTTTTGGTGTTTATTTTCTGTGGCAGGATTTGATTCACACTGCCTGTCAAATCACAACACGTGATGACTCCAGCCTTTCCTTTGCGGGGGTGCAGTGTTTGGATGAGGAATTAGACTATATTTCAAATGCTTTGCAGAAAACCTATCTCTATGTGTGTGTTGGCCTGAGATCTAATGGAATTTCAATTACCCCTCACCAGTGTCCCTGGGTGCCACAAGAGGCTTTGCTGACCCTTTTGGGGAATATCAGTCCTCCTTGTCTCCTTCAGCAAAGGGGGATTGGCTTCTCTCCCTGGCCTGCAGTGGGAGGACAGAAGATGTCCAGTTTTCTGCTGGAGAAAAGCTGCTTGTCAAATACCTGCAGCTATGACTGGCCTTTGCACAATCTTTCCAAGATTCTCCAAGATATTCCAAGACTTGTAAGATAAACCCTATGGCTATTTCTTTCCATATAGTCAATAAAATTACCTGTGATTCCCACCGTTGATAAAGCAAAATGCTATATTTAAAACCAGATACATTTTAAATGGCGGAAATATCAACAATGAAAACATTGGAATCTGTGGAAAATTTCACAACTCCTTCAGGGAATGTTTGTGACCTAGGTCATGGGTACAGTTATACTTCAGCTGGGAAAAAAATATTTCCAAAAAACACCACCAGTGTTCATACAGTGTGAAATAAAACTCACTAAACCTCCTTGTCCATCCAGTCCAAACTAAAGCTGCTCCTGTCAGACAGCAGCTCAAAGAAGTAAAATTTTATGGACTGTAAATAAAATCAGTGAAACATTCCTAATGTAAAGGTTATATTTTTCTCACCTTATTAAAGGTGGGATAGTCAAGGTCTGTATGCAACCATCTCACTTGTCATCAGTGGCTTCTTAATTATACTCCAGACCACTGACTAAAAACATATCTGCAGATCTCCTGAGGACTTTTTTCTTTTTTCTTTTCCTTTTCTTTTCTTTTCTTTTCTTTTCTTTTCTTTTCTTTTCTTTTCTTTTCTTTTCTTTTCTTTTCTTTTCTTTTCTTTTCTTTTCTTTTCTTTTCTTTTCTTTTCTTTTCTTTTCTTTTCTTTTCTTTTTTCTTTTTCTTTTCTTTTCTTTTCTTTTCTTTTCTTTTCTTTTCTTTTCTTTTCTTTTCTTTTCTTTTCTTTTCTTTTCTTTTCTTTTCTTTTCTTTTCTTTTCTTTTCTTTTCTTTTCTTTTCTTTTCTTTTCTTTTCTTTTCCTTTTCTTTTCCTTTTCTTTTCCTTTTCTTTTCTTTAGAACAGTTTCAGAAATTATTTTTACCAAGTCTTATCTGGTTATTTGGTTAAAAAATTAGAAACTGAGCCTTTTATTTACCCACAGTCCAGAATTTGCAGCTGCAGGACAAGCAGGCTTCCCTGTGCTGCCCTGGGGGTGACCTCAGCTCTGACCTGCAGGACCACCCTTACCGGAGGCGAGCAGGAGCCAGGTCCCTTTTCCTGGGCAGAAATCAGTGTTTTATGAGATGGCTGCATGGTGGTGAGAGACAAAGCCAAGGCCACCACGTAAATCCTGACTCTGGCCACAAAGGTGGAAAACCAGTGCTTTATCACTGAGCCACTGAAAGTCTTTGGTATGATTCCTGATTATTTAAGAACAAGCATAAAAATCTACAAGCCAAATTCCTCTCCCCGCTCTGAGCCCAGCAGGCTCACTTTGTCTTCTCTCCAAGGAGTTGCAAAGACTGCAAGCCAGTGGAGAATCTGATGGACTGTATTTCTCTTTATTTACCCCACAGAGTTCTCCTTAGCCCAGGAGATTAATTTCTTCTTTACTTAAAAAATCCACTTACCTGTCAAACTTTCCCCCCAGTTATACCACAGAACTGAAATAACATTTTAAAAACCTCAGTGTAAGATCCCACAATGTTGAATAATTTAGACCTTTAGAAGCTGGTTAATTTTTAGGATCTTAGCAAAACCATACATGGTTGCTTTAAATAGCAATGAAAGGCTGATTCAAGCCATTAAATTTTATGTTGTGTGTAATGTTGTAATTGATGTCAAGCCTTTCCCTTATTCTTCATGCTGACATTGGGCAGTCTCCTAACTGCTTGAAGTGCAGTTACAGGAGTCCAGACAAAGTAAAGTACCTAGAAATGGGTAGCAGAAATCGGAATTTATTGCAAAGAACAGAAAGGTTCAAATGTTAAATAATTAGGCGTGAGCCAAATTTTGCCAGTTTCTTTCTCATCCATTTATTTTGGGGGATAATTGGGTGCATTAAGTGTTTTGCTGCAAACTGTTTCTTCTGTGTATGCACATAAAACTTTATTACCCTTGTAAAGAGCATGCTGTGAATTCTGATGCTTCTGTGTGTTTGGGAATGTATAATTACTCTCCTTACAGGAAAACACTTTTACCTACATCCTAAACTGAACAAACCAGCTTCCAAAGCAGCAGCTGCTTGAAAGCACATGCTCAGTTTCAAGCATCCCTGAGGATAAAATACAAATTCAGCTTCAAGTTGAATAAGTCTTCTCTCCTTCCAGCAGACTTCAGTACAGTGTTTTGCCTCACCTTTGCTATTTTCCTTTTAATCATTAAGTATTTTAAGAAAAGAGGTGGTGATTTAAGGCCTTTATTCTGGCAACACTAAAATGAGCTGAGTAATGTCATTCAAGCAGGAGCAATGCATGAGGTCGGCAAGAACAATCCACATATAAAGATATAGAGATGCCACTGTGATATCAGGAAAAAAAATCAAGGGAACTTAGAGACATTTCCCTTTGCTACTCCGTGTTTCTTTAGGGTTTATTTCACACCTGTAAATTAAACATAAACCATCCCATGTCACAGGTCACACATTAAATCAGATGTGTGAAAACTCCCTATCAGGCAGTTTTCATGAAGCCACCCTGTTTTGAAGGATGAGGAGGTTTGCAAGCACAGAGATGTGCAGATCTCAGAGCTGGTACCAAAAAGGCATCGGTTTCCACCTCAGGTGTCCTCAGACCTGTCCCCCTGGTAATTGCATCCCAGAGATGCTGTGATCCAGTCTCCAGCCTCTCCACAGTTCACACAGTCCTACTGTCCAAAGATGTCTCCTAGAGAGGTACCTGAATAGCTCCAGCTTCTGTCCTGAGCAGCAGCACAGTTCCAGCAGCCAGCAGCTGATTTGGGGTTGGTGCCCAGAAGTTTACCCAGGAATCTCTGAATATTTGGAGACAGCCGTGTTTAGCTGGATTTGCTTAAATTGATACAAACTGAAAGCAATCATCCAACCACTGTTGCAACCATACCAAGAAGGTAACTGCACCTGGGCAGGTTTAGGACTTGTTTTTTTTATTTCTTTCTCATGGTCCTCCCTGGTGCAACTGCTTGATACACAAAAGTAAAGTGTGACTACAAACTTCCTCGGGGCTAAACCAACTCTCACAGGGATTAAAGACTGTCACCACTGTCACCTCTCCCTGAGCAGGAGAGCTGCAGGTCTTCACTCTGTCCTCTCTTATTCTTCATGTATATTTAAAAGGAAAAGACCAAAACCAGAACACCCAACTCAACAGATTTAATTCTATCACTTCAGAAGAGGATGCAAAACAGAACAAACCAAATGAAACAGATGTTACAATTAGTACATTATTAGATGCACATTTCCTAAGAAACCCTGGTATAATGAAATTTTTAAAAATGCAATAGAACTTTGAATTGACCCCTAAAAGTTGCACCAGTTATCTTACAATATTTGCCTCAGCCAGTGAGGCTAAGCACTAGTAACTCTTCTGTGAGGTATTTATATAGCAATGAAAAAGGCGACAAAAGGTAGGAACAGTCTTTGAGCAGCTAGAGCAGAGGTGTGAGCTGCTAAATGTGAGTGGGACTCAGACCTTTGACTGGGGGTCTTTTCTTTTTATTCTCATGGTCTTCCCTTCCCTCAGGAGTAGAGGTCAGGTTACTCTCCTAGATTTAGTCCCCTTATGGACAGCAAATGAAGAAAAGAAATGCAGATGGAGCCTTCTACAGCGTGATGAGGTTGTGAGAAGGAGGAAGAGGACAACCTTTCAGTGATTATGGTACAAATGGACTTCAAAATCTATCTGCCAAGGGAACAATCCCTTTCCTTTAATGGCCCTCTAGAAACGTGAACATGCCCTGAGAGGGAAAAAGGAGCAGTTTGATGCAAAACCACAAGTCTGCTTTCACAGAGTTATTCCTGTGCAGAGATTCTGTCTTTCACTGTACGTCAAGAGCCTCTCCTGGCTCACCAATCATCAGTGACCTAAAACACAGACCTGCCCTCCCACCTGGCTCCCTCAATTCCCTTTACAGCCAGTGACAAATCCAGAGGGCCAGTGGCATGGCTTGATCTATCCTGGGACATGTCACACAGGTCATATCACCCTCTGGATATGTATGTCAGCTCCTGCAAATTACAACAGTCATTGTTGAGATACCAGACTAGTGTAGCATTATATATTTTATTTTAAATAAAAGAGTACACAATGCACAGACTTCACCCTACAAATCCTTGCACACAAGAGAAATAAGAGAAATCTTTCAATTGCAGCCAAGGAATCTATTTTGAGATATGTGGAGAACCCACATGGGCAGATCTATACCAGGAGACCACACTCTGTCTTCTATCTTAGCCACATCTGTCCATTTTAAATCAGTCCATATTATGAACTTGAACCTTGGCATCAAAATGCGAGTTCCAGGCACTCCTGCCCTTGGAGGCACCAAAGAGAGGTCAATTATTTCTCACCCTGTTACTTTCCAGATTTCTTCTCACTGGAAGTACTGCATCTTGTGTTTCCTGGAATAGATCCTTCTCATCTTGTTTTTATGCCAAAATAATTTATTTTTAATTCCATAATTCTTTTTCAGAATTGATATATATCTATGGGCAAAACAGGGCAGCTGCCTTTTGAATAGTACAGAAATCTTAAAACCTCAGACTAGCAGGACAATCACCTCTTCAGATCTTTAATTTCACCCTAAGTAGATCTGATTTGTTGGAGGAAGTAACACTTTACACATTGAAAAAAAATTGGTGCAGCAGGCGTTCATACACAGTAGGAGGTGTGAAAAATGGGAGGGAAGGGGGAAAGGAGACTGATGGAAACAATCAGCTAATGCAGAATGAAAGCCTTTTTCTCTCTCCAAGTGGAACTAATAGGAACATCAAATATGTTAAACTAAAACAGAAACATGAAAGACGACATTGTTTTCTACTTTTTTTTAAGAACCTTTTATTTTCAGGAGTGGCCACACAAACTTGTATAAGGAAAAAAAGCAAAGGTCTTCCTCTAAGCACAAACAGTTCAAAGTGCCTGATTTTGAAAAATTATTCTTTTCCCTCAATGTATCACATGTCTGCTTAGAGCAAACAGCCTTGGAGGTGGCTGCCCAAACTCTGGGGATATTCCCACAGCTGCTGGAAGTCAAACAATATATTGCCAAGCCAAGCACTAATCAGCAGAGTAGGACTTGGTGGATCAGTAATTGTGAACATCCCCCAGGCCTTCAGGAGGGAGAGGCAGCAATTTCCAGTGGCTTCAGTGGGTGTGCTTTATGTTTCATTCTGTTGTATGTGATGCTGGAAGAAAACAAGAGCAACATCTGGTCCTGCCAAGAACCTGGCCAAGGGAATGGGCATAAAAATGCCAGTTTAACTTTCATCTAATACTGCCCATAAATACTGCTGTCAGACCATCTAGTCATCTGCCACTAAATTCAGTATTTCAAATGGGTTTTTTTCTTTATCAGAAAAGTCGTTAGATGTCAGAAATCATTTAATCAATAACACTGGAAGAAAAGAGTTTCTCAGTGAGGCAAGGGCAAATTCCTGAAGGAAGCGTCTTTGTCTCAGAGGTTAAAACAGTAACATAAAGAAAAAAAATAGTGAGAGACATATTAGCCATCTCATTTAAAACCACTCAAATTAATGTTAATGCCAGGGAGTTATATTATAGATGTTTATTCATGATGTTATCAAAAGTTCCTATATGCTAAAAGAAACGCAAAACCAATTCTTTCTGAAAATTTCACACAGAACTAAACCGTTCCTTTGGAAAAATGCAATTTAGTGCCTTATCCTAGCAGCCATCATGCTCACCATCTATGTTCATCCTTCTAGGTAAGACCAGGTGAGACAGCAGTTTTACTGGCCTCGGTCCTACATTGGCTTCCAGGGCTGTTCCATAAGCCTGGCATTTGTCCAGACCCTCTTTGGGGGAGGGGGGCCTCTAGTTCAATGCTTCCTTTGGAACCCTCACATTTGGACATCGACATTTTAGCTCTCAGAGTTGAAGAATACAAGAGCTAAGGGAGGCTGGTGGCATAACCACTGTCACCTCTGTTAGACACTGTCACCACCATTGTCTAAAAGCATCCTGAAGAACCTGGCAGTGCTTCCATGTGCAGCTCTTCGGGACCAGGTGCTGTGTTTTCTCTGGAGCTCCTGTCATTAGTACAAAATAATGATCATCTCCATGATAGGAAATGGTAAAAATCCCAGGCCTGGAACTTGGTTGTCTGTATCATTACTTTGGTTAAAGGGTCCTTGCAAACAATTCCCAGGCATCACTGAGTATTTAGTGTTGTACATGCAGCATTCTCCACGGGGAATTTGGATGCAGGACACCTGGTCAGAAAGATGAGAGTTTAACAGCAGGAACATGGCCAAACCGGGTTACAACCTCAGAGCTGTATAACAGGCCTCAGCACTGATTACTGGTGCAGATGTGGTCAGTGGACCATGCCTGGTACGGGTGTGGATTACCTGAACCAGTGTAAGACCTGTCCCAATGTTGGCAAGCATTGCTCTTCTGGCAATTTATTATTTCAATTTTTTTTTCATTTTATTTATTTCCTTTATGCCAAAAAACATCTAATGGCATTGCACCAGTTTCCTATTCTAAGCGGCATAAAAGAGCTAGTGATGGACCCAATGTGTCCAAATCTGGAACCACGAATGCAAGGTAGTGCAGTACTGAGATTTGATCCAATCAGACCCAAAGCAGGTCAAAGAAGTAGAACAGGAATTGAGTCCATATATTAAACCTCAGTATACTTTACCCTTTCAAGACTACTTCTTCTTCACATATTAACTGGTGCAGCTATGTCTGTCATGACATCAACTCAGAAAATTAACCAAGTGCACTCCAATCATTCTGCATGTGATCTGACCCACTGCAAGACACGTGCAAACTTAGATTTTGGGTAAAGTAACTTTCTTTAATCAAAGCCTGCATGTATTTTTGTGAACAAATTATGAATAAGACAGATACCCTGAAACAAGGTCTACATTTAGCCAGCTAGGCATCAATTCCATAAATTATCATCTCTGTGTTTTTCTTATTGCTAGCAAGGCAAAAAGTAAACAATTCATGGAGATGAACTCAACTCATAAATTAGTGTAACTACAGGTTACATGATAAGTAATTACAAGATAAGCTGATGCTTTTAGGGTAAATAGTTCCCTAATTTGAAAAAAGTAACAACAATTCTTTTTAGAGGTTTTTTTTTCTGAATTTTTTTCTACAGTAAAACAAAGTTAAATAGAAGTCTGGTGGAAATAGAAGTGTATATTTGGCATGGTTCATTCTTGATAGCTACCCATTACCCTCATCTAATTACTTAACTTTTTCTTGTGAACTCCTTCAGAGAAAACAAACTATTTTAGTATCCTTTAGTGATGGGCTTCAAAAGACCCACAATTATAAATTTTATTGCTCAGCATTACAAGATGATGGTATCTCAAGAGAAGGTGACAGTGAGTTAACAGATAGGTCCCCAAGGGCAACTGGCCCAGACCTACAGACTCCCTTTTCCAAACAGAGAAACAGGCACAATTAACAACTTTCAAAATGATAAATCTCTTTCCTTCATTCACCAAGCCTAACATGGTTGAGGGGACTGTCTTTCATTCACATTTTGGTACTAATTAACTCATAACATTTGGTTTTATCCTGTAAGAATCCCTAGTTCTTTAGATGCCATCCCTCAGGAGAAAAATTCACACATATATTGCCAGAAAAACCAATTACAAAATTAATACTTTGCAATGGTCATTTGGCAAGCTGTTTTAAGGCAGGGCAAATTCATTTCAGTACACATTTATTTTAGTCTTTTTCTAGTGTGGCCTTCAGCTCAGAATAGCAGAGCCAGCAGTAGCAAGAGACAAATAATTGCCAGAAGCCTTTGAGGTGCATACAGTTGTAATTCTAACAGTCCCACTACTACATTATCTAACCTTTAAAAAAGATACTATTAGAAAGCAGAGCACGGGAATATAAATTACTGGCAGCTTGGGTTTTTCTAATAAAACTGGGATTTTCATTTTTCAAAAATATATGTAAACTGAGAGGAGGATATTTGGACCTAGATCTCTTTAGCATCTCTGTGGGAGTCAGCTTATATATAGGGCTGGCATTTGTGTTTCATAAACGAATAAAGCAGCTGAAAATGTATTCAGGAGACTGGAGTTCTTCATTCAGGTCCTTTGATGCTTTGAACATCTCTTGAGTACAACCCAAGATTTTGTCAGGAAGCTTAACAACACTTTTTTGAAGTGAATGTTTTTTAAGTTGTATATTTAATTTTCCTTTTCAAGTCATGATACAAGGCAGAACTTTTATAAATATAGTTACTTCCCTATTCGTTAAATACTTTTTTCCCTAAATAGAAACATGATTTGGTTCCAGCTCCACGTAAGAAACCTCTTTTCTTAAAGAAACCTTAATTATTGATTTCTAGAAGTGAATAAGAATAAAAATACAGGATTTGAATCCACAGGACCACTCTTTTATGAACAGGGTCAGTAATTTACTGTTCTATATTTTCTAAGCATGATAAGTAACTGAAAGTGGACAAATAATTTTATACTTGATTCTTGCAGATTTTCACAGTTTCAAATAATAAAAAGACCCCATAGATTTCTATAGCTCTTTCTCCTGATTTATGGAGGTCACAGAAATTCAACTCCCATCCAGCCATAACAGAATTTTCACCAAACTGTCTAAAGTTTGCCCATCGCTATTTCAGGCAGAGAGCAAATAGTTTGGGTGATGCTTTTGGCACCTGCAGACATAGCAACATAACCAAGAGAAAGACATCTGTTTCTGTTATGATGGAAGGATGTTTACATTATGGCAAATTTGCAAGTTCTGCAGAGCAGAGGCCCTGTATTGGTAAAGGAAGTCATCATTTAGTTTGTTTAGCTCTGAACACTTACTAGGGGCCACCTTGATCAGTAATCTGGAAGCCAGAAAGTGTTGTGGATCTTGGCTTCCCAATAGGCTAAGTGCTCAAGCAGAACTTTTGGCCATAGAGCAGAATCCATCTTCCTCAATTTTGACAGCAGTGACTTTGGTAAATTGCAGGGAAAGAAGAGGTCTCTTCCTCCAGTAGCTCTGCACTTGATTTTGTCAGGTGCTTTAGAACCAGATCTGTGTGGCAAACTCAGTTTCCACAGTTTAGAAGTTCCAAGGTCAACAAACTATGGACATGGAAAGTATCTTACACTTCCACTCTGAAAGTAACTATTCAAAGTCAATGGTTAAGGGAAGTAGGGAAGTTCAGGCTGCTGGACATAGGAGGAGAAGGGAGAAAAACAAAGGCAGTAAGTGGTGATATCACATCAGCAAGCAATCCAGATGTAGAAATTAAACAGAAAATAAAGCTGGAGAAATAGTTAAAACCACAACAGAAAAAATCAGATGTTCATCAGGACTCACTATGCAGTGTTTGTTCTAAAGCAGAAATATTCAGCAACAGCAGAGACCTCCCTCTGAGCTGAAAAAAAATGTGTATGAATATGAATCATGTATGTATATGTATATGAATCACAGCAAATAAGTCTGGAAGAAACCTCTAGTCCTCCTACCCTTCCAGTGCTGACAAAGTTCAGCCTCTGTCATTCTAAACAGTTGCACTTCAATTGTTCTCAAAGAATAACTCTTTGGCATCCCCAGGGTTTAATCTCTTTGTAGGTAACACCTTTGCATTAAAATTTAGTGGCTTTAATTTAAACCCATTATTCTTTGTGCTATCCTCAATTACATGGAAAAGAGTTTATTTTGTTATTCTTGTAGCAATTTTATAATTATATAATCTATAACCTATTTTCATGTGTCCTCTGAGACATCTCTGTGTTAAGAAAAACACAGGCTTTCAGTCATAAGTGCTTCCAAACCTCCTCTGCTGTTACCATCAGGACTTTCTCTAACAGATCCTCATCTTTCTTAAATTTGGCCCAAACTAGCCACAGAAGTTCAATGGATACTCCACAGATTATGGGTAGAAAGCAAAGATTTTGCCATATATCTTACACTCCCATTCCTGTATCGATTGATTCCTCTGTATCCACATGCCTTTTGTGCTGTTCAGGGGTAGGAAAGAAGGGTGTGAGAACAACTTGTGTTAATATCTGATCATACTAAATTTCAATCGGAGGGAGAAGAGTATGGTGCATAGAAGCAGTCAGTAGAGTTAAGGTCAGCCCTTGAAGGAAAAGTGAGAGTGTCAGTGTTCTACGGAAGATAGATTCCAGATAGGAAGGGTCTTTGTAGTGGTTTCAGTTCGTCTCCTCACACAAGGCACTAATTTAATGTAGTGGGTTGAGCATTTTGGCCTAACACCAGTGCACCCACTAAACTTACCCACTCATTCTCTACTGTGAGATAAGGATTAGGAGAAATACAAAGCAGGCGCAAAACCTGAAAGGTATAAAGACAGTTTTATTAACAGAACTATAAGGAAAACAATAAGAATCAGAATAAGCCTTCAGATATTTCTCCTCCTCTGCTTTTTTTTTCACTAACAATGTAAAGAGACAAAACTTAAGACTTTCAGTCAGTTTACCACCTCTAAAATAGTCTTTCCTCAGTTCACTTAGGGAGAAGAGTCTCTCCTGCCATGTCATGGAGACTTTCCCACAAGAAAACAGTTCTCTTGTGGCTTCAATATCAAAACTAATCAGTCACCCAGAAAAGGAATCTGTTCACAATGTGAAAGTCCCTTCCCTTAACACACAGTTCTTCCCACAACAGCTTTCGAGGACTCATCTACTGGGGTACTATTTTAAGGATGGGCTATTCTGGTAGAAAAGCAAAGGGTTGAGGCCTTAGCTGACACCAGTGCGCAGTGCACATCAATCCAATCGAGACATGTTGGTGGAAGCTAAATAGGACTGCTGCATCCCCCCACCTGCATTCATGAGTTACAAGGAGTAGTCTGAGATGTCATAGTCCATCACCATGGCCTCACAAAAGACTTTCAGCTTAAAGCATCTCCTCTTTCTCCCATCTCTGTGGTATGGTTCCCCATTATCACAGAATTCTCATCTCTCTGGGCTTTTGGCCCCTTCTTCACTGACCTCAGTGTCTCCGTGTTGGTTTCTTCTGTTCACTGATAGAGTTAGTATCTTTCCCAGGTCCTGCTGTTGGTTACATGCTCTCTTCTGGGCAGCAGCCAAAGCTGTTGCAAACTTTTCCTGGGCAGATGGGGAAGGCAGGGGCAGCCAGGCCAGGACTCAGCTGTGGCAGGATCTCAGCTTTGCCTGGGCCTGGCTGAGTGGCCCAGCTCGGCCTGGCCCCACAGAGCCAGCAGGGCTCGACCAAAAGGGCCTGGCCAGCCCCGCTGGGCCATGAAGGCCCCTCCATTACTTGTTCAGAAGCCAGAAGAAAGAGAGCGATTCTTGGGCTTCTCCTTTCTTATATGTGAATCACAGAGACGTATTCAGGTTCTCAAGTGGCTAAACAGAGTGTCCATCTTAGAACCAGCCAGCTAATTGGTTCTCTCATACCCACAGGAAGCTGTCAGAATCCTTGCAGGTAAAAAATTATTTTTCAACCCACAACAGTCTTTCTGTCTGATAAATCCTGTCTGTAATGCATAATTTTCAGCATTAGTGTTAGGAACACCTTTCATGTACTGTCCTTAGTATAATTAGCATCCTTGTCAGAGATCAAAATTTTGTCTTAGAGTGTAAAACCTCAATGCCGTGAACTGCTAATCTTGATCTCACTTTCTCTGTAAATGATACACAGTGAGGCAAGACTGAGCTATAGCCTCCACCACTGACAAGCTGCTACATAGACTGAAACCTGCCCTGAAGATCTGTGTCTTCTCCATTTCTGTCAATTTCTGTTCTCTCATAGTTCCAGTAACAGAGACTTTTTTTTCAGTTTTTCACTGCTCTTTGCATATCAGGAAAAGAAGAAAGAGGAAAGTTTTCTATAAGATTTAGTTCGGCATTTTGTCATACGTCTTACTGGCCCATAAAACTTTCTGCCCCTGTTTTCTCCTCCTTTCCTTTCTATTTTCCACTTTTACCTTCTTAATTACCCTCGTTGTATCGGTTTTGGCTGCAAAAGGGTTCACTTTCTTCATAGTAGATATGGTGCTGTGTCTTGGATTTGGCTGAAAACTAGACTGAAAACAGAGATGTTTTAGTCATTTGCTGATTAGTGTTTACACAGCATCAAGACCCTTTTTGCTCCATCCCACCAGGATGTCTGGGGGTTCACAAGCAGATGGGAGGTGACAGTGGGACAGCTGATCACAGCTGACCAAAGGGATATCCCAAATCATAGGACTTCCTGCTCAACAATAAAAACTGAGGCAAGAAGTGAATGTAATGTGTCATGGAGCTCCTCCTTCCTGGGGATGGCTGAACATCTCTCTGCCAATGGGAAAAAGCAAATCAATTCCTTATTTTGTTGTGCTTTGCAAATGGCTTTTGCCGTACCTATTAAACTGTCTTTATCTTAACCCATGAATTTTCCCTCTAACTTTTTCTGACTCTTACCCTCAATCTATTGGGAGGAGAAGTGAGCCTGTGTGAGGCTGAGCCGCCTGCTGGGGTTAAGCTATTACACTATATTTGTTTTGTTTCTTTGTTTCTTTGTCTGTGGGGTTTTGGTTTGTTGATTCCATTTGCTTTGCTTTGTTTGGTTATGGGGAGGATGAAATGACCATCACAGACATGTATTTCTCCCAGACTCATTCAGGAAGCAGAGGTTCTGGCAGCCATGGGCACTAATTCCCCTGCACCACCCTCTCTCCAGGCAGAGCATCAGCAGTGCCCACAAGCACCCAGGACATGCTCAGGGAGCAGTGGGCAGTGCCTCGCTTGATGTGTCTTTGAATGTTGGAAAATCCCTTGCACCTCTTCTCCTTATTTGAATCATGGCCCCCTGAGGTGTCACAGTTTTCACACGTTTTGTTTTCCTTATATTTCCCCTTTTTTTCCTCAGAGAGAGGGCTGTGAGATTTTGTTAAGGTTCCATCGAAACATAAGAAGAAAAGCCAACAAATACAGTGCAAATAAAAAGCACACTGGTGCTTACTCAGCATTTTCAGACCATCATGGCAGCTGGGCTCACAAAGGCCCCTAGAGAAAAGATATGTAATGAGGGGGAGATGACTTTTAGCTAAAGAAGCAGCTATAAGTCAGAAAATCTGGGCTGCAGATGCCTATTTTACATTTTAAATAAAGTAAAAAATGCAGCATGGATTTAAAAAAAAAAGTTTTCAGTGTCAAAAACTACAAGAGTGACAGTTTCAATTTTGGTGATCTGTCTCTCCTGTTTCTTTGGCTTTCTAAAGAACAGCAATAGTGGATTATTCCAGATTTCACTAAGATAATTTCTACAGCAGGTTCGCACGTAAAGAAAATATAAACAGATGGTGTAACATGGTAAGTAACAATCTGGCTGATACACAGGAAAAAGGAGTTCTCCCACATTTAAATTCAGACAGACTTTAAGCTTAAAGTGGTGAGACAGTAAAGAGGCTTGGTTGGAGGCACAGAAAGAAAGAACAGCCTCATTGCTGAGGACATACTGAAGCTCAGCCATGAAACTGAAGGCTGCACATCAAGGTGAAAGCTAAAAATGAGTCTGATAATAAGACCTGAAGTTATGCTGATACAGGAATCTCCTAATTTCTTTGCCACAGATGAAATCTGTGACCTATTCAAGCCATTCAACCCTTCTAAATCTAACTCTCCCTGTGTAAACTGAGACTAGTTCTTAGTCCCTTTAGTAAAGTACTTTAAGAGCTACAGATTAGAAGTGATGCTTGCACAACACCAGCCAAATGCTGGTTCCTTTCAAACTCATGGCAAAATTCCTCTGGCCTCTTTGGTTATGTCGATATTAATAAAATAAATGTGCCCAGTGCCATTCTCTGGTGTTGCAGCCAGCTGGCAGGGAATAGCCTATATCTATATTACTAAGCTTTTATACTCTCTTAAATAGTGTGGTCATATCTAAACTGTTTGCTGGGAAATGCTTGTGCAAGATCCCAAGCTGTTCCTAGGAGTTGTGCACTGTATGCAGTGTGCCACCTGGCCCCGACCCAGACCATCACAGGGTCCCTTGTGACACTTTAAATGTATAGAAATTCCAGTCCCAGTGCCTGAAAACGTTCCTTAGAACCATCCACTAGCTCTGAGTAACTCTTTAGGCAGCACTGGACCGATTAATTTTAATATGCAATACAGTTAGAAGCATCAATTCCATTAATATTTCTTTCAAGTGTTCAGACCATTTCCTTCTATCATATTTGCTATTATTTCTGTTTTCTGAGGGTGTCTGTAAAATACCAGCAGCATTCAGTTTGGACGTAATCTGATTAGCAGTGTGAAATCCCGGCCTGCAAGATCTCCATTTTGGTTTCCTGTCATCAGTTCACTCTGTAAAACCACCTTCACATAATTACAGAAACATCCTGAGAGCTTTGTGAACTAGTGTGCTGTTCAGATGGCTGGTAGAACACAGAGGTTAATCTCAAACCTGATCCCCAGCCAAGGTGGGCTGCTAAACTCCAGTGAAGCATAAAGAGCCAAATTATTAAGAGAGGGCAAATTTTTACACAGCATTGCTCACTGAATGCAAGAAAAATAGACTAATCCCTGACCTACCAGAATCAGCTGGCTATTTCCAAAAGCCAACAGCAGCAAGGAAGCTATTGCATGACTCCTTTTTTGAACAACAGAAGGGAAGGCTGGAGAAAGGAGGGGCTGGGCGGGAGCAGAGCAGTTAGACATCTAATATATCATTTTATTAGGCTGAGTCTGCAGACATTTGAATTGTGTTTTCCTCACTTTTTAAATGAAATGGAGAAGTGTAACACTAACAACATAGTTTCTCATGAGTGATAGAGTAATTTAAACTTCATAGAGCCTGACATTTCAGATAGTGTTAATTCACCTGTGAAAGAACCTGCAAACACAGAATTTGTGTTAAAAAAAAAAAAAAAAAAAAAAA
>VZTR01027756.1:0-56715 GCA_013400775.1 Chaetops frenatus | reverse complement strand
AGACAAAACCAGAAACAAAATCTTGAGTGGGCCGTAACAGATCAGTCTGTGGGCACATGTAAAAGACTTAGCAGGAACGTGGAAAAAAAAAATACTCTCCAAGTACACACATGCTTCCACACACACACACAGAGTAAACAAAGGAGAAAGCAAAGGGAAGGCAGGGGCTGGGTGCTCCTTGGAAGCTGTTTTCTTAACCTCTGCGACAGCCCAGCCTCCCTGCTGTGCTCCCCCTGCCAGCGCTCCTCGTGTGCTGCACAATGTCATCCAGAGCACCAACAACTGCTTGAGTGAAAACAGCTTTCACTGGGAATGGGAAAGATAGGAAAGAGATTAGTGCTTTTCATGTAGAAACCTTGTGGCTGGTGACCAAAGCTGAAGACAAACTACAGGAGTGAGGTGAGGGCAGTGAGCGAAAGGAGAGGCAAAGTCTAAGTGACTCGGAAGACAGTTTAAATCCATCAAGAGGCAGCTAAAATCTGAACTAGTCATCTGCAACCAGGGCAGAAATCACAGTCACAGTGTCAATGGCCACAAATCTTATTGCCTTTGAAGTGGCCAGTATTTTACCCCAAAGTTACTACCTCAGATTGTTATCTGGCTACTTGCTGGCCTATGTGAGACAAATTGGCAGTCTCTGGCTAGATCCTGGTAGACTAATTCCACAACACCACATTTGGCATTCATTAATTGTCCTGGCTCTGGGGCTCAGTCATAACAGTCAGAAAGGCTGAAGCTCCATTTCACCCCTCAGAGGTGGTCTTTCCAGCCCAGCTTTGAGTCCCATAGGTAAATCAGTACAAGGCAGTAGGTTCTGTAGTATGTACGTGGGTAATTAGATGGCTTTGAAGAGCTCTGGGTATTTCCTTTAGCAGCACTGCATATGATTACATACTGCTTGCAGATTGTTAGCAGTGTAGTGAAACCTCCCTGCAAGCTTCCTAAGTGTGAACAGTAGAGAAAGGAAGAGAAATAGTTGAGATACTAATTGAGAGAAAGGTGCTTAACATAAGAAAAGGATAACCTGAATACTGGTAATAGTTTATTAAGTATTTTTTTACAGAGCAAATGTAATTTGTTCTTTCATTTTTATTGAAAGTTTTCTTGGCATTCTCAGACAAATTGACACTGCAAAAGATCCTCATTCTTAGGCTCAATCTGCATTCATAGGCTTTATTTAGATTGATTGCTCCTATATGGCAGCAGAGATAAATGTTCTCCTGAAGCACTTTTACTGTAGATACAATGCAACCCAAGGAAAAACAAGTCAATCAGCACAAAACTTGCATTCTGAATAACCTACTACAAAGCACTTTTAATGTTTTAAACACCATTTGTCACTGTCACACTGGAAGAAAAATTGCAGTTCACTTCAGCTAAGTGGTAGCTCACTTCAACAACAAGAAAATCCTCTGAACTCCTGCTTTTATTCTGACCTCGAAAGCAGCTCTCTGTAAGCTAAGAACTTGAAAGGAGGGGAAGAGCAGGAATTGCAGTGGGGCTTCATCCCCGCAGACAGATGGAATGACTTGAAGTCAGTAAGGAGATACAAGCAGGTGTGCAGGTCCCTAACACAGTGCTCACTGCAGGTCTCTGGTTCAGCTGGACACCTGTAATAAAGATGAATTTCACATCTCTGCATGACAAGCACTCTGTGGACCACACTGCAGATAAAATAGTGTGTATCAAAGATTGTTAGCTGCCAAGTAAAACTGTGGCTGTCAAACTGGGAAGGGGGAAAAAAAAAAAAAGTGACCATGTCAAATTCATTTTAGACTGATTTTTGGAAAAGCAAAGTTAGATAATAACTGACTCGTAAAACTGAGCATGAGCTCACAATTGAGAGGTGTCTGAGGAACAGCTCAGAGAAGTGAGGAAGCCTAGAGAGGGTGCCCTCTCTGATCCTGTTTATTTTTGAATGGAAATTTTGGGGAATTTTCCACTGAAACACAGTCCTCGACTACCTCACAGAATCACAGACCCATGGAGTGGCTGTGTTTGGAAGAGACCTCTGGACATCATTTAGTCCAACCCCCTTGCTCAAAGTAGGATCAACTAGATCAGGTTGCTCAGAGCCATATCCAGATGTCTTTTGAATTCCTTCAAGGATGGAGACTCTACAGTCATGCTGGGACACCGGTTTCAGTGTTTGACCACCCTAGCATAAAAAGGTGTATTCCTCTGTTTTAGCAGAGTTTCTTGTATTTTCATATGTGGTCTCTCATCCTCTCCCTGAGCACTGCTAGGAACTGGCTGCACCTCTTGCTAATCCCCCACCAGGTATTCATAAACATTGGTAAGATCTCCTCTGAGCCTACCCTCCTCCAAACTCAACAGCCCCAGCTCTCAGCCTCTCCCTGATAATTCCTTGTATCTCATGTTCAAGCATGTGCTCAAAGTTTTGCTAGGTCTGCTTTAAGACACAGGCTTTTTAGCCCTTCATGCAGTAATATGAGTTCTCAAGTGCACTATAATGTCCATATTATGCCAAAACTTGAAAGAGTCCCAAAATCGTTTCAACTCCTCTGCATTCAGGTCTAATTTGTTGAAGCTGTTCTCTGCCTCTTTCTTTTTCTCCTATTAGAGGTCTTTTACAGAAAAAAGCCCACTGCTCTGCTGTGCTGTGAGACTTCAGGCAGTGCCAGTGTCCTGCATGGATGCAGCCTGGCCGGCTCAGAGGCAGGTACTCCACGGGATGTGCCAGGGGGTGACCACAGAGGTCACTCCCTGCCAGCCACTGCGTTCTCTGCTCAGGATGCACATGATTTTCCTCTCTGAGCAGGGCTTTCCTCCTGCAGAGCACTCCTAGAAACTCATACACCTCTCTTGCTCGAGTGCTTCTTTCTAATGTCTGTTGCAGTGCGGGCTCAGGCTGCTCAGCACCGCAACCTTCCTGTGAGAGTCTCTGCGGGGAAGGCGCTCGGGCCGGGCGGAGGGGGCTCACCACTCTCGCAGGCACAGCCGGTGGCAATGAGGCTACGGAGACAGGAGGGGCGCTGCGTGTGAGTTCCCAGCAGCGTTTATTGGCCTGCACAGCCGCGGGCCCCAACACCCACCCACACACTGGAAGCGACAGGGACAAAGAACTCAGAACTGGGAGAGTCTCAGGGTTTTATGCTGGGGAGGCAAGGGGCGGGGAGAGCATCAGGGCCAGTGATCTGAGGGCCTGGGGGTGGTACACAGGAGGGGCCAGGGTGTGAGGGCCACTGGGAGGACAGGGAAGGAGTGGCCAGGGGACGGGGATCAATGGGCCATTAACCAGTGGGGTTACAGGACTTGGAACTTGGCCATATAAGGCAAACAGGGGGAGAGGAACGGGGGTAACTGATAACTGGGCCCTTGGACTTCCATGGGAGAAGCCAGAACATAGGGGATGCCCTTCCAGGACATCCACAAATGTCCATCTGGTTTTGAGTGGAAAAGTCCTCAGGACAAAGAAAGAGAGAGTATGGCTCTACTTCTTTAACCACGATATTCTAATAAGGACATATGAGATTCCCACTAACAGAGGAGCCACACACTTCTTTATACTTTATTCATTCAGTAGTACACATTAAATGCTCAAGAAATTATTTTTCTTCCCTATAGTTGAAGTTAATTTCCCCCTTTAAAAAATAGCATTGCAGGTACTTACGAGCAGGATAGTGATTTCATTGAAAACCCACAGTTTATGCTTGCATTTTTTGAAAGCTGATGACAAACTCATTTTCCCATGGAGATGTAAGAATTTTTTCTAGTTTATTTTTCTAAATACTGAACATTTTTTATTCACTTGGTACTTACTAGACACATTTACAATATGCTGCAATACTTAAAATTATATTTCCGGGCTTGAAGAGAACTTTATTTTAAAAATAAGAAAATAGATAACTGTCAAAGCAATTTCAGCAAAAATGTCTGTTAAAAATGTGATGAAGCATCCTCATCACTGAAGTAGCACAAAGGCTATTTCCATCACATGATTTTTTTTTTTTAATTTCCTTTTTAGAAGTTTTGTTTTAGGCAAAACACTCCTTGCACACGTTTTTTATGAGCAATTGAAGGCAAAATTGAATGCACTGGTAAATTAAATAATGCAAGGCTTTATTATTGTTTTTCCTTTTGCTTCAAGACAGTTATCTCAGTGTTAAACCCCTCTGGAAACAAAGGTAGGTTTCTGTGGGTGATTTTTGTTTTGTTTATTTTCTTTTCTTTTTTTTTTTTTTTTAACTGTGATATATTGTGGTGGATAAATAATAATTTAATTCCTGGATGCAGCCCAAAGAAAGACATAAATACTAAAGTAGCCTTCCTTAGCCTTAATTGTTTTTTCAGTTTCTTTTTCTGCTTTTCATAACTTAGAAATTCCCTTTCAATAATGAAAGGAAATACTTAACAGCATAAACATAAATTAAGTTTTTTTTGATATGCATTTATTTTGTTGCACACTGTCTGCAGCTTCCATTAACTTGTTGGAATAAATCCCAAAATTAAAGGAGCTGTTCTTTAGCAGACTAATACTTTTGCATATATATTATGTGCTCAGTTTATGATGAATTCTGTAAATTCAGATTATTCTTAGAGAATTTAACTTCAGTTTTTCTCTTTTCCAGGGCTGAAAGTTAAAGTGATGAGAACTGAAAAGAATTGAGGGATAGCTAGCTGAAGGAATTTGATTGTTACATTTTTTCACTCATTGTTGTAGGAAGAAATTCAGAACAGCAGTGACAGACTTTCAGCTAGGCTCACATAGTTAGACAAATGTGTATTGTTGATTCAGCTCCTCTAGCAAGAGATGTACAGGACACAAATATAAGACAGGATAGAAATAAAAGCATTATGTGTAGATATCTCTGGGCATACAAAAAAGGAGGAAAAAATATATCCTTGATTCAAGCAGGATTATTTCCATGCACTATCATCTCACACAGAATTATAAAAGCTTCTGATAAGGCAAATTACTCTTAGGGAGTTCACTTTCTGGAATATACACTGCTGAGCCCTTGCCAGACTAACAGGTCTGAGTCAGCCCTATCCTAATCATTTTATCCATAGCCTGATTGTCCATGTGCCTTTTAATCTTGGATCTTGTTCAAAATAAATAATGGCAGTAACAAGCCACAGGCTGAACTTTCCTCTGAAATTTTTTTAAGACAACATCTTCTTGCATAAGGCAAGCAACATCTGCTGAACCAAATGAGGAGGAAATTCTAATGGCTAGGATGGAGGAGAGGAAAACAAGGGAAGATCAAGAAATCCTATCCCACAGAAACCAGAGGGGTTTCTGCCTCATGCTCCAGGCAAACAGGGAATTGGCTCCTTACCTCCATGCTCAAGTTCATCACAGCTCTAAGCTGGGTAAACTAACACCTCTGTGGCTCTCCTCCCAGCTGAATGTACATAATGCATCCTATTTTAATACTTCTGTTTTCTAAGAAAAGTTTTATCCTTTTTGACTCCGACATGCACACCAGGCACTTCCCTGGTGCTTCCTAGACATACAGACACTGTTGCTCACACATTCCTGCTCCAATCAAAGGCTGGTCAGCTGCATTTGCCTTACTATAAATCTCCGAATTTTATATTTTCACAAATGTATCAAAAAATTCTACACTAATTCTTTCTGTATGATAATTTAGATTACCTTTGCCTGCCAAGTTTAGTTTTGTCCTGCATTTGGACAAATTACAGTTTGTGACATAGTTTCATTGCTGGTAGGTAGCAAATGACCTTTTCTTAGACAAAAGCACATTTTCCAGCCTATGTGAGAATAGCAAAGCACTCAAGAGGTGTGTCCCACAGCTTGGAATTGCCTTTTATATTAGTGTTATGTTGAGTAATGTCACATTTAATCAGTTTTAATACTTTTCAAGTTGTATTTTCATATATAGAAATATATCAGAAAGTACAATGAGATCCAACTGATGCTGAAGTTAGAGCAAATCAGTGATCCAATTGCACATAATTCAAACTCCCCAGATTTATTTCCTTCCACTAGAGAATGTCTGTCAGAGCCAGGAAAAAATTTTATCACCATGCTAAATTCATATCAACAATTAAATAATCGTTTACAGAAACAGCAATTTTGCTTTGCAAATAGCACAATGATTCCCTGAAGCCCTATTTTTTTCTTCCCTCAACCCTTTTTTCTTCTGTGTTTTTGTAAATTTTTAGTTCTTTGCAGAAAAGTTGGGGGTTTTTTTGCCTGGGATTATAACTATCAGCTATCTTTCATATAAAAAAAAGCACACACAAGCTGTTCACATTTGAGATTGGAGAAGTATTTGTTTTTGTTTGAATTGATTAGCTGTTAGCGATAAAACAAAACGTAAATAACTGCAAGAGAATGATCAGGACAGCAAAATTCCTTTTTAGTCTCTGGTATCAGATCTGGATGAGATGAGAGAAAAAAAAAAAAGCAAGACTAAATCTCTGATGTTGTTTTGCCTGAGTTTGATGGATATTTTTGTGAATATAATGATTTGTTAGGATAGGCTTGGGATCTTCATAGGGAGATGATATGGGATACAGGAATGGGAGTAGGAGTGACTTGATTTCTGAGGAAAGCACAGGACTGTGTGAACAATTGCGACCGAGGAGGTTTCAGCACTAAGTTTCCCAGAGCTGCAGGTACTCTGTCTCTGCCTAAAGCCACACTGAAGTTACAGGGAAAACTATATCTGTGCAGGGAGGAACCCTCTGAAGGGAGGGGAAGCTAAAAATGGAAGGCCATTTGTACATGATTATCTATTGTAAACTCATAATCCAGGCCATCCTTAATAAAAAACTTGAGTTCACATAGACTTTTCTACATCCTCAGGAATGCAGAACTGGAAGAGTGTGCTGAATCACTGAGTCGAGTTTCCTGTTACTTTGGACACCATATTGCAAGAAATCTTTCACAAAATTGAAGTATATGCCAAAATCCTTCATGGTAAAGATGGCTCTTTCAGCCTCCCTTTCTTCAGATGAAGCAACTTTTTCTTTGGAGAAGCCATAACCATTCACTAACCCTGCAGAAATATTTGGACCAAACCTCCTTTTCCTGAGCATCTTCTCCATGCTGATCAAGGTCTTCTAAAGGTGCTGTCCAAATTTCAAAGATCAGTGTCCCACAAAACTGTTGTTGTTCATGCCTGCAATTCTTTGCCTTGCTGATTTATGTTGAAAAGGACTCAGTGCTCCTCAGTAACATTAGAGAAATCCTTCAGCACACATTTTTTTCTGGCATTTCTCAGAACACAGAATTGCTCCCAAAGTGACTGGCTTCTGGAAGCTATTGGAAAACAACACAAAGTCTTCAGATTTTGAATAAAACTTTCCACCTGTCCTTATGGATGCTGAAAATTAAAGTGTGCAATTTTGTCAATTACAATAGAAAATACCAGGGCCATTACTTGAGATGGCTGTGTATTAAATACAGACCACCCCAGAACACCTTTAAACAAGAGCAGGAAGCAGCTCGCTGTTCATGGGGCTGGGACCTGCCAATCAGACCAAGACTGAATGCCTGTCAGTCTCCTTCATATTTGACTTGGAAGCAACTCATATCAATATGTAGTCAGGAAATGGCTCTTTAATCACTGCAAAGTCTCTCCTGATTTTAAAGATTAAATCAGCCACAGACTGCTTCAGTATTTTCCTTTTTTTTTTTTTAACTCCTCCAAGATAACTGATGATAGCATTTGAGAATGATTAGCCATGCTGCCTGGCGCGAGCTTACAGCTTGCTCTGATTTCATGCATTGCAGGCCATGCTGTACAACACTGATCTCAGATAACAGGACATCCAAAGAAACCTGACAGACCTGCCTAGGAGTTATATATGGGGGTAAGACAACTTGAAACACGTAAAGAAGATAAATTACCCAATATATTAACAACAATCTTTTTAGAAATGCAGTAGGGAGATGGGCCAGCAAAGGAGCAGGGTCTCTGCAGAGATGGGATTCGAAAGGCACCTCCTGCAAAGTACAGTTAAAAGTGCTACTGCTGAAGGAGCATCCAGTGGGATGGGTATATGTTCACAAAGGCACCTTTAAGGCTAGCAAATTGGCAATTGGTGCTGGCAGCTCTAGGACTACAAGTGACAGCCAAAGGTATCACATGAATGTGCTTTGGCAAAGAAGCAGAGGTAAGGGAGAGGGCAGAGAGGGAACAAAGCCCTAGGTTACAGGTCCCCAGAGCAGGCCAAAACCAGAATGTCCAGGTGGGGGATGAGAGAAGCAGATGTGAAAGGGGCTGTCTGCCAGGGTTGCAGTGAGAACTTGGAGTTTCAGGGGAAAGAGCACTTGGGCCAGATTGGTGACTTTTAAGAGAGAGGACACAGCATGTGTCCTGGGAAGAGGGAGGTGTGAGATGCGTGCAAGGGACATCACAAGTGGATGTGTCTTGTGTAAACATCTGTGCACTTCCACAGCAGAAACTCAGGCAAGGATGGAGTGAAGGAATGGGAAAGCAAAGCCTACACATTATAGACACCCTGAATCCACACTGAGATGGTTTAAGGCTCCCCTAGAGCCTGGGAGCTTGATGATAAGTGTGGAGAAATGACACAAGGATGGAAGTACTCCTTCCTCTCTGTCACCAAGCAAGTCGTCCCTGGGACTGTCAAGTTAGCCCCTGTTCTCACAGTGATCTGGCTCACTTCAAGCAGAGAAATACTCCCCAGCCTGACACATAGCCAAGTAAATCCTCTTGAAAGCTATTTTTCTCAGGTCCTGCATTTCTCCAATAACACATGTGCCATGTTTTACCCACCCTTCCACACTCTTTTTTCTCCATATTAGATTTACAGTGGAAATAAGGTACTGCTGAGGTAGTCCCTAACCCCACTCCTACCAGTAAACTTTTATGCTTTCCATGATGTTTAAAGAATAAAAAAAAATTTTAAAAATGAACAATCAGGTAAAATTTTACAGCAGAAGCTTTTCCTTCTGCTGTGAGGGATTTTTTCCCACAGAAACTGCCTGTTTGCAAGTTTTTGCGATTCAAACACATGCTAAAGCTTGCTCACCCACCTCATTTAAACTCAGCAAATGTACAGCCAAATGGACTATCTTGTTCCACATTTCTGCCACTCAAGCAGCAGTATAAAATGAAATGGAGAAAAGGCAGAATTGATTTGGTTCCTCCAGGCTTCTTGAAAAGCCACTGAAGTCAGCAGCATGACTCCTTTTAACATGTGCAGAGTGAGTCAGGCTGTACAACCTCAGTCAGAAATACCAGCGGGACCACGTAAGGGTGGGGGTGGTACACACAGAAATCTGCAACTGCACACGTACAGCCATTTTAGAAAGAAAATGAAAACCTTGAGAACTTCAAAATAACCCAAGAAAAGAATAAGAACAACTTTGAAATTTGTCTTCTTAAGTGTCTCCAACTGCAATTAATTCTTAAATAATTAACTATTAATTTAAAACCTCAATCTCCTTTCAGAGATATTTCTTCTTTGCTTTGGAAATGCAAAACTTGAGCTCTTTCTCAAACAACTGGATGACAAGATCAGTCTGACTTCCATGATATTATTCCCAACACAGACTTAAGAATTTCTTCTTGACAAATAACCCTCACAATAGCAACAAAACTCTACAGATAAATTTCCAGATAGTCACACAGGAAAAGAATGAGTAGAGGAGGTTGCACTTACTACTTTTTTTTTCAGGATTCTCAAACATTTCACCTCTTTGATACATCCTGTTTTATTCCAATCCTTTTTCTTAAAAGCATGGAAAAAGAATACACCAACCCCACAAAATCAGTTCTTCAAGATTACTGACTTCATATCATTTGAATAACTGACAATACACCCTGAATAGGTCATTTTTTCCATGAAATACCTCCAGCTGTGATATTGTCTCAGGCCAGATTGAACTAGGCAAACATATGTCAGCTGATCTCCATAGCTGATGATGAATTGAAAAGATTTGATATGGAGAATTAAAAGATAAAGATGAGGGAGTAATCAGTAATGAACAGACAGTAAGGAATAGCCTACTGAACCAAATTTGTTTCCCTGTGTGTACACATGGTTCTGCTTACGAATTGCTATTGTTATCTCTTTTTCTAACTCTTTTATCAGCCAATTTATATGGTCAGCTCTTGGGTCTTAGATTGTTTTTTAAAACTTGTGAGCATTTGTGACTTGGAGTCTGCATCAGAAAACAGATTATATATTATTTTCTCTGCTCTCTTCCTAAATGAATGTGGTTAGTTTATGAATTAACATTGTAAATGGTTCACTTTTAAGATAACATATCATTGTTGAGAGTTTGGTGCTTGGGCTTTATGGTGTTTTTAGTAAATTAGTCTCTGGATAGGAGGCATCTGCTAGAGATTTCAAAAGTGGAATGTTGCTAAGAGCATAAAAGTACCAGTAAATAACTCTTAAATGCATATATACATATACAGATTTCTTTACTTATCTGTCAGTTAGAGATTGGATAAAATGTTTGAAATTTTGCCTTTAAATCTCCTGAACCATGCACTTTTCTCACTTCATCCTGCTAAATTTTGTGTTTGATTAGATGTGACAACTGCTGCTAAAAATACTGAAGTTTGTGTAGTGACAGTATAACTCCAGTCTGAACAAGAGAGGGCCAAATTCAGCTCCACTTAGAAGATGTAAATCCTGAAATACTTTCCTGGAGTCAGAAGAGCTGGTCCAGATTTGCAGCCTATGAGAACAGAAACTGACTCACAAAGTTAAAGAGTGCAATTCAGCTGGTAATCCAGCACTGATTTTTCACTTGGGTTGCACTCCTGCCAACAGGTTTTACAACTTTGCTTCTCTCCTGGTATTGACAAGCTCAGAATTTTATGTGGAGATGAGTGCCTTCTCCCTTTCACCCTTATTCGCTTCCCTGTCCCTTCTGCTCAAGAGGATTTGCTTGGCCAGAGATTGGAGAGATCTGCACCCGAGCTCAGTGCTCAGTAGTTGTGTTGATGAAAAGGCACAGCACGCACAGGCAAAAAGCCCAATAGTTTGCAAAAGGCACCAGAGTAGCTTCCTTCTCCTAAGCTGCACCAGTACAAACCACGGGTTGCTTCTGCCTGATCGTGCCTACTGCTGGGCTTTCTATGGGGCATCCAGATGGGGCTTGTATCTGAAAACACTTCCCTCTTCCTCCTTACCCCTTCCCATCTTCTCCACAGCAGCAGAAAATGGAGGTGACCTGCCGGAACAGTGTTCAGCTGCCTCGGCTGGGGCTGCCCGGATGTGTTCCGAGTCCGGAGACTGGCAGCTGTCCCTGGAGCTGGAAAGCCAAGCACCCAAAGGGTTTGTAATCGCTCAGCAGGCAGGGATGGAGGCAAGAAAAGGACGAGACCTTCTAGTGTGAGTTCCAAGAGTTTTAATCCTTGAAAGGGTCGGTGACCAGAAAGGCACAGAACAAAGGCTTACAAACTAATTTACAAAGGGAAGGGGTGTCGGAGGGGGATACAACTCTAGAATCAATACGGAGAGGGAGAGGGAGGAGCTCAGGTGGGGCCCCCATCAAAGTGACACAAACTGTACCTGTTGGGGAAGCAGCGGGAGGAACATATTTTAAACTGTCCATTGGGGCGTGGAGTATTAGGGGATTTCCAGGGAGGGGTTAAAGAACTGACAACTGGGAAAACGAGATTTCCAGGGAGGAGACACGGGATTGACACTGAGAGAGAGGTGGACACCATCGGGAGGGGTAAAGGAACAAACCATCTGCAGGGTAAAACAGGGTACAATAACAGAGAGAAACACAAAACAGGCCACAACGTACAGCACTTTGTTGCCGCTCCACAAGGATCCAAGGTATTTTCAGTACATCCAGGGCTGTGCAGAAGAATCTCCCGGAGCAAGACATGCAGGTGACAGTGCCATGCAAACAGTGTCATCTTCAAGCTGCTGAAATCACACATGCCAAATCTGCCATCCTTCCCTCCCCTTCACTCGCATAGTGCTTAAACATCCACCCATCGTTGGGTCACCTATGGAATTATAAAGGTAATCACAGATTACATTTATAAGACCAAAGACCACATTTTTTGCTATCACTCTGCCAGATCAGGAGAACCACTCTATAGGGCAGGCTAAGCAATACTCAGATCTTCTTCATACTAAGAGTGTTTTGTGCTGGAGAAATACACCTCAGAATTTTAAAAGAAATATTTTACTGGTAGAAGAAAGTAGGGGGACAGAAAGCAGCTAAAAATTACCTTCAATAAGATTTCCAGCTCATATGGCTGTTGTTGCCACCTCAGGCTGAAGGAACACCTTTGGGACTGTTATAACAGCAAATTGGCAGCTCACAATATCTGAAATAGATTCAAATGTCCCATGAGGATAATGCCATGCTCTCTTCAATAAAGCATCCCATTTGAGAAACAGAATTATCTGCAGTTTACCTTTCTCAATATAATGGAGCCCAGTTATGTTTTTGTGGAAGTTTCATTACTTTTTGTAAGGAAAATCTTTTTAACTGTCTGCTATGGCTGTACTGGTACATATGTAAAGAAAATTTTCCTTTGTTACCTTCTCTCTAAATGTATGAATACTCCCTACAGAAGCTTAAACAATATCTCTTAGGACTTGTCAAAATTCAAGGGAAGGAGTAAACAGCAGCTTTAAACTTCTGGGTACTTTGGAATTTCATGCAATGCCTAGCTTCCATAAGGATTTCAAGATCCTCTGGAAGTTCAGTGATAAATATAAGTAGCCAGACTATTCCACAGTTGTAGGCACAATGTGGTATCAAAGTCCTCTATTAAAATGAACAGCCATCAAAATAGAGGAATGAATTTTCAGTTGTAGCCCACAGGAATTTCTGCATCCAAATCCCATTAATCATCAGGGCTCTGCATGGAGTTCCTTGTACAAAACTTTTAACATTCAGCTTAGTATGGTAAGTTATGACAAGCATGGGACCAGGGCCAAATTCTGCCCTCAGTTATATCTCAGCAATACCATTAACTTCTGTCAAGCTGCACAGCCGCAGCCAAAGTCAGATCTGGTCATTTGTCTGGTGTGGAGCTCTCACAGCACATCAGTTTCAATGGGCCATTTATGTTCTTTAAAACCAAACACATAACTAGTGCTTGGATAAACTGGGAAGCAAAATTCAGTTTGAGATGTGTCTTCTTACACTAGGAAGAGTTCAGAATCTAGATTTCTGCCAGAATACACAAATCTGACACTATCAGATGAAGGATGTAATGGGATATTTAATTAACAAAATTAGCCAGAGGGATTCAGGTTGTGGGTCTCAACAGAAAAACATGTGAAATATATACTGTGTGTTTACATTTTGTGAACAGTTTCTCTTTATTTTTTCATAAGTTTTGATTTTTTAGTGCTTCAGAATAAATACATGCTTGCTTAAAATGTTTTTTTTTCCATTCCACATGACAGAAGGAACCATTTAAAGTGTTGTGGTGAGCTTAAATGATGAAATCAAGTTCATTTTTCTTCCATAGCTGTCTAGAACTAATATTTGCTACCCAGTTTAAGTAGCAGCTTAATTTCAGTAAAAGTTGCACGCAAAATATTTGGCTTTAAGAAATATTCACAAGTGAGTTTTTTTTGGCATATGTTCACTGGAAGGTAAAAGGGGTGGTTTAAACATAAAGAGTGGATTTTACAAGTACATCTTTACCATACATGGACAATGAGGGGACACACCTCTTCACAGTGCCACCAAGGCTTGAAAGCTACGATTTACAGTAAGTGATTGCTGACAAAAGAAAAATATTTCTTCTGCTGCCCTCACCACAAAGGTCCATGCATGGTATTTTCTTGCTGAGTGCTCAAGTTAAAGCTCAACCAATGAATCATCTACCGTTGCTTCTGTAAATTGTGCAGTTTTAAATGCGCTACTTCTTGGCAGTAAGTTTCTGATGGCTAAAAAAAGAATGCAAACCAGACACACAGGGAGGCCACATCAGTGAACTTAATAAGAGGTAAGAAAGCTTGTGTTTCTGGGAGGCAAGACATTTGCAAACTGTGTCAAATTGAAATCAGAAATATAAAACCAATGTTACCTGGCAGGTTTCCATATAAACTTTTTATATTTATAAATAAAAATATCTCAAAAGAAGCATGCCAACTTGGATAAAGGCATGAGATATATATATATATATATATATATATATGCACAGATATATGCATTCTTAGTGTGAAACTCCATAAATCTGAAACAGAATTGTATTGGCTTTGTTCAAGCACTCACTTGGCACCTAAATTTTAGGCACCTAGTGAGTTAAGTGCTTCAATTCCCTTTACAGTCAGAAGGAGAAACACAGGTGTCTTTGAAGGGCTGCAGAGAGAAGGGGTCTGACCACTTAGACAGACTCTCTTCTGGAAACCTTCAAAGTCACCTGTAGTCTTCTGTTGACTGCAACAGCAAGTGGCACATTTGCTTTAGGAGAGCTACTTCATCAGATTCCTAAAATATAGGAATAAGTCAGATGTCTGAGTCAGGCTAACTGGATCTACCCTTGATTTCTGATCAAGATAGGAAAACTAATTAAGCTGCAGACTCCGACTGAGTTGCCTGTGTAGTACAAGAAAAAGAAGAAAATCCATGAAATAGGTCCAACAAAAGCACCAGTAATCAGTGGACTATTTATTGAGACTATCACAAGGTATGACAGAGGCCAGAAACTCTGAGATTCCAGGCAGATTAGAGCTGTATCTGCACAATAAGAGTATCATGTCTATAAACAACAGAAGTCCCTTATATCCAACTTCAAAAATTTACATTTTCAACCATCAATAGTACCAACGATAATTTATGTTTTCCAGCAATTTGCCCACCATAAGTGTTTTCAGTACCTCAGAAAATGATTAAATTAAACCACTTTAGTTGCTTCACACTGAATTTTGAGCTGCCTTTAGCAAAATATTCTTTCAAAACTTCTTAGCCAAAAACCATCAAGGATTTCCAAGAGTTCAGCCAAAAGAGAATACATATTTTTGTCCATATTAAAAAAAAATATCTGGCAGATTTTATTCTTTCAGTAGTTGACCTCTCCTCCTTCTGAAAAGACAATACTGGACAGGGACCCTTTGTTTCAAGAATATGCTTTCAGCTCCCCCTAAGAAAATCTGCCTTCACAAAGACCTTCCTGCTGAGGCCAAATTGATTCTAACGTTTAGCTAGGTCAAGTTTGAAAAGATGGACCACCTATTCCTTTTGCCACCTATTTTCTGTTTAAATTAGACTAGAGAAACTAATTACATAGCTAATGGAAAAGGTAATCTGTAGTAAACAATGGTAAGAAATTCAGAGCACACTCATTTGGCAACAGTGGATAGGGTCATAAATTTGGAACTGTGAATCACCACTGGAATGCACCCACCTGCCCCCAGGGACTTTCTGGGGCTTCTGGGCTCCTAACTTTACCAACTCAGTGAAGATGTCTATGCTCAGATGGTAGGGTACTCCTCCGATGAAATATCAATGTGAATTTTCTGGTTTAGCAGAAGTAGAAGTGCAGGCTATACTGAAAAGGTCACTTTTATACCCAAAGGAGTCTCCACATGCTCAGGGTGTGGTTACACCAGTTTTTCTATATAACTGGTAAAACTTTCCCATGTCAACAGGGCTTTATCTTCAGGAAATCTAACTGCATAGGGGAATAGGAGTTCAAGGGGGTCTAAATTACTGTATGACCATCTTAGATTACAAGGAACCATGAATTTGGCTGAAGCACATTGAGTACAGGAAGCATTATAGTCCTGCTTAGCTCTGGTGCTGTTTTTGTCCGTGCTCAAGCCTCAGTAGGCTACTGAGGGATAGCACAGACAGCTCAAGTATGCAGCCTTTGGCAGAAGGAAGCCAGACACAAATTGCCTTGAGCAGTGAAGGATAACAGGGCTCCAGCAATGCCTCTCTGGAGTGCCACAAACAGAATCACCAGCTCGGCTCTCAGCTCTCCAGCTTTACTGCCGCGCCTTCGCCCCTCCCTGGCCGTGGCGGGGCCACAGGTGTGTCCAGCTCCAGCCTCCACCCCCACACCCCGATTTCCTCCTCTGGTCAGGCTCTGCGCCTAATCCTGTGTTTAGGACACCATGCTCTGTTGCTATGGAAGTTATTGGGATGTCAGGGGTTTAGCACAATGACTTCACTGTAGGGCTAGAGCTGGGGGCAAGGGAGGAGATTAACCATGAGAGAAACCAGCACAGCAGCTGTGACTACTTGACTTCTAGCATATATGGAGATGTTCTCTGAGCCCAAAGTACAGCCTAAGAAAAGACCAGAAAAGGGTCTGAAGGGTGTTTTGTGTTTCAGTTACTCATTGGATGAGTTTGTCTGAAAGACACAGTACTTGCACTCACCTTTTTAGGGTCCTCAGAACTTTATACTTTCTTAACTTCTCCCATCCAGCTCCTCATGCCCTTCCCCTATGAAATACATTTGTATGTATGGTAAAGGAAGTCAAAGTCCAGAGCACTTTTCTATAGCCAAGACTTTAGTTTTCCTTCTTTCTTGCTGGAATCTAGTGTTTAAGTCCTTATTGATAGTCCTGGTTTGTAGAAGTGACATCCCTAAGTCCCTATCTTGTTTGGTAATTTTCACTCTAAATCTCAGCTCAAATCATCTCATGATAAATCCCTTTCCCTCATCATTCTCACCCCATCTGCTCTCCCTAGGGAGACCTTTATTTTCCATCTTCCAAGCTCATCTCTTCAAACAGCAAGGAAGCTGTCAACTGCTATGAAGATTTGTAGGGCACTAAATCTTATACATTAAACCTTTAAATACATTTATCCAGGTAAAACATTTTGAAGGAAATATATAAACTCTGAAGGTTTGCTAGCATATGGCATAATGATTAGCAACCAGATAGCAATGAATTTCATCCTCTTTACTATCATTATTTTAACGGTCTAAAATCTATTTTCCATTTACCAGTTTGCTTGAAAAATTGTTTAACTCAGTTTATCCTTCATCAGCTTCATCGTTCTCATTACTGATGTAATGGCTGATCCCAAAGCCATCAATTTTACTAGGTTAAACACTCCAGAGCATGGATTCTCATCCAGACCTGTTTACAGCAATGTTTCTGATAGAGTTTCCTTCCAAAGTAAGTATAGCATCAGAATTATCTTCTGATATTACCTTCTCATTATATATCTGTTCTTTTGATGGTTTGGACGTCTCTACTTACCAAAAAAGTACAAAGTGTGAAAAATAGTTAGAAGGCATTCTCCTGGATGTCCTGAGTTTCATTTCAAGGAAGGAATCACAACATGGTTTGATTCTTTGTTCATCCAGCTCCATTGCCCGAGTAGAATATCAGTCATTCACCAAAGCTGTGTGCCAGCACCCCTGCCTACTGAAAGTTTTTAATATCTGACACTGTATCAAAACACAAATGTTTGGGTTTTTTCCAAACAGACTACTCTTATGAGGCTCTGAGATTTTCTGGTATATTCTATGCAAGTGTTAATCCTGTATGACTGAATGCTTTGTGAGCTGCTACTTGTATCTCTCAGTTTGGCACTGGCAGGGTTAACAGGAAGATACAGAGAAAGAATTGAAGGAATCTGTGATAAACAGGGACTGTGCAGTCATCTGGTCCATCTTCTGCCTATAAAGGCCTGTTCCCTACAGTATATCAAAGCACAAGCACTTTAAACAGTCATTCTTGAAATGAAGAGGAAGCATCTGACGTTAACAGGGGCGGGTGTGACCCCAGCAGGAGGAATTGGTGGCTTACTGTGACCCAGGGTAGCCAATGGCCAGAGAGCCACCTAATTACAGCTGGGTTACTGCACCCTGAGATGGACAGGCTTTCCCAGCCTGTTTGTTTTCAGTCTCCTCTCCCTTTGGGAGGAGCACGGGGTTGTTAGCTTATTTCAGTTTCCGAAATACGCTCTTTATTTCCAGCCTTTTTTGAAGCTGTCAGATTGCATTGTTAATTCAAGGTTGTTCTTCCTGGAGAGACAAATTCGAATGCCTGCCCTATGGCATGGGAATGAACCTACTGGCTTTGGCTCCCTAGAGCTCCTGTTAGAGTTCTTCCCTGCAGACAGCTTCTCTGTGTGCTCCATAGCAAGCAAGGGCTGCAAAATCCAGCTTGAGGTACTAAGATTTACCAAATTTAACTGCACAACACATCTCATGTGCAGTGAAATAAATGTGGTAAACCACCAATGATTCATCGTTTACTTATTGCAGAAAACAAACAGGTTTTCTTCTGAGTCACATGCATGTTAAGAATTTTTTCCTTCTCAAGCAAAACAAAAACCAGTGTTATTTCAAGGCCAGAAAAAAAATCAAAAAATTGTTCCGATAATATAAGAGCTCCTTGAATCTTTGTTAAAATCAGAGACTTGAACATAAATTTTTTTTTATGTTCTATGAAGTTTGGAAATTTAATTTTTCCACCTGCAGGGCAAGTTATTGTGCAACTAGGGGCCACAGAGGGTTATGAAGTGTGGCTAAACTGGGATCCATTTGAAGGTCATGAGACCCTTTTCCTCTTTCCACTCCCCCTTTTTGGAGATTCTGAGTGTGCTGTTAACAATGCAAACATGTTACATAAATGTCTGACCTGAGATCTCAGTTCAGGTGAAATGTGTCCACTTGGTTTTCACATGTCAGAAAAAGAGATTGTTCAATTTTTTAAAATCAGTAATGTACCATTGAGCACAGTTCTGGAGAGACAAGAGGACAGGAAGGGAAAAAAACATGTACAGCTAAATAAAGGGACGAGTGAAATGACTGGAAAAAACATTTAGTTTTATCCAGGACTGGAGCAACTTTGGAATACAAAACTGTTTCTTTTTGCAGTGAAGAAGCACTGTTTTAGACCTATATGCTTTGACGCTTCAGGCTGTGAAATGTGTATGGGTTCTTTTGCCATTAGTTTAAGAAACTAACATCTGTCCTGCCTGCCACACACTTCAATCTTAAGCAAAGAGAAGTGTGTGATGCGTATCAGCCCAGGAAATTCCACGTGGATTTTTCTGAGGGATGCTGAAGAAGAATAGCAGCTAAGGTTGTCAACACATTTGTATGACAAATCCTTGAAAAATTACAGACCTCCAAACTCTAGCTAAAAGTCAGGAGCTGTTTCACTGACACATTCAGTATAAATATGGATGTGAACACACAGGTCTATCATATAAGCAGCTTAGTGTAGCCTCTAACACTGTAAAAATATTAATATTTCTTAGCAATGTAAGTTAATTAACAAATTGCATCCTTTTTTGGGGGGGTATTCAGCACTGGGAAAGCTGTCTGTCTGTGGGTACCACAGAAAATTTTGGGGAACTGCGTTACAGCCCTCGACTACAACCATCTTTCTAGATATTATGTTTTCAACATCATGAGTTAACTGACACATTTCCTCATGACAGCACATACATCTCATTAGCACAGTGCCCTGATGATACACAGACTGGGGAGTACATTTGGCAAATGCTGTGGAGGAAGAAGCAGAAATGGTCACAGAGGAGAGACCTGAGTGGCAGAAAAAGGTGTGAGTTGCTGTCAGTGGTAATGAGGTGAAGTCTGAGACAGCAAGCTGTGCTTGAGGCAATGGACAAACCCTGAATAACCAGAAGAGGTGAATAAGATGACAGATCAAATCAGAGGACATGGATCCTCAACATAGAGACAAGTTTTAAACCTTCTCTAACCATAGTGTTTTGCTGCGTCTCAGGGGTCTCCAATGATGTCTTCAATGGAAAGGAAAAGAACAGTGTAGGATAAGAACTTGACAATGTCTTCCAAGAAGTTTCAAGAGAAATAAGGAGACTAAAGATCAAGTGCTTTGAAGGTGGAAAAGAACCAAGAGAAGAGTAATGGAAGACAAAGAGGAGCATACATCAAGAGAGGCTATCAACAGCAAAATGTTAAAGAAACTTAAAAAACTGTTCAGAGGCTCAAGAGTTCCTCAAGGAAAGTTTTAAAGAATTGAATGTTTAAAGAGCAGAAGAGGACAGAGAAGGGCTATGAACTATAGTCAGACCTCCTGAGTCAAGGTGATAAGTGTGTTTAGAAAGAAGCCTGTGGGGCAGGAGGTTACAGGGAAGTTACATAAAGACTTTAGTGCAGAAGCAAATGGAAAATTGAGAATAAATAGTGGGCTATGGGTAGCCTGTAGAGAAGATCTGTGGAGTAAGCAGAATTTGAACAAGATACCTTAAGGAGGTTATGCAATAGTGAGAGAGACTGAGGAATTGGTAGCTGAAAATGCAGAGTCCCAGTGAAGGCCAAGGAAGTAGAATTATTTACCAGGGTTGAGATTTACCTCAGCAAACATACAGGCACAACTAATCTCATTCTAATGCAAACAACTGAAGGAAGGTGTGATGAACCACACACAAAAAGTCCCAGTTTTCTTCTATTAACTGCAAAAGGAGCCCAGATGCAGTCATCCACATTGTCAGTATCGAAACATTAACTTGGGAGGAACGGGATAAGGAATGACTATTGGAGGGAAAGATGGAAAGAGTTAGGACATGAGATGAAGGAATTTGCTAACACTGAGTGGAGAAGAAAGGGGAGAAGTGGGATATAGAATTTTACTCTAAAACTGCTGTCAGACAACAAAAAATAATCTGTAAATTATAGCCAGGGTATGGTCTCTAATATCCACAGATCCAGCTGCATCCCCAGGAGCCTAGGAGAAGAAGGGCAGAAGCAGATAAACCCAATTTGTTCTATTCATGCTGATGCCAGAACCATGAGTGGGGTGTTGTGTAGTGAAGAGACACAGAACCCCAACAGACATAAACAATTTTACTCCAAGAGCAGCAGACTCCCACTTGTGCAGTGCTGTGCCCAAGAAATGCAAGTCTAGCAGAGATATTAAATAGCTCAAATGCAGCACCAAGTGAACATATTTAAACCACCTCAGCCTCCAGCTTGTAAGTCCCTGTTCAGCCTATGGACTGGAACATGTAGATTCTCTATTTGGATCTTTGCTAGTTCAGGAATCTCTGCCTCTGGTTGACATGACCTAAACTGCACCATCTGGATACTTGAGAAAGCAGTGCTTCCCCACTCATAAGTGATATTTTTAAACAAACAGGGCTTTCTTGGGGGAGCAGGCCAAAGAAAAGAAGCAAAACACTGGCTTGGAAAAGCTGAATAATTAACAGTTGAAAAAACTCTCATCCTTCAGGATGCTGTGGCAGCAGCTCTGAGCCTTTCCTTTTCTTGTAGTTAGGACTGGCTACTGAGGAAGTTATGATTATACCTTCCTTGTTGTACTGCTTCCAGCTCAGTGTCCAAGCTTGGAGGCATTCAGGGACATGCAATTTCCATGACTTTTACTACTGAGCTTAGCTGAAATCACCAGACAGGAGACACAAGCAAAGACCAAGAAAACAGAGCAGCTCCATTTCCTGCCGTCATTGGGCTGCCGAGAGTTTAGCAGCTTTTCAGACAGGGGTGTAGCTCAATATCACCAGTCAGGCATAAGAAAAGATGGCAATAGTTTCACCAGAGACTAAAAGTCCCCTATGCTGGTTGTTTAGGGAGTCTCTTACCTCAGCTCCTGAACAGGAGTCCTCTGGGCTCCAACTCACCTCTCTTCTTCCCTCTGACACTTTGGCAGCACCCGGGCAATGCAATCAGAGCCTGTAACACAGTGAAACACTCACCCACCCCTCTCTGCTAAAGGGAGCATCCTCCTGGGCCTTCTTCCCTCCCCTCCTCCTTCTGCTCTGTGTCCTCTCTGAGAATCCCTCTACGTGCTGCAGGCTCTCTTGCCCAGGCATTTTGAAAAGTTACAGTCAGCTCTACCGTCATTAAAATCATACTAGAACAAAATTAGAAGTTTCCTACTGTTATGTGAAAGAAATGCAAATGAAGCCTTGTCTATCTAGTAAATTGTCAGTTTTCTAGAAGATACTGGGGACTTGTTCCTTCCCTTGGAGGAATCTATGCTGATTTGACCTTCTCATGGGGGGGCTGCTTTTTGCCTTCTCCACTCTTTTACATTGGGCAGCAAGGCTTGAAGGACACAATCAAAATTACTGTCATTACCTTTCAGTTACTTTAGCAACTGGTACAGGCAGTGTGAAGAGTCCATTTCATCCCTCCAGACAGACAAATGGATGGCATGTGCAGTGGCTCGCCTGTGGGAGACCTTAGCAAGCCCAGCAACTGCACTGAAATGTCACAAGTGGTAAACTCTCTGCATTTTAACGGGAGCCATGGATAAATAGCATTTTCTGGAGCCACAGATAAATAACATTTGCAGGACTCAGCAGTTGGGATACAGCAGTGTTTGCAACCATAAGCACAGAGCACCCACACTCAGAGGAAGGTGTGCTGGGTGTAAAGCACAGGCCAGCTCCTGCGAGTGTCCAGATGTCACAGGAGCAGCTGGGAGGGCGGGCAGGGAGGTCGCTGGGGCCCATCCCAGGTGCCACAGCCCCTGCTGACGCCAGTGGAAGTTCAAGGCACTTAACACCTCCCAGGACTGGCCTGTGAGAACGACTTCCAGAAGGAAATTATCTTGAAAACAGATCATGTGCTGTTAAATGGAGCATAGATGCAAAAAGGGCAGAGCAGCGTGTCTTGCAAAATGTATCTTCTTTAGTGCAGTATCCCCAAGCTGTGAGCTTATTCACTCTTGGCTCTCTCTTCCCACTGTCTTATCTGTTATGGTGTTGGCACAGAGCTGTGTCCAGGGGGACTGCAGAGCTGGAACAAAACAGCAAATGTTCTCCAGGTTTTCTTTTCTTACAGAATTCCCTAAATCCCAACCTACTTAAGGGGGAGCCATGAGCTAAAGTAAAATTATAGTTTTGTCTTCTTCTCAAGCCAGATATCTCCAGAGGGAATTGTGCTCTCAGTGTACTTTTCTTCCAGAACTACTACCACCCTCACCAGCACCTTGCAATGAAAACAGATTCTTTCTGTTCCCTGATGAAGTTTTCAATTAATAAAGGTAGATTAAATGAACAGTCAGTTCAGTTTCGTTGTTCTTTATACCGGTTATTCTATGCACTGGAATTTTATATTTAATCTTTTATAGCCAGTCTGAACATTTATATAATGTTATAAAGTCTGCAGCTGTTAGATGTGATTTGGCAAAGAAAGGATACAGTATGTTTGGTGGAAAAAAAGCTTCCAGGTCCCCTTATTTATTTTTAGAAATGTTACATTTCTAGTAAAAATATAAAATATAAAAATATCAATTTAAAACAGCACTAAGCATAGCAGCTTTGATTTTAAACTTTTGAAGTTTTCTCAGTTATTTCAAAGAAAATTTTAACAGTTTTTTCTAGGAGGAAAATCGAGCAAGTGTCACTTTCTGTACCAGTAATAGTAGAAATATTCAGTAATTCAGTGACTTTCAGAGATCTGTTCTGTCTCTTGTGTTCTAATGTCATGGACTGTTGCATTCTGAATAACCGACAGAACAATCCTATCTTCTTAAATCAGCAAAGGGGACTTAAATACATCAGCATATACATTTAATCCACCCAAAGGATATACCCTATATATGAACGATTATCCTATATCCCCATATCCTACTGGATATATACATACAGGATATTATTGCTAAGAATTGATCCAGACTGAATGCCCACACCTAGATAATTTACATTATATTTAACACAGGTCAGTGTATTTACCTCGTTTGCTAATTCATTTTATACATGAGGAAAATCCCAAAGGATATTGCCTTATTTTTTACTGTGATGATAATAGCCATAATAAAAACTAAACCAAACAAACCAACATTTTCATTTTCTTCTGAGATATCTCTCATTTGCAGCCTGGAAAGCCAGGTTTTAGAGGTCAAAGCTGCTCAGTATAACACAGGGTTGCTGCCCTCTGCAATGAATGCAGAAATCCCTTTTGAGAAGCAGCACAAGATCTCTTTGTCCAACACAAAAGGTGAGATGACAGGATATGACTATACCAGGCTATGCCCTGAAAAGAAAAAATTTAATCCTAAAAAGTCCTAAAAAGAAAAAAATTAATCAGGAAAAAAATAAAGGAGCCCTAACACCTGCTCTGTATCAGGAGGAATAATAGGTGGTCATGCAATGGTCTACCCACCTGGCCATAGCACGAACACAAGACAGTTTATGGCTCCTTCAGCCCTGTGGACACATTTTGTGAAGGCAGGAACCCACGAAATCAAACATGACATCTGGCAATGAGGGGGCATTGCTTCAAGAAGGTACCCAATCTCTATTCTCTTTGCCCCCCTGGAAAAGGCACAAAGGTGGAGCAAAGAACAGGACGAGAAAGTCATAAACAGTCAGCAAATTGTTTAGCACAGAGGAAAATACAATCTGAGCTCTGGTGTCAAAAATGCTGGCAAGGATTACCATGGACATAGAGTGTTTTCTGACCAATATTACAGGAGCAGCCTAGAGGGAAGAGGGAGTATTCCAGAAGAGGTCGAGATATTTCATAATTCTTTATTTATTTATGGTGTTGTAGCTGTAGTCTGATCTCATGGGAAGCACGATGGAAGATTATATGGCAGCAAAGGTCATGCTGCATCCCTATCTGCTCATGGCTAGATTTCTTTCACATATTAGTCTCCTGTAACATGTTGAACCTTTTATTAAAAAGAAGGGGGAAAAAAATCATTGCAAGGAGAAACAAAAAGGGGTCAGCTGGACTCAGCTTGACCCTTGTTTTTTTCCATAAACTAATACTTGTGTGTTTGGGAGAAATGAACTAAATATGGACTTAGCTCAAATGAAGACAGATTCAAGGTTAAGGGGGAGACTTTTGTTGTATTACACAATGCTCTGGGATAGACTATTGTTGGTCCTTGCTGTGCAGATGTAGCCATGGCTGATTATCCCCACTCCCAAACCTCTTTACTCACCCGCAGTGTTTGGTTTCCAAGAGAATGATTCTCTAGTGACTGATTTATTTCTGCAGAAATGCATATGTAAAACTAACTTGTTTTACAACTGTTCACCATTGCTCGTCCTCTACCCATAGCAACAGGCAAAAATGATTTTACAAAACATAGAGTATTCCACAGTAGTGTTTTATGTTGTTTGGTTGGTTTTATAATATAGGGTATGATGTGAAGCTTTTATGTCTTGTAAGAGTAATTCAGTGGACATGAGGATCCAATCCAGAATTAAGGGTATGGAAGGAAAATAAACAGTGGAACATCCCCTACTATCACCAAAACAAAACGACAAAAATAAATTTTATAGTGAAATATCCTTGAGATGCTGTAGTGCCAATAAAATTCTACATACAGCTGTAAGTTTGCTCATGCTTCTGCTGTAGGTACTCAAGAAACTAGCTCTAGAGTAATGTAAAGAAAATACTAGCACTGAATATATGATATGTCAGTAGGATAGAGGAGGGGAAAGATGTGGATCAGTAAAAACATAAGTAACAGACACTTCACTTTATAAAAAGAGACATACTTTATCATCCTTCTGGAAAAGGAGGCAGCTCTGTGTTTCCTTTTAATGAACTGAGTAATTCCCAAATAAATTACCCGGTTGCCAGAATTGTTTTGTGTTTGAAGAATGTTCCTTGAGAATAATAAAATCGAAGCTTTTGAACAGAAAATGACATTGCATAGATACGTCACAAAGAACAGTGTGCTAAATCTGTGCAGGATCTAAATACTGGTAGAGAAACATCAGGAAAAAAAAAATAAAAATGAGAGAAATTCATTTTTACACAAAGAACAAGCTGAAAACAATCTCTAGGATCCAGGAGAAGGCCAGGTCTGAGAGTCTCCTGTATTTCTTGGTGAAAAGAAGGGGGATGTCAACACCAAAACATACTATAAACAGATAGTAAGAAGGAAGAGGTGAATGATACTTTCTGATAGCAAAGTTCTGAAGCTTTCAAAGAACAGGATCTACCAGAGATCAGTGACTTTATTTGAGAGTCAAGTGGAATGGTGATGTATGTTTGCAGAATAATTGGAAAGCAGAAAAGCTGAAGTTGTTTTGTCTTCATGACTAAGAAGACCAGAAAAAAATGGAGTTTTCTGTAACAGGAACAATAGCACAATAAGGACCATAGAATCACAGAATGGTTTAGGTTGATAGAGACCTTAAAAATCATCTCGTTCCAAACCCCCCTGCCATGGCAGGGACACCTTCCAGTAGACCAAGTTGATCAGAGTCCTATCCAGCCTGGCCTTGAATACTTCTGGGAATGGGGCACCCACAACTTCCCTGGGCAATGTATTCCACTACCTCACCACCCTCACAGTAAAGATTTCTTCTTAATGTCTAATCTAAACCTACCTTCTTTCATTTTGAAGCCATTCCCACTTGTCATGTCACTCTTGGTGCTCATGAAGAGCCCCACTCCATTTTTCTTGTCAAATCCCTTCAAGTACTGTACAAACACAATTAGATCATTTTGGATCACCCAACTCTTTTCCAGGTTGAACAAACCCAATTCTCTCAGCCTTTCCTCATAGCAAAGGTGCTCCAGCCCTCTTGATCAACTTGGTGGCCTCCTCTTTGGACTCGCTCCAACAAGTCCATGTCCTTCCTGTGCTGGGACCCCAGAGCTGGATGGAATGTCCAGCTGGGGTCACATGAGAGTGGATCATGAGCTACCCAAAAACTCAAGGAACTGGAAGATGTTTTCAGGAAAACAAACAGGAAAACAGAAACAAGACAGGGGGAATTTGTAAATGAGGGAACTTGAAAAGGGAAAGAATTCAAGATCAGGGTGAAAAGTTGATATGGCTCCATTAGGAACACTTTAAGGATGTGAGAGCTGAAAAGGAACAGAGAAAGCTGAGAATAAAACTGAGATCCAGGAAAAGCAACTAAGGATGAGAAGAAAAAACACAGATGAAACTAGAAAAGCTACCACAAGAATGTATGAAAAATGAGAACAAAATGCAGCTACATGTTAGAAATCAAGCAGATAGACTCACTCCTTACTAAGAAAAAATTGCACAGAAAAGACTTTTGGTTCTTTCACTGTGTGCAGTAATTTCTAATAATGTCAGCATTAATCCTACAATGAATCACTCACATTTTTTTAAAAATTGAGGGATCAGAAAGGGAAAAAATATGTTTACAAAATGAAAGATGATGCATACCATCAAGTACGCTTCTAAGAACTTACCTCGAGCAACCTGAACCAGTCATGATTATTTTTGAGAATTCATGGATGACTCTATGAATCTCAGAAAAATTGATCTCAGCATATTGCAAAAGCAGGAATTAGAAGACCAGGGAGGCTAATTTTCAGTCATTAATTAAAATAATTTTAAAACATAGAGAAAAATAATTAAAATATTAAAAGGAGAATTCTGTAGGTGTGTCGAACTCATGCCAAGGCCTTTACATTTTCTTTTCAGACATGAATGCCAGCCTCCTGGATATAGGGATTGCAGAAATATACTTGCAAGATGTCCTGACACTGGCAGTACTTTTTATAAACAAACTAAGGAAGTAGAATTTAGGCAAAACACCCGTAATAATTTTTCTCTACACCTAATTGGAAACCCTACTCTAAGCATACCTATCAATAAAGGTATTTATTGCTACTTGAAGGCAGGCATTATAAATAGGATTTTTATGTTCTACATGTATAACATTAAGATTAAGGAGTGGACAAGCACTTGAACTAGAACTACAAGCTCTGAAATCAGTGTGATCTTGGGAGATGCAATAGTCAAACAGGTTGACATTCTTGAAAGACAATTTGCAATAGCTTATGTAAAATCCAAGCATCTGGGACAGTTGGGGTGAATTGCCCTCCAGAGATCCCCGTGTCTCTGCTGTGCAACTAAGTGAAGCCCTGGGAACTGAATAGATGGAATGCTTATTTTTTGAGTGTCTTTTTTAAGGTAAAATAAATTCCAGTACAGAAGAACTGAAATGCAGATACAGAGTGGAGAATATTTGTGGTTGGGCAACAGTTCAGCAGGAAAGATCTCAGAGGTACATCAGATCTCAAACTCATGATGAGTCAAACATCGTGTTTTGCAGAAGAAAAAATTTTCATTCTGGGCTATATTAAGATGATTGTTCCATAAAAGTCATTGAGTATTTATTCAGCCTTCTCAGAATTGACAAGGTCACATCTTGTATCCTGTGACCAGTTTTGGAGGTATAGCAGAAAGAATCCATAAGGGAGGGCTTCAGAAAACATAACCCATTGATATTCCCCTCACCTTACAGCTGTGCACTTCTTTAGTACAAAAACCTTCTGTCAGCTGCATGATTCACTTAATAAAATATTACTGGACATTAAAGTGCTCTAGTAAAATAATTTATGTAACAGAGAAATATGGTGTTTGAACTGTGGAAACCAGTTGTAAAGAGGCAACCTTGGCTTCCCTACACAGGAAAACTTCCTCCAAAGGCTATATTTACCCTGTTTGAAAACTATCTGGCTGGCTCCAGAACAGATCACTCCAGCTCGGGGAGAAGTCTGTGTATGCAGATGTTGCAGATAGGGATGGGATCAAATTCGTGTTTCGTGTCCTCATAAAAGTGAAGAATGAGGCAGAGGCTGCAGCTCTCCAGATCTGTCAAACTGGCATCTCTTGCCATCATTACACTTACATTACAATTGCTGTTCAAAATTATTCATTCCAGGGTGTGAATTCTGGGGGTGAAAATAGAATTGCAGGGATGCTCAGTGGTGTGTCCAAACCTGCTCACAGCAACAATGAGCAGTCTTACAGCTGGTCCCTTGGTGGGGTCAGCCCAAGGCCAGGGATATGATCTGTCCAAAATTCTCCATTCATCCTGCTAGGAAAAAGAAGAGGGAACAAGACATCTAAACAAGGTAAGGTTTTTAGTATCCCAAATAGATTTCAGCATGTGGACTGTTGCCTGTGCTGGAAAAGTTAAAGAGAAAAGCAGCAACTGAGAGGAGGAGGATGCCTGATGCTGATGACATTACATATGTCATCCTGAGGAGCTGATGAGGGAATATTAATCGTCTTGACACATAAAAAACTGTTGAAGACTTTTAGATGTGAAATTGGGTGGGAATCTGACCAGAAGTTGTACTTTGGGCTTGCTTGGATTTCTTCCAAGAAGACTTCAAAATTTTACAATCAAAGTAAAGAACCTTTGAAACACCTCTCTCAACAGAGCAATGGTAGTCATTCCCTCTGTGAGGCACAAACACCATTCAAAGCACTGGAATTTTGAATTATTCATTAATTATCTCATAAAAGCTGCAGAGAATACACCCTGTGCCAGCTCATCAGCTGGTGTAAATCAATACAAATCCAGTGTCTCCCATGCGAAGCCCACTAAAAGCACTAGAAGTCATTTAACTGACATTTCTGCAGTACAGATTTGTTTATTTTATAGAGCCAAAATACTGGCTAAATGAAATGTTTGTACAGGATGTAAAGCCAGAGATGAAGTGTTCTGTGGCTTTTAGCTCCTCTTTTTCTCACCAGTATTTAGGACACAATGGAGAAGGTCTGGAATCACATTGTTTCTTCATTGATGCAGGGTGCTGGAGATCTGCACATGTTCTCTGGCCATCCTGGGCTTTCACAGGTCTCCTGCACACGGAGAGAAGTGAGAAGCCACAGGGCTTTGGGAGTTCCACCTTCTCCCTTCCCTCTGTTCTCCCAGGCATAAGAGGTACTTTGTCTTTCAGATGAGTTCCTTGTATTTCAAAGCACAGTCCTTCAAAACAGACAGAGCTTTTCCCTCTGTTGAAAAGAGAAATAAGTAAACAAGTGTCTCCACAAAAGTTTCCATGCATTTTTTCTCCCAAAATCCTGCTAGCTGAACACCTCCCCAAGGCCCAAACACATTAAAATAGAAATATGTTTAATGATAAAATAACTAATTTCTGATTCACCAAGGCATTCAATCACATGCCAGACTCAAAATGCAAGAAATTACTGTATTTTTTTACATTTTTAAAGACAAATTCCTGTTTTTGAAACACAGACATTTAACCAAGAATTAGTAGAAAACTTGCAATGACAGTATTAGGTACATAGTGGAGTTTAATCCTCATTGAAATCTAAAACATGTCTCCACCCTTAAACTGAATTACTCTCATTTTACACCATAGGTCACGATTTTAATGCAATCAATATGCAAAGTTAACAACTCCTTAGTGGATGTAGATCAGTTTCCCACACATCAGTTGCCCTTTCAAGGAGCTTTTTCAGCTCGGCTGACCTTTCTACTGGAACATAAGCTGTTATATATTTAAATATTCATATTGCACAGGCTTCTATAAACAAATATTTTCAATGTAATACTTGTCAAAGATGTAAGGACATAAGTTCAATATTTTATAAAACAGCTGTTCTTTTAACACTGTGCTTTATACACTTCAGGCATTTAACAGAACACCCAGTAGTAGCCAAAGAAAAGAAAAGAAAAAAATAGTTAATATTCAGTTTCTGTTGCCACAGACTTGTACAACATAAATTTTCAGCCTTATGGGAAGAAGATTTTTCAACAGCATTTTTTTAGCTAATAGTTATAACAATTATTTTTGCAGAGCTCTCAATAGCATCACATTTCCTAGAGTGCAAGTAGATAAATTAAATGGCAAAAGATGAACTGATGAAAAATTTGTGGCTGTGGATGTGATAATAAGGATAACAAATATAAAGGTTGACCTGGTTTTGTCTTTCCTCTTTTATAATGTTTTATAGTGACCTGTCTTTCTCCCTGGGATGCAGGAGCTGCAGTTGTTTTGCACATTTCTGTGCAAATTTTTCTGCTTCATCACAGAAATATGCAACCATCATTTTAGAAGCCTATGACCCATGCAACAAGAGGCTATAGAATTGAATATTACCTGACCATAAAATGAGTGAAGGGTCTAGGGCAGACCCTGAGTCCTGACTGTTACCAGAAGGAGGGAAGTGTGGCTCCGTGGAAATGCTCAGCATCACATGGACAAAAATACACCTTGAAATTACCCACCTTGTCATATCTTGGTTGACCTTTTTCTATGTGGTTCTTTTCTTTTATTTTCTCATTTAGAATATCAGCCTAAAGCAAATCAAGTGTCAACATGGGCATATCCAAATTTCAACGTACTACTGAATATCAGCTGAAAAGAAAATTTTCTTTGATTAGGTTTATTTAAATTTCATGTCACAGAGAGTGACAATAAATTCACAATTAATCACGAAAGATTCATGGACTTTCATTACTTTCTTCAGTATTGTTAACTCAAACCATATCTTCCAGAAGCATGGCCAAAGTTCATTTCTTGCACCATGGGAGCTGAAGCATCTGTCTTGGCCCTTGGTCAGTAACTTGTGTCCCTAAGGCCTGAAATCACTGGAGCTGGAATGACTGAGTCTCTACAGAGACTGTCCCCTTGTCATGAATGAGAGTTTGATCTTCTTTCATCTGTCTGTAACTCGACACAAGCCACCAAGTGGGCAGAGCAGAGCTCTTGCCCCTTCAGGCCGTGCCCTGCCACACGTCACACGGGCTGGATGTGGGCAAAGAAGCCATCTGCTGAAAGGCCCAGCTGAAGTAATTTGAGATTACTAAATTACCTCTGCAAAGGAATATGAAGCTCAAAAGCCTTAGAGAGACTGGTAAACATTTCCCCCACCCACCCTATCTTGCTCATTACTGAAAATCCATGAGAACTGTCTGACTGGAATGCTTTGGTTTGAAGCCTGATTGAATCTTGGACAAGATGCTGCATAAAAAGTGTTTTCTTCCAGCAACCTACCAATCATACTAACAGTTGTTCATTTCAGATTTATCACTTGTCTTTAGAAGTGAAAAATTCTATCCTTACAGCTTCCAACCCTAAGAAAATCTGCCAAAGGTAAAAGATATAGTGAAGATAACTAGAATTGAAGGAAATTAATTTTAGTTTTAATGAATTTTGATCATGCATATATATGTTTTTTTCCATACAGTTCTTTCCATTTTATTCACATCAACCTTTCAACGAGAGCAAATAACAATCTCGTATTTTAATTGTTCTTTTTCCTCACTAGATCAGTTATAGGAGTCACAATTCCTAAGAGATTCATAAATAAAACAGCAGTTTATAACCCTCAGTTTTGACAGTTTGCCAGATAAGACTGCAAGAAAGGATACCAATTGTCTACAAGTGTTACATTTCATATGTTTTCAACTATCCTTCTTCTGTAAAATTTCATATATTAATGATGGCATTCTCATTCTCATTTGCTTTAGATGGAAGAAAAGAAGTTGATTATCATTTTCAATTGCAGGTTCAAATATAAAATTTACAAGCTTTTTAAAATTGAATAACTAATAAAATTGATTATATTCTTGCTTATTCCAAATTCTAAATTAAAGGAGTTTAGTTATAAAGTTTAAAATGTAGAACAAGACGATCAGATTTCATAAAACATGAATTTGTACAACCCATTAAATGTTAGTCTGTAAAGAGTTCCCTTCAGCTGTAAAGAAACCTCCATTCCAGTTAAAACTGGTTGAAATTCCTATTTCTTTCTGCATATAGAGGGACATTGACATTTCCAACTGAGATTTTGTTTATGAGAAAAATACACTGGTTAAGCACTGAACTGAACTAGGGTTTTGGGACGTTATCAAAGTACCATGAGACATTATCTACTTTCCAGGCATGATTCATTTAAAGGTATACAAAAGTGTAAAAGTAATGATTTCAAAATGAGACTTTGAAACCCAGCCTTAATTTGGCCACTCAGAGGAGTGTCCTGCTATTACAAAACACTACAGGCACTTCAGCTCCCTCTTATTTTCATAAACAGAAACTGTTGATTTTTTTTTTTCAAAGTAAAACTCATGAAAATCCATTTTCAGAAAACACAACTGCTAAACAGGACAAAGGAAATCATTCCAGCTTCCTGATTCTCTTGGGAAAATATCTGTTTTGACACCACCACCCCCCGAAATGGAGAAGCAGTAAAGACTCTATAAAACCTTGTTATTAGCTTATTAGTGTTGCTTTCCTTGGAAGGTCTTTTGATAGTATGGTGATGGTTACATCACCTTAACCAAGATGTAACCAAGCAGATGTGACCTGAAGTGACCAATTCCCAAGATAATAACCTCTCAGAGCTACAATTTGGGTTATTTTACTTTGTTTACAGAGGTAGCATTTCAGTAAGATTTTCCAAAGGGAAAAGAGCTATTTTAGCATGCAAAGTGTTTTGGGCTAGGCTTGTAATTACCTCATCCAACACAGATACAAAAGCAGCTATGGTGAGAAGTTTCATAATACTCCTTGTACAAAACTGCATCTTTTTTTTCTTTTAGTTGCCATACTCTGTATTTTTCCCAAGTACCCCAAAACTCTGAGAATTCCCCTTTCTTGTAGATGGGTTCATTTCATGACATCATTTTTAGAGGGCATCAAGGTCAGTTTAGGAAATTGTGTGACCTTGTAGATCTCCTTGGTAACAACAGGGAGCCTCTTTAACACATAAAAAAATCATGTTGGCTCTCAAAGCTTCTCAGGTAAAAAAAAAAAGGAGAGCAGGAGGATCTGAACATCACCTGCAACCAAGTATTGAGCAAATCAGTCTATTTCTCTCTACTATCTTACTATCTACAGCCTGAAGTGCTGTCATGCACAGCTCTGAGCCCAAGAGAGAAGTTAATTTCTCTTGCCAACAAGCGATAAAATCATCCTGATATTCACAGTATCAAATAGGGGGAGATGGAACCAATTCTAACTTATAAGCACATAGGTACAGAGGGCCCAACCCAGGCACTGTTACCAGTGAACAAATTAGTTTGCTCCTACTTCATGCATCTCCTTTTTCCAGAACTACCAGGGAGGAAGAGAGCCCCGTGTCCCATTGTCTCAGCCTCAGCTCTCTAGAAAGAGGCAATGAAAATCAGACTTCAAGCTTTTATTATTAAATCATCTGACTGCTGGACCTTTCCTTTAAAGAAATGGGTTCAGTATTTAAAAGAAATTCCCCCATGTTTCCTAATCACTTGCAGCAACTAAAAATTGAAGATCATTATAAACATCAGGCTTGGCAGCATACTAAAATCTCCTTCCCTTCTAATATAGCTCATGCTTGAGGCCTGATCCATTGGCTTCTATTTTGGGAGGTGAAACAAAGTAGTCACTGGGGTGCTATTAAAACCAGAATTTCTTCAAGATATTTACATCACTTAAATAGATCATAAACAAAGGCAGAAGGAGTATTTACTGTGCTATTAAGGTAAACAAAAATAGCAACCCACAGGTAATTATGAAACAGATTGAGTCTGGCAGGTGAGTTCCAACAGTCTGGTTTTGATTTCCAAATGAAGGATTAGAGCCAAGCTATAGATCTGCCATAATAAATTAACTATATTCCCATACTTACATGGCTTGTTTCTTTTCACTTCTACTTTCATTTTACATTAGCAGAATTTGGCACTCTGATGTAGAAACAGGACTTCTCTTTCCTTAATCATCTCTGAGCCTGGGGTTAGTTTTATGGTAGAGCTATATCCACAGCACAGCAAACAGCATAGGGTCATCCTGCTAGTCCATACCTGTGCAGCACTGAGCCCAGGACCTGGCATCCACCCTTAGCTCATGAGAAACAGAGAAGATTCACTTACATTTTTTAGAGGAAATAACTCATCTGTGAAATAAGGAGTCCCATGGGCAGAAACTACATGGGGGAAAAATAATAAAAAACACCAGAGAAATATCATGATAGGACCAAAAACTGGCACTACTCAAGTGAATTGAACATGAAGGGTCGAAGAGGAAGGGTTGGAGCAAGTTTGTGGAACACATTTTAAAAAGGAATCCAATGGATTTTATTTTCTATTGCAGTCTTGAATATAAACTGGCAGGTCTCTTCAAGGCATGTTCTGTTCTCCTTGGTGACACAGCCACTGAACAAGCCTGGCTGTGCTCCAATCCACCTCTGGAATAGCCTTCATGGCCCAGCCCCTCTTCATACAACCTTCCCTCTGGTGTGCCCACCCCACTGACTGCCTGAGCTCCATTCCGCAGCTGCCTCTGGTGCCCTTGTGCCACTGCCTGGCTTCAAATACAGGCAGGGCAGGTGTGAGCACCATGGTGTGAGTAAACCATGATCACAGCCCACCAAATATGCTCCAGAGTGCCAGAGGGGCTTCCCAAAATAGGACTTACAGACTTGGAATACTGCTGAGCCCTTGAAAGTTCCCCCTTGGGCAGGCTTCATCTGCCTATACTCTGAGTGCAGGAGGTGGGAAGACAGTCTAACCCTGAGAATCAAAGTGAAAATCCTCAGTCCTGTGCAAAACAGTAGCACTGAGAACAAATGTAAGCTCTTGGCTAGGGAGCATCCCATGTCAAAAGCAGGAGCAAAGGAAAGGAGTGCCAGTAAGACTTAGGCTCTCAACAGACTGTGCTGAAACTCCTGTTGTAACTTAATGTACATCTCCTTTGATTCCTTTTGCCTAGACCAAAAGCCATTAAAAAGACCCAGGAGCCTAAAAACTGACAAATGAAAGAAGTGAATTATTACTGCCAATTTTCAGTAGTAGAACCATAAAAAATGAAGAAATGGTGATTTTTTTAATATAAATATAAGTTTTACTGCAGATTCACATTTTAATGGATAAACTAGGCTTTTATGAGGACACTGCCAAACATTTTGTTGCACTTTTGGTTTCAGTGCTGTTCTTTTTAACACACAAGTGCCAGAATTCAAAATTGTCTTTTTAAGTACACTTCTCATATAAGCTCTTGTTTCAATCAGCAGCAACAGATTGTGCCCCATGCAAAGTTCTTGGTTTTGGAAAAAGGGCAGAATTTGGAGAAAGAAAAGGTCATACCTGTAGACCTTTCTAACAGACCTTACAGCAAGATCAAATTACAAACCCCTATAGGATGTTTTTTAAAATACCCACAAAGACCATTTTCGAAGACTCCTTATTCACAAAAATCCCCTAATCCCACTCCTTTTTTGGTGACTATTGCACCAACAAAGTTCCTGGCTGAGTGTGGTAGATCTGAGCAGTGTACCAGGCTGCCCATCATGCCTGGCAACACTGCCCTACTTTCCACAACCTCCCACCTTGCTGTTTGTATCCATCTACCCTCCCTCTCTTGTGCAACACCTAGACTGCAAACACTCTGAGACACAGAGCATTTCTACTGCCTCGAGCACTCTGGGCTGCCAGTCCACAATTACACCTCCTAGGTGACATGATACAAATACAGACTGTGGTCAGAGCTGTATTTTCATCAAAAATACATGTCGTGCCCTACTGGATATGAAAGATGAGAGATAAAACTTATTAAATCAATGCCAAAAATATGGTCTTTACTACCTAAAAGTAGAGTGATGACCTTACTTTATTAGACCATTTGCCACTTCATTCCATTTAATAGGAATCAAAAAAATATTTGAAAAATAAGAACATGAGCTAAATTACTCCACCTGATGTAAACTGGTACAGGTTCCTTGCCATCTTCATTAGCTTCATGGAGTAAAATGAAACTAAACACATTTCATCTTTGTGCCTGAGAATATTTATGTTTGAGGAACAAAATATAAATAATGTTCATTTTCCTTGTAAAATCCAAAGTACTGTGTTAATACATTATTGCTATGTAGCAGTTAAAAGAGTGGTAAATAAAAATAAGCAATATAGCAGAAAATTGTTCCCCATGAGAGGAAAGAGAAATTTTCTTTCCAGAATTAGCTCTGTGCTAGAACTATCTGTGGATCTCAGAAGTGACAACAGAATAAGCACTGGAAATCCATAGTGCTTCATCAAAGAAAGTTTCCTTCTGCCTGGAATTAAGGGAGAAAAGTTCAGATTTTCCACTGCTGTGTAGAAAGACTGAGAGAGCAAGCTTTTGTTGCCTGGTGCTAACAGCAAAAGGGGAAGAGGGAACCTTATCATCAATAATGTCAAAAAAAATTAATTTTGCCTTTCAAAAAAATCAATTTTGTTGCAATACATCTTACTAGTGTCATCTAATATCACAGGAAAGATGGCTTGGATGCCCAGAAATGTAACAGAAATAACCAGAGTAACAACAACTAAAGCTGTTATACAGGATAAAGCGGTACAACCTTGTCTGTAAGTGTTTAATCTCCAAATGTTTGACACTAAGAAACTGTACCATATGAAAAATACATTACCTCTGCTAACTGTGGGGTTTTCTGCATCTCCCTCTGAAGCACCTGGTGCTGATCAGACTCAGCTGAAGTGATCATGGAGCTGAGCCAGTAAGAGGGGCACCATGCTGCCATTTAGAAGCCAGAGCTGTGGAAACCCCATCCCCCAAAAATGTGAAGCAAGCACAGCCAGCAGTCATCTGTTCATGCTCACACCACTGAACACAAGCTTACTGTGGATGGCCAGCTTGGAGATGTGAGCTCCCAGCCACCCAACTCCTTGCTGAGGTGCAGGTGTGCACCTCTGCTAACACCTCTGAGAATGTAGAAGCAGAGGCTGTTGGACCCTGAAAAACTGCCTGTCTCACAGGCACTATTTTTTAACACAAAATTATGAGGGTTTGGTCACATATTTTATTCATGTGGTGGTTCAGGTTTTGAACCCTGAGGTATCACCTATGGTTACACTGTGCGATGAATGACTCTGCCCTTGAGACACAGCTAAGTCCCCACAGCTGTACATCAGCACCCTCTTCTCCCTGTGGAAACTCCTATCTGCCTATCAGCAAGGCACACCAGCTGTCCTAGGATCATGAAGACCTTTCTTAGGGCTGTAGCTAACACTTTTTCAAGACATTTATTCCATGTGGGGCAAACACTCAAGCAAAAAACAATGTATAGAGTGAAAAAATGTCAGGAAACAGGCTCTCCATTAATGTAGGTGCCTTAAAGTAAGGGTGCATAAATAAGGATTTCAATAGGACATTCATTATGAAAAGTCCAGGCAAATCCAGTGCTAACATAATTGGATAACAAGATCATCTATAAATGAATTAGGACATTAAATATTTTTTAACTAACTGGAAACAGATTTGTGCTCCTTCACAGTCTTCCAGACCCCTCTCTTTTCTGTCTGAAAGGGAACAGAATTTTATCTCCTTGGATAAGGAGCTTTAACATCTTTCATCTGATGAGCAATGGCAGGCAGCTCCCCAGCCTACAGTCACAGAGTCTGCCCACCATGTGGTACAACCCTTTGGGAGGGCAAATCGTATTGCAAATATGTTATACTAAATTTACTCCTAAAGACCCCCAGATTTATCTTTGGTAATGAGGCCTAAAATAACGATGAAATATTTTCAATTACCTGTAAGCCTGCTATTGGAAGCAAGTTTTGTTCTCCCTGACAACCCTTTTACCTTCATCTGTAACAATTAGAAATATAGCTTCCACCTTGTATCCTTTCAGTCATGTTCAATGTAGTTTCTCTGCTAAATATTCCTCAAGACACAGGTTATTACCAAAAATTGATCATTTCTTTCTAACAAATCCAAGACCAAATTCCTGATCCTTGCTTCAGAACAATTTTCTGGTGTGGGAACAAAACTGAGTTACAAGTGTGGAAAGCTTAACAAATTTTGTTTTTCTCCTGAGCAAGTGCAATGTATTTCATGGGTGTTGTTAGCACAATCCAATCAGGGACAGTAGGTTGATGGAGTTGACTTTTAAACCAGCACATTCCTCCCTGCAGTGAGTCCTGACAGACCCAGAGGTCATGCACAGTTTAGCAAAATAATTCAACACAAATATTTATTCTTTTCTGTATCCACATAATGTGATGAGAAAGACTCAGTGCCATACTCAATATTCCAATTTTATTTTCCATTGAGATGGACTTGGGAAATTTATTTGGCTGTAGAGTAGTGATCATAAGAAAGAGGTTGGTCCTTGAACTGATGATCAGTGCTCAGGAACTCAGAAACTCATCAAGACTCCTCATCCCACTTTTTGCTGCAAGAAGTCCTTACTAACATCACACCTCTGGGTCACACATAGAAGTATATAAACCTCTAAAGACATCAGCCCTGTAAACATGAGAATTGACTTGCACACATGATAAATGCTAAACCACACAACTCAGGATAACACCAGTACTGACTGTTGGCAGCATACAAACTCTAAAATTAATATGCAATAGGCACACGACTGTAGCAGTCTGACTCTTTGGACCAACCCAAAACATGTTCTGCAATAGAAATTTAAGATCCATGTCTATGAATGAGGAACTAGTCATTCAGGTTTGGGACTCATCACTGGATAATTGTGGAATGATGGCTAAATATGGAATAATCCATCTGATTTTCAGAGGGAGAACGTACTTGCCATATTTGATACCACAAATATCAAATGCTGTCTCATATTTTGTTCCATAAGACAGTGGCAATAAAGACTGAAGTTATGCTCCAGGAATAAGGAATCAGTGTAGGCATTTTTCCTCCCAGGTATGTTACTTCAATAGGCAAAGAAAGTGTTCACCTCAATTCTGTGGCAACCACACTGCAAATCCCTGTGCAGACCAAGCAATCACAGAGATCATTTGTCTTACAGTATTTCTAGTTGCAAGTTATGATAAATAACTCCAGGGGATGGGGAAGAAAGAGGAAAGGATCAGTGGCTGACACTACCATTTTGGTCTGGAGAAAAAGAGAGACAAACAATGTCTAAAACTCTGCTTTTCTCCACTCCTCAACACAGGCAATGATCTGTTGGAAGGAGTTCTCTGAAGCTGTGGTTGCATCTGGACAGACTCCTACAGACTCTGAACACATCTGCACTGGTAGCAACTCATCTCTCTCTGAATAAGAGCTGTAGGAAGTAGGGCAGACAAATGAGACCATTTCTGACAAATCATCCTGAGAGCCCAGTGCTTACTGTTTAGTGTCTTATTCACCTCATCTCATTTATCAGGAAATGCTAGTAGGAGAAGGCAAGTGCAGAGTAAAATAGATGGTTTGATTATTTTCACTGAGCTGTTACCAAAGGTGTGATTACAAAGCTTTGTGCTTTCTAGAGCACAGATAATGAGGAAGAGAAAAATTAAACATGGACTCAACATCGCAAGAGTAAGACAGAAGAGGAGTTTGCTGTACTTGTTTCCTTCCTGGCTGCCACTGTGTCTAAGGAACTTTTGTTTTAAACATTAAATTTGTAGGAAATAAACAGCTTTCAGGCTTCAATGGATCTACTCCATTTTTTGTGTGTCATTTTTTGTGGAGATGACAGACTTGGTTCACCTGCCATTTGGCCAAAATTTAAAAATATCAATGTTTGAAATCAAAGTTCTGGCTGCAGCTTGGGAAGTTTCCTTCGCAGGGCAGCATGACTGTGGGCTTATTTTACATTTTCCAAAGATGCATGATCCCTTAAACAAACGCTGCTTACTTTATGTACTCACAATGAGCCTTCAGGATCTCAGATGGAGTTGCTGAGTTGTTATCTTGAAATGAGACAGAAAATATTCAAACTGCACTCACTAATCAGATATAAAATCTGTAAAGAAAAACCCAAACAATGCCTTGACTGACATTCTTCTCATGCCTCAGACTGGGGTTGGAGAGGAAGGAGACAGAAGGAGCAGCTGGGCAGCCAGGACACAAGGCTGGGAGCAGTGGTGCTACACAAGGCAGAGCTGACTGAGCAGAAGGGTGCTGCACTGGAAGACCTCTCCTCCTCCTTCCCAGTGGCCCGTTTTGTCCATGGACATTGATTTGAGGCTTGAGAGAGGAAGGTGGGCAGGGGTGTGATGGGGCATTTGCAGTACCAGCTGGCAAAACGAGCCAGCCAGCAGTAAGGTATTAAGGTAAGACACAAGGTTAAAAGAATGGCAGTGTTTAATTGTTTGTTATATCACTGCACACTATGACACAAAACATCACACCATTGCCAACACATTGGGCAGAATAAAAGTCCCTGCTCCCCTTCAGCCTTTATTTTAAGTAAAGCTCTCGTTCTCATGAGGAGCCACCAAAACCAAGCAGAAGCTGAAGCCTGAATTTTTCTGGTTGTAGTGCCATTGTCAGAGCAGAGCTGGCTAAAGCGTAGAGGCAGCTACAAGATAAATGCCAAGAACATCAGATCACAGGGACTTAAAAAGGGGGAGGAGAAGGGCATTGAGTTAACTTTGTGGCATAAAGCATAAATCAGTTAGTGCTGAGACCACTACAGTTCAGGGCACTCCTTGGGATTAGGCTGAGTCTAGCTCCATGGATCAAAGTTCCCTACACATGGTCTGAAGCTCTGTGAAAGACCTGTGGCTTCTTTGGATCCCTACATTCCCTTAGGGAAACCCTCTGGTATCAGCTTGGGATAGAAGTTCCAGCTGAGTCTACCCTAAAAGCAAACTTTGTGCACACAAATCCTACTACTGGGGATGGAAAGAGCATGCAGCAAATCAGACAGTCCAGGCCATCACTTCCAAAGAACAGTGTTGCTTCAAGTTAAAATGCTAAAGCAGATACAGCTGACAAAAGACTGGAAACTTACCACCCTCCACAGTGTCTCAGTTGACCTCACATGTTCCTATAACAATATTCCTGAAGGACCAAGACCTAGGATGCAAATAAAATAGGCAGAGTTATAATGTTCTGCAGCTCCTGACCACAGAAAAGATGAAAAAGCTACCTTGTGGATCACTGGAAATGCTCTTTGAATAGCTAAGACGTGATGATTAATTAACTCATTTTTCAAGTGGTCATTTTTCATTTCATCTCAAAAAAATCTGAATCAGACCATATTTTTAATCCGTCACCTTCTGACCATCACCTCTGGCACAACCCTCCTCTCTTGACTTTGTCTTGTCAACTTCCTGCTAAGATGTGTGTTTAATGAAAGAAAAACATGACAGATTTTCAAGTTCACATCCAGCTCTTTCGCTATCATCAGCTAGTTTCCTTAAAACTTCATCACATAATCAAAGGAGACCCTGGGGACAAGGATCCTAACCCTGTACTGTCTGACAGATGGAAGATTCCTTTCTTAAAAGTCCAAAGCTCAAGGCTGACATGAGTCCTTTAGAAAACAATGCTCATTTTTTTCCAAGACAGTACCAACTCCAGGTCAACTATGGCACTAACTATAAAAAGCCAAAGACTTTTCCTGTTGCTCTGTCAATGCTCTTTAAAGCTAACCTGGAGTACCTATTCCTAATACAATGGAGCTAATCCTTAACAAAAGTGAATACATACATTCTATTTCATTTGACCTCCTTTGTTGTTGCCTAATTTACACTGTACAGAAATATCCAAGTTATTTGTGTTTAATCAGTTCCCCCTCCTAGTTCTTTCAGCACTCTAAAAGTTAAAGAACAAACTGGTAACCTTCACTGGGGCAGCTACTTACTTCTAAAATTCAATAATTAATCCCAAGTGGATGACGAATACTATCCAATTTATTCTCTGGTTGGCTGCAGCTTGAAGGAGCATGGACTCTGAATTAGTGAACTCTTTGGGTTCAATCTGGAAAGCATATGTTTCCCTTCCATCATTCAATCCATCAAAATGCAAAATAAGTCCTGGGAAAGGCACATGGCGCATTTTGATATTGTTCATTAACATTAATGTCCTTGTTATAAAGATATGTTTTATTTACAGGTAACAACAGCCTTATGGTCATCTGGGAACACTTTGAATGATTGCCAAAAAAAAATGAAATTCGGGTCATAACTAATGATCAACATCCCCTTTTAATCAAATGAAGCCATCACAATGTGTCAGTCCTCTGGGGAAACAAGGACCTTTCACCTTGCCTGGGCCTGCTGAGGCCAGCAGTAGCTGTAAGCAACCTTCACAAGTGGTCTTTTACTTTGGAGAGAGAAAATATGGAATCTATCCATCAACACACTCACTTCTCACACAGAATGCATGAAAGAAACTAATTCTGATCAATGGGGTAGTGATGTTGCCTTGAAGCTAACCCATGCATTATGGAGCTCCCATTTAGGGCTCTCCTGACACCACCTCAGCTCTCCCTGGCACCTGTGCTGGGTGGCCATTGCTTTAACATTGAGGAGCCTTTGGGGATGAAACTTCAGTAAAAATATGGAATTCTGAGTCTCTAACACTGCTGCTCTCTGCCTGCCAAACCACCCAATGGGCCTCTACCATCCCAAAGAGCTCCTGTTGCCACCAGACTCTACCAGACACTGTAGATTCCTTACAGAGGCAGGTAAGCCTGGGGCAGACAGCCAGCCTGAGGGAAATAGAGGTGTGAAGTACCTGTATGATATTTTCAAGTGGACAATCCACCAGCTTTGCAACAAAAATTTTGAAGATTTTCCTTGGCATAAAATCTGTATATTTTCACCAATGAACACTTCCTATTCTCTGATCTTTTATTTAAAAGTATGAACCAAATACCCCAGTTACAAATTACCCTGTATTGATCCTGCATCTCGTGGAGATGAGGAAGCCTGACTGAGACCACAGAAGTCCCAGCTGCTTGCTGCTATTGCCCTGAATACTTTATAGCCATCCCCACAAGTTAATGTATAAAGACACATCCCTGATGTCTCCCTGCACTTCCCACTAAGAAAGGAATAACTGTCCTGCAGGTTCCCCAAAGGCTGGCAGAGCAAACACATCCATATTGGTTTTTCCTGAGGCATCAGAAGAAAAGGTTAATTAAACATTGTGCTCTGTATTTTGTTGTGAGATTTTAGGTAACTGTATTCTGGCTTTTTTCACTGCCACTCAGAGCCCCTTCAGTGAACTATAATATTTAATCTTCAGTGTTGCTCCAACTGAAATGACTCCCCAGATTTGTGTGAGAGGCTAATGTATATCTCAGATTGCTCCCTGGATAGTCCTTCGTGTCTCAAAGAAAGCAGCTGTGTGGTGAGAGCTTTCCTGTTAACCCACCCTGAGAGGCAGGTACAGGCTTCTAAACCCCACATTTCTAAGTAGCTCGGTGCCCCTATTCCTGCTCATCACAGCTTCTCCTGCTTTGTGATGTACCCACAGCCGCCACATCTGTGAGGTGAAGCTGGGCTGTCGCTGCTGTTAGATGCAAAAGATCTAAGCACACAAATGTGTTGCTCAATGAGGAATTTAAGTCAAACACTGTTGCCAAAGCCTTTGTTTTGCTGAGGCTGCTCACACCCAGTCCCAGACATCCCGAATTCCATATAGGTGTGTGGCAAATGGGGCTGGCAGTGCTTGTGGCAGCAGGAGGGATGTTGTCCATCTCCCAGTAGCTGCGAGCCCTCTCAACTGCTGCTACAAATGCAGCCTTGGGGGCTTCCTCAGCATCCCTGGCGGTGCCTGGGAGGACTCGGCATCCCTGCTCTCTGTGTCAAGCAGACAGAGCAACCTTACTTGTCCCAAGGCTTTCCAGGTGTTAAACTCACTGAGAATGTCTTAATTCTAATTAGTGGAAATGAAACCAGCTTCCAACATTGTAAGTGATGACAAGTCTGCCCCAGCCTGCAGTGAGATGATGCAGAGACCTCAATGCAGAGATTTCCTCTGCTTCCTGCCAGCTTACTTTCTGAATAAACTAAAGGGTGGGCAGAACTTTTCCAGATCCCTTCCCAAGCTATTTTATTTCCAAACCAAGCATGATGTTCACCATCCTGTCAGCACTGTGTGAGCTCACAATGTTTTTAGGTAAACTCTTTGCATGCTGAGAACAGCATGGTATAGGACATCAATATTTGGAGGAAGGGATAAATTATCAAGGCCTAAATTTGATTAGTTTGGATTTGGCATAGTTTCTCAATAGTGGTGCTTTCTAGCAGTCTCCTAAAACCAGATGATTTGGAGAGAATGTAAGCAGGCCTGCCCTGACACGCAGGGCACCAAAGCCAGTTGGTAGCTCTGTCCTCAGGACTATCAACGCTCTTAAACATCACAGGACTCCTGACCCGGGATATTGCATTTATTTACATCTCCTTTTCAAACTGAAGATGTTTTTGACCTTTGTTCTGTGCCCGGTTTGTGTTTCAGTTAGAAAGTCAGGAAATCAATGAAAGAAATATTCAGCATTTGCAACACACAGTGGAGATGGCGCCTGACTGAGAAAGGACAAGAAGAGGTGACAAAGCTCATATGTTCTTTAAAATCTCCCAATTACCCTTCAAATTCCTGCCTTCACATGGTTACAGCTTGCCCACCACACATTTTCAGTGCAAAAATATGCCACAGGAAAAAATGAACAATTGTATTAAATAGCTGCTCTGAAGAGAGAGGAAAAAAAATTCTGACTGAGAAAATCAATAAAAGTTAAATCACTGCAGATAATTGCAAAATTATGTTTGTTTTATTTAAATGCACTCCCATTATTTTGGAAATTAGTTCTGCAAATGTTGCCTGTGGAGGAATAAGCTTCCCCATGAGCATCACTGAGAATGATGGACGGGACTAGAGAAGAATGCACAATCATGTCTTCTTCCTCCCAAAGAGAGGGCATTAATCACATCTTCTTCCATGATCCTCCTTCCAAGGCCCCAGAAGGAAAGGAAATAACGCGTCATAGATCTAAATTTGGATTTTTCTGGTCTTCAGCATGGTTGTTTCCATGGAGCCTGCAAGAAATCTGAATGCGTCCCTTAACTGTTCCTGAGGACAGCAGAGGAAACTGAGGATGTACTCCTGAGCTGGGGTTAAGCACAGACCTGGTTCCTGTGCCCTTCTCCTTCCAGTGCTTTCCCCTTCCCCTTTGGTCACTGCCACATCCATAGGTCAGAAAGAAAAGAGCATTTTAAAGGATTTTGCAACTGCTTTGGGCACCTTCCATTTAGGCCCCTGGGAGTGCTCCTTTTGGGAAAAGGCAGAGGTGGATGCAGGCCAACAGGCAAGGCAAGGTCCTGTCAGAAAGGCCGTGCAGGACAGATGGCAGGGTGTGTGGTCACACCTCCCCAAAAGGGGTTGGTTTCTGAATTAGATGACACTCTGAAGCAGGTTAACATGTCCTTAGTGCCCCTAATTTGGAGTATTTGGACAAAAGAGCAGCTCCAGTCCCAAACTGAAGCAGCAGCATAGCCAGAGTAGTTCTCAAGATGAGAAGGAGGCAAAAGAAAGAGGACAAGAAAGGTTTTGATCTGTAATATATTTGAATATTTTTAAGGTCTATTTTAACAACTGTAGTCTCCCTGCTGTGGCAATTGAGTGGAGGAAATAATAATTGAGATTGAAAGGCATTCACCATTCAACCTCTCACAAACTTGACATTCTTCAGTAGAATATGATTGGAATTGGGCACATCTGCTCTCAATAACAAATATAAAAAAAATGTCTTGCAGCTTTAAGGCTTGAAAACATATAGTTGGGTTAACAGAAGAGCATAAATATGTATATCTGTAAACTCAACTTTAAGGGTACAGTAATAACTCTGTGATCATGGCCACATCGTGTTTTGGAGGGCTTAATCTCCTGGAAATGCCTGAGAAATGCATGGAGGTAGAAAGTCAATTTCCACTGCACTTGGGCACAGCCATGCTCAGGTGACACACAGGGGCAATAGCAAAGGTCATGCCCAGCTGATGTCCCAGCCACCACCAAGACAGAAGTGCAGACCAGAAGCTGAGCCCTCACACCTTCAGCCGCCTGCCCCAGGGCTGGGGTTGGCATTGTGCAGGGACAGCACTGCCAGAACAAGTCCATTTGCTGTGGGAGCATGCATTGATACCAGGGAGAGCTGAAAACACATCCAGTGCTGGCTTGGCAGAGGTTTTTCTGCACCTCACAATGCAGTGAGCCCCGTGGCTCTGATATCTGACAGAGGAAGCCAGTCATGCTGGGGACAAGGCTGTAATACGCCAAAACATGGAGCATGTCCAGTCTCTCCAGATGCAGCTGCTCCACGAAAGACTGTGCTATGAATCAAACAGTGATGCTGATTCATCCCATTCCCACTAGCACATGTGAGTCATCTGTCCACCCTGGACTGTTCACTGATGAAGAGTTTATTTTTAACAAGTATTGGTTAAAAATAAATGTAAACGTCATACAAATAAGTAAAGCACTCAGCCCCAAATTGATATGAATGTGAAAAATTAGCTAGCTTGAATGCAATAGGAAACCTGAGAACCAGTCCTTCTCTTACACTGGCATAAATCAGGAATATCCCCACTGAGATCAGTTACTGTTTCTATAAGGAAGCATTTTTAAGGCTCTGATTGAGACCATGCTCCATTAACCTAGTAGGACAATCCCTTCAGAGGTTTTATTATTATCCAGTGTTCACAGAAAGCACTCTGACAGTCAGGGTTTAAATGCAAAGGTCATACTAACCCTAGTGCTGTAAAAGTTAGCAATCTAATCCAAGCTTCTTGTTCAAACTCCCTCTAAAATAAAATGAGATAGATGATCATGTCCAACCTATCCTACTATAGGTCTCAACAACTGGGGGGAAAAAAATGCCCTTTGGACCTGCAGATAGCTCTGCATTGACTATAGATAAAATCTGAATAACTGGCTTGGACTAAGCACCTGCATTTTGGCAAGATGAGCAACACTTTAAGTGACAACAGCAGACAGAAAAATTGAATCCTGCTCCTCTCATCTCTAAAGATAGGTGCCCAATGGTTGAAATGACTGAGGATTTAAAAACTTTGTCTAAAAAAAAGGTTGCTAATAGAGCATATGGGTAAAAGTCTGTAGTCTGAGATGTGCAGCAGGACAAACCAATAATCTTGCCAGGCTATCAGCTCTTGAAATAGCACATCAAGGGCCCCTATCCTGAACTCCTTTGTGGCTTAAAACAGTTAGGAAAGCTGCACAATATCAGCCACTGGATTTAGCCTGCTTCAATGAAAAAACACGTTTGTACCACATGGAACCTGACAGTTGCCCTCCCTGGGTTTTGTCATGGACACTGAGATCCTTTCACATCTGAACAAACAGATGAGCAGAGCAGTGCAGGCACATGTGGTCTCCTACCCCAAGGGCTGACATCCCAAGATCTCAGTTTAAGAAGCATGGAAGGGTGGGAGACAACTGAACAAGTCCGTTTAAAAATAAAATAAATAATTGTCACATACATACATTTGGATCACAGAAACAAGGCAGAAGCACCAATAATTTCCCTTGCACATTTGTAACAAGCAGATGGCATGTGGTAATTTTATGGTGGGACTTTGAAGTGACCTGCTCTTTCAAAACATGAGACTGAAACAAACTTTTAAGAGCACTTTTCCTTCCTATTGTCTGTTGCATGAGGCAGCAGGGAAAGATGTGCTCTCCTTCCTCACTGAGCATTAAAAAGGGCTCAGCTGTGTTCTTTGCCTTAAAGCATTAGTGTGGAGAGATCTTCAAGGCAGGCACTGTCTACTGTTCTGCCTGTGAGCTCTGTCTTCTCCCTGGGCATGGCCCCACAGCTCTGCCACACTCAGCCTCCTGCAATAACAAGAGCAAACACCTCAGTGTTTCCTGCAGACCCCGGCTGACACTGCTGCCTGCCCCAGAGAGCAGCCCTCCCTCTCCTGCACATACCTCTCCCACTGTGCAGGTGGCCCTGCCAGCTGTGTCTTCCCCTCTGCCAGCTGCTGCACACAGCATGCAGGGATGTGGTCTTCCTGGGACCTGCACAGGGATCCTGGGGTTCCCCTCACCACCAGAGCAATGTCCAAGGAAGGAAAACTCAGCACATGGGAGCTGCAGAAGAGGAAATGAGAACACTTGTGATATGGGCAAGGGTGCCCTTGGATGCCCTCAGGAACAGGGCAAGGGAACACGAAGCTTTGATGCCTCCTGCAAGTGCAGCCATTGAAGGCAGTTACTGCACATTTGTTTCACACTTGGCAGAGTTTCTCCCTGTCAGACAAAGCCCTCCCACCCTTTTTGCTCTTGATTCCCCATGTGTGTATCCATAGGGGTCATCCAGGCCTCCTCCTGATGCAATAATGCAGGTGAGTTTCACCCACAAAGAGTATTATTAGGAAAATTTTTTATCAGTAGAAAGCAAACCCCTCTCCAGCCTACAAGGTGGTCAGTAAAGGCATATGTCCTTGATTTGCAGTAGACCAAAGCATTAATTTGCTGTTGTTAATTATGTAATGCAGCATTTTTTTCCTAATGGCCTACAAAGAGTAATAGGCAGTAACTGCAACTTAAAAGGGGCAACTTTGGGTGCAGAAAAAATGTTCTTTATGAAGCATTTCCTGTGTCCTTCTGAGTGCCTTATCAGACCAGCATCTTCCCCTGTTATTTACATTTTATCTTCTTTAAGAACACTTGTGGTATGGACTGAGTCATCAATAAGGGAACAACATGAAAGGAGGGATGAAAAATAAGCTGTCTTAAGAGCACTACTCTGCAGGAAACTTATTAGCATTTATTGTGCAGTATCAGGTTACCAGAGTTGAATGGAAAGAACAGAGTTTATTTAAGTGGCACAAAGCACAGCTCTCTGGAAGTCACATTCAGTATTTCAAAAGTACACGATTGAAAAGGACATAAGAGAAATCTCTCAGATTTTGCAGAAGCCAACAACAGGTACAAGTTTGCAGGGATGGGGTGGTTATTAAGGCTCACAAGAGGCTTAAGGAACAGCTCTTGAATAAGGGAAATGCCACAGAATTAGGGAAGAAGGTGTAATTTACAGTGAGGGATGTCTCAGAGCTATCACATTCATAACCTACTTGCACAAAGCCTACATCTTGTCGTTCCCCCACAACTCCCCTATCCTCAAATAAGCAAAGTAGATGTACTTAAGAAGCAGCTCAGTAGATTTCCAAAACTTATTCCTGCATCTGGAGGACTCCTGAGCTTTTTCAATGGCCAAGTCACAAACCTCACTCCCACATTAATAGACTCTGATTGTTACTGAGGCAGACTGCAGGAAAACCTTCGAAGGCTCTCATTAGGAGTCAAGCAGGATATATATTTACAGATGACATTCATGTGCTGCCCTAAGCAAGGCACACAACTAGAAATTAGGCTAGGTTTACAGTTTTGAGCTCTCCTTGAGCTTGGATAATGATGAAATGAGCACAGCTGACATTTCATTCCAAGAAAGCAAAAATATATGCAGAGAGAAGACTTCACCTTGCTGCAAGAGAAGATCTTATTCCTCCCTGGCTGTGTTCTCTCAAAGCAGAAGGTCATGATCTGAACTTCCATTAAGGCTGTTCAAAAATGCATCAAAGGTTCAATGGATAAAAGAATGTTATTTTCCAAAACCGCTGGGACACTTCCTGTCAGTTCACATAATTGAGTATTACAGTATTTAAATTACAAATTGAAGATTATTTTTACAGGTGTCATTTTAAATATAATATGAAATTTCTTGACATTACCTCAGCCATGCTACACAACCCAGCTGCGCTCAGACTTGCATGTGTGATGCACATGGCTGAAATTTTGTCATATTACATCATGGGCTACAAAAACACACAGTATAAATAGACGATGTAATATTTGAGAGGGCAAAAACATATAGTGCTGGCCTGGCTTTATGAAACCCCAGATCTAATACGGACGTGGAAATGTAAACTGTTATTAGAGTTCAGTACAGAACTCTTTCCAAAGGGTCAGGCAGAAGCAGGGGTCACACAGACGGAGCTCGGTTGCCCTCCAGTGGGCTTCCACCGCCCCTGCCTCCCTCCCCATCCCAACCTGTCCCGGGAAGGAAAACCATCCCACGGCTTCCAGAGCTGAACAGACCAGGCAGCTGCAGCCCATGGGGAAGACACACGCTATTCACACTCGCAGATCTGCAGGCCAACAAGGAAAATGTTAAATTAATTAAGAAAAAAATCTTTAAGAATCCTCTTGGCTTTCTATCCATAATTTGGCGCTAGCGGCTGCAAAGAATTTGCCTTCAACTGTTCTAATTTAATGTGGCTTTCTAAAATGCTATTATCTCCATTCTGTAATTTGTTATTTCATTTTTATGGTTTCCAGCAAATGCCACGTCTGGAAAGGAAAATTCCACCTTCTCTTATACTCTGTTGTGACTTGCAATTTGCTTTCATTCTGCATGAAAAACTCCATTCCCATTGAAGAATTCTAAGCAAAACAAGAAAAAATAAAGAAAACAAACTGTCAGCAACTTCCTAACGTTGTTAACACAAAAAATGTCAACAATACTCACTAGATAAATTAAAGCTCTCCTGCCCTTTTGCTACCCTCTTCCTAAAGCAACCAAGGGGAAGCTTTAAGTTGATTCCAACCTTTTTAAGCAGTTCCAGATCCAACACACAGTGACCACAAACGATGTTGGGTGCCTGGGCAGTAACTCACAGCAATTGCCAAACTCAGGAGTGAGGAGATGACATTCCATCTGTAGGCTTGTCCACACAGTAAGAATAAGAGTCTGATAATTGTAAGATTAATGGTGCAATTCTTTTGTGTCCTTTAAGGCTGGGATGCTTCAAAAAAAAGAGCAGTTTTGTGATTCAAGGAATAGATTTGGGAATAGATCCAAGGAATAGATTCAAGGAATAGTGGAAAAGGCATTAACATATTTTAAATCAATTTTGACAAGTTAGAATTTCAATGCACATGTAACTATTAAAGTGAAGACCACAGCCAAATGACCACCTCTCTTAAGACTGAGCATTACACGATTTTTTAGTTATTTCAGTGCAAACATTTTTATTCCCCTCACTTTGTATGTCTGTTTTCATTCTTTCATCCTACAAAGAGGTATAAAATAATAAATAAGTTAATTCGTTTAAAGTTTCAATTTTTCTTCCTTTGGTTTTTTGTTTTTGGTGGGGTTTTTTTGGTCATTGTTTTTTGAAAAAAGCAGAATAAATAAAACTGGAAAATAAGATTTTCCAATGTTCCTATTCTACACTGAAAGACCTTTTCAAGAAGTACTACACGGTTTGGTGTTAGGCAATTTGAGTTTTCTCATAGAGCAGATTTTACTATTTAGCTGGAGACAGAAATAAAAACAATACAAAAAAATCAGAGTGTGGAATAGATTTTTGTTGTGAAAGGCAGGTAGCTCGAGGCTGCCCCAGATCTAACCTAGAAAACAAGTGCACTGAGTTGGGTCTTATAACAGGAAAACCCATCTGGCCAGATGTGGGGGTCACGAGGGCACAGCCCGACCCAGATGAAAACAGGAGAGGGAGCTCTCCCCCAGCCTGTCGAGACAGGAAGGTGTGCCCAGGTGCTGAGCTCCAGGCTAAAAAAACGCACCACGAACCCCTGTAGGATAGGGGTTCACTATTTATATATATATAATATAAATATTATCATATACATGATATAAATATTATATCTATATAACCCCTTTCACTCTTTATATCTCAGAAGTCAAGCACTGATTTTCTAGGTTTAAAGTTTCAGTATGGGCAGGTAACTACTGATGTGAACATTTAAGCTCTGTGGATTCCACCCCAAAGAATGTAAAATTTCACGCGGTTTTTTGGGGGTTGTTTTGTTGGGGTTTTTTTCAGGGCGTCCTAACATTGATTCACTGGAGCTGAGTTTGACCTCAGTAATGTTTGGTTTGTTCACATATGAAATTCAAAGTAAAAATTACCAAGGAATGGGAGCTTATATGGATGAAACCCAAAGCAAATGTTTGCAGGAACCTCTGAGAAATGGAAGTACTGTGTTCACATAGTTCTAATTATAACACTGCATTTGTAGGATTCATATGAGCTAGGACCCGTGGAAGAGAAACATGAAGGGAAGCTGATTTAAAGAGAAGGCAAAATACCCTATGGAATTTGGATTGGAATCTTCTAATGTGAAGGAAATCTGCTGCAGAAAAGTGGGAACTACTTAAAAAACAGCTGGAGAGACCACAAGTGAAATTCATCCTGGTTATAATCTAAACACAGAAAAGGGCAACAAAGGCCAGTTTGGTTAAGCAAGGATATAAAGTCTTGTACACCATGTGCAAAAAGCCTAATAAAGGGTCTTTAAAATATAAATAACATGAGGAATTACATTAAAAAGTAGACAGAAGCTAGTTAAAATGAATAATTAAGAGATGAAAGGGTTCTAATGAAAAGTAAACCATTAAGAATACTTTAGTTAATCATCAAAGCTTCTTGTATATGCCCATGGCAAAGAAAAGTGAAGGCAGAAAACTACCATTTTAATTTATAAAGAAAAAAGATGGTGGATTAGACTGACTCTTCATGTTGAAATGGTGTTGTTCCTCATTTAAAGCAGAGAACAGCTTTCAATGTTTTCTCTCCTCGATCCATTTGTTTTCTGCTCATAGCATGAGGGATTCCTCTCATCACACCATATCCATGTAGAAAAGGAACAGGCTATCCACTCACTCAGAAACCACCAACAGTCAATGGGGTGGACACTAAAGCTAAGGAAGATCTCCCACCATGAGCAATGCATGAGAAAGTCCAGGAGACTAAAGTTGGGTGTGAGGACATGGCTCTGCATCTTCACAGGCTCAATTTTATTCTATTCTTATTGGTTTACAGAAGCCATGGGCACCGCAGCTTCAAAGTAGCAAGATGCAATTGCAAAAATAATAGAAAATTTTGTCTCCAGATTAAAAAAAAAAAATCTGTATTCTTTCCATAAATGGCATCCTTCCATGTCAAACTGATGAATTTCATCTGTGAGTAATTTTTCACAGAATGGTAAAGTTACAAGGGGTAAAAGGCTCATTAAACTGCAGACATGTTTGAACAGCATAGCTGGAGAGAGGCTGCTGGCTGGGGTCTTTGCAGTTGCTCTGGGTAGTTCTGGAGCTCTCCCTTATTTTTATTTTCAATTGTTCGGTGTTATGCCTTCCTACAATGACACTTGCCTGCATTTCAAAGAGTAATATTTTTTCTTTTTCAAAGTGTAATAATCTTTGCACAGAAATATCAGCCTGCAGATCTTCTTATATTTCAGAAGCACATCAATGAGTTACATGAGCTGTAACCTACATGATTTGCAGGGAGGTCTTGCACTGATCTGCTCAGAGACCACATCAGGGAGTAAAAAATTTCACAACACAGAACTAGGGACATTTTTTATTAAACTCTTCTTTGTTTTAGTGACATAAGTAAGTGCTTTTTGATAGGAAAATTGCAAAGGGTTTGACTTGTGCTCCAACACAAAGTCCATTCTGCAGAAAAGGCCTTTCGGTTTACAGCAAGCAATTATTTTTAAAAGTAGCTTTTAAAACACTTGAGATATTTCATATAGTCATAACATAATTTGAGTTTGAAGGGACTTTAAAGATCATCTCTTTCCAACCCTTCTCCATGGGGAGGGGCACCTACCACTAGACCAGGTTGTTCAAAGCTCCATCCAGTTTGGCCTTGAACATTTCCAGGGATGGGGCATCCATAACTTCTCTAGGCAACCTGTGCCAGTGCCTCACCACCCTTAAACGGGAATGCATTCCTGGGTGCACCTGTGAAATCCTGGCTTGCAGGGAAATGCCATTCAGCAGGATGCCCACAGTCAGGCTATGGCAGAGTTGTCTGCTCAGTGTGGGGAGGAGGAATTTTCCCATCCACTGTAGAAAATGTGCCACAGAGGATGCACAAAATGCTGTCCAGCACAACCATGGACAACTTTTGTGAGGATTTATTTGTAAGACTCTAGCTGAGTTCTAGCTGGTCTAGCTGAGAAGCTTGCTGAAGATTCAGCAGTGTTCCTGGGAGGTGCTTTTCTGAAATACAGTGATATTGAAACAACGACTGAAATAGATTTACACAAAATTGTCTCATTCTACCTGAGTGTGTCCATGTAAAATAGTAATAAATGTTGCTTAATGAGTTCTTGCTATCAAAATGCTCTTACATATTCATCTGAGGCAAAGAGAGAACAAAACTCATTTCACAAAAGTCCTCCCTCATTAACTACTAAACCAAAATTATTTTCTTCCACTGAAACAAGAGGTTTGAGAGTTCCTACTGGTTTAGGTCTATCCAGAAGTCCTCAAAGTCCATGGGAAACTTTCCACTGAAATTCAGGTTTCTACCACAAAGCACGGAGAAGGGAAAGATCCTAACTACACAGTCAATTCTTGTTCTAGAAGAACATAAGAAACAGAATTTTTAGTTAGAAAAGCCCAAATTTAGAGCACTCCTAAGTCACAAATAAGTTGACAATTTTCTCAAAATTTAGATGTCATTTTAATTACTAAATCTAATAGGTTTAGTGGTGTTTCCAGTCCTGTAGCTACATATTCAAGTGCACGGTTTGCATTAGAAAATACAGTAAAAGTGCAATGTGATTTTTTTTTTTTTTTTTACAGGAGGCTTTTTTGTATTTGTTTTGAGTAGTCATTAATCAGAGCAATGGAGAGGAAAAAGAAACACCAGAAATGGAATATCACTTATCAAGCCTGCAATTAGCAGGCTAACATGTTTGTTATTGTTGTACTTTTTCCCACTGTATGACCTAATGGAATAGCAGCAAGTACTGAACATGCCACAGCTCTAGCATGAGCATCATGCTCCTTCACAACGTGTACAAGTGTACTGGCAGTCCCTGTGAATTCAGCTGCTGTAGAGCTAAAGTGCACTTGATGTCTTGTCCATCTCAATTTATCATGATTCATATGTCAAGAGCTCAAGTATTGATGAAGTCATGTGCTTGGACATGTTCCAGTGTTTAAGCATAATAAAAATCTTAAGGAATTTAGTCCTATCTTGATAGCTGAAGAACAATGCAAATATTATCAGATTTCACATCCATAAGAAATGCTTAACACAGAGCCAAACCAGAAAAATGTACAGGTGTCTTTTCCTGATCATTTCCAAAACCTCCCTGTCCCTCTATATTTCAAATTTTTGTTCATTTGAGAAAAGAGGGGGAGGATGAATGCTTTTTGATTAGTAAAACTAAGAAGTTGTGCAACAATGCAAAGGAAAGGTCAGAGTTCAAATTCGACACGCTGGATTGCTTGTCTCCCTCAATCCAATTCACTAAATCAGCAGCACTGAATTGCTATGATGACAGGAAGAATTTGGAAGGGGAGGAAGGTTGTGCTAATATTGAAGACAAAAAATAAGTCTATAAAATTATTGTCTTACTCTCTTTCCAAAGACAGAACAATCTGTACATTAAAGGAATTAACAGCTTTTACCTGCACTGAAAAAGGATGAATGTGTCATTTGAGTATCAAAAATGAATACACATGGTTAAGCTTTATTTGATTCTAACCCAAAATCTGTGACACATAGGTAACCTTTCCCAGTAATAAGATGTTTCTCCTATAAAATTTCCATTAAAACAGGCAAATAGTCTCCCTGAATGTTTGTGATCTAAAGAGTTTGCCACAAAACCAACTAAACATTGACACTTGCCCAGATTACCAAAAGTACTTATACACTTAGCTTGCATTTAAAATTAGAAGCTTAAATCCCTCTGGGACCCTGAATTCATTAAAAAAGTCAGATCTGAAAAATAATTCTTACTGAGAAATCAGATATATCATGTGATTAAGGCACACCTCTATTGAGACAAGCAATACTATCTCACTGAGAAATTAGCAGAGCAATGTAAACACAAAAAGACTGAGACTAAAGGTCATTCTTTCAATTATTTCAATCTTTTAAAGCCTCAGCAAACCATCAAGTGCCAAAATGTGGTAGTAACTGCATTTTATCGGAGTCCTTGAAAATATTAGATACAGTTTATTTAAAAAAAAAAAAAATTATTTTAGTCTTGCAGCTAAACCACACACTCTTAACTCTGATTTCAGCAGCAATAACTCCCTGAGTATTTCTCCTTTGGGTGTTGAAGACCCTCAGCTCCCAGAAAGCAGCTCCAGCACTGTCCTGGGTTGAGAAGTCACTTTTCCCTACAAGGGAATTGACAGCTTCCTTCAGGCCTGAGAGAACCAGTTAGCTGGCTGGTTCTAAGATGGACACTCTGTTTAGCCACTTAAGAAGCTGAATACGCCTCCGTGATTCACATTTAAGAAAGGAGAAGGCTGGGAATGTCTCCCTTGCTCCCGGCTTCTGAACAGGTAACGGGGAGCTCGCGGGGCCGGGCAGGGCCCACTCGGCCAGGCCCAGGCCCAGGCACGGCTGAGACCCTGCCCCGGC